>KZ112456.1:0-266941 GCA_002120305.1 Hypoxylon sp. CO27-5
ATCAGTGTTTCCCACCTATCTGAATTTCCCACCACCCCAAATATACCTATTATATAAAAAAGGACTTAAATATTAAAAAAAAAGATAAAATTATAAAAGTTATACTAAAAAATAATAATAAAATAGAAAAAAATAATTTATATTAGAATTTTTTTAATATATAGAATAATTATTTAATTATTTAAAAAATTAAAAACTTAAAAATGTTAAGAATAAAGGTGAAGATTCGCCCAATACACTAACGGTGGGAAATACCGATAGGTGGGAAACACTGATCAGCACCACCTTTATGGTGGTGAGCCAAAGCGAACCTGAATAAGGTGGGGCGTGGCACGGGTACCATATCTGGATAATGTACTTGCCATGTTTTCAGGGTTTAAGCCAGGGGATAGCTGCTAATGGAAGCTAGCTACGGAGACTGCTTCCGGTTGAGGCTTTCATGGCCGTTTCGGTTAAATTCTATCTTCATGGACTAATCTCAACTTCAATCCTCGCCTTCAAGTTGGGGATATACGATGTTCGGTAGGCACCGGAATATTATATTGTCAAGTACATACACAAGATGCACAATGTGGATGAAAAATGCCCGAGTATGTACTTTGTGAGGTATTTTACATACGTGTAGTACCTAACATCCCGAGTTACGTACGAAGCGAGAACGACAAAACATCAAGGCGTCTTACAGCCGCACAATTCCAAACTAAAAGGGTATCATGTTTACTATACATATGTAGTAAATCGTCCCCCATACGGATTCAAAACGCCTGAGCGTGCTACGTTACTCTTTACTTGAGAGGCAAAAAGATATGATATTGTTAATCGCTGACCTCGACCCAACTGCATCGCAGTTCATCGTCACGAGTTCCAATTTCTACATCGTGAGGGAGATGGCCCGAATACTCACTAGCAGAACTCAAGATTGAACACGGAAGATAGGTTGTAACTAATAACTCTAGCGACCGACACCAGATGGGGCGCCGTTCTCCATTTTCGTCCCTTTTATTTACACCACGTTTTTTCTCCGCTCTATCCGTTAACTTACCTATCAATCTCTGACGAACTTGCCAAGCTACCGTACTACGCACACGAGGAGCACCTTGATACACTACACCTCGCAACCCATGGAAGCACACCGTGTTTGATCTGCGACGATATCTTGGGGAACGGAAATCCTATGGCCCGGGATGTTCCTTAATAAGATCACCCGTCAACTGGTTAGCGAACAAACGTTAATGTTATTTCATATTATCATCGGTATTTAACGCCCAGGAAATCAACAGGGCGATCCGGTGTTGGTACCAGACCAACATTGAAAGCGCCGATACCTTGCGCAATGGAATGTGATAGTTCGTACACGTATTCGCTAGTCGCTATTTGCTGGCGCTTCTACCGTAGAGGGATTCTGAACAGCAAAACAAAACCGCACCTCCTGTCTCTTGCATCTTGGTTGCTGCATTGGACGTTGTCGACGCTACCTACCTGCATACACTCATGCAAGCGGGCCATTACGAAGCCAACCAAATCCCAAAGTTGCAGGATTTCTCCGAACCGCTAGCTCATGCAGGTACAACATCTGAACTGATGTTTTTAGTTTTTGGTTGCAACGGGGCTATGCAAGCGTGTATTATCCTTAGAGCGAACATCTCCAATCGAGTTTGCCTGACCAAGTATGGAATTGTTACTCGCCCTTAGAGAAACAATTTGTTCTTATGATTTCAGATATGGAAATCAACCAGCCCTTCACATACCAATCCCTCGGTTACTTCACCACCCGGAGTATTTTGATGTATAAAGTCGTCGTCGTTCTCGTTTTCAGTTTAACCATGTGGATCTCAAACGGTCCGCTCCCCGCCAGGAAAAAGCAATTCTGAAACAGCAGGGATGAGGATATCAAATCCACCTATGTACCCCAGCCAAATCGTCACAGCGCTATCTATCGTCTGATTCTGCTTGAATCCTCAACAACAACCACAGTCTGCGAGTTTATTTTGCCGCATACATGTATGTGTAATCACACATTATCCAAATGTAGCAACTAGGTACTATGTATTGTATCAACTAGGGTTCCTTGACTTCCATCTTCAGCAATCGAAATGTCCACCAACCCACCGTTATGGTCCAAATATTGACCTCCATGTCCCATATGTGATGAAGAAGAGCTTGTCCCCCCCTTGCGCTGTTCGAGGTACCTTAACAGATTTTACAATTACAATAACAATAAGAATTTGAAGGCAGATGAAGAAGCAAGAATAAATTTATGACATGCGAGGTGATGATTTGCACTTCTTATTAAAAGCAAATCAGAAGCCACCAGGAAAGCTCCGATGTAGGTTCAGCAGTACGGTAAGCATGTATGGCAAAGTCACATCCGCGTATCTGCTATGTTACAACCTCGGATGAACATTCTCCTTCAAATCATCGGTCCCAAGGGACTCGAGATTAAGGTAGGGTCTGTTCGCGGCCCCCCAATTGACCTTCGCCGCACATGTTTGTCACACATCTCAATGCTCTATCGAAGCCGAATCGACGTAACGAAGATCTGCATTGTTTTCCAGCCACTCCATCCAGTTATTTAAGAATTTGCTGCCTCTAAGTCCTGTCAGACGGGAGTTCTAGAAACATATGAAACGATCCATCGCGTCCAAGCGCGAGCTATTGTGATGACAATTCCATAGCAATTTAAATAGACATAAGGAACAGGCATTGGTATTATAGGAGGGTAGGTTGAGGAATTAAGATCCAAAGTACCTAGGCAGGGAAATAGAAAACAAACGTACCTTCGAACAGTCTCCGAATCGCCGACCACAACTAGTGAACGTTTAGGTCTCGTCATCGCGACTATTCCCGTTAGCCTTGCTTTTTGTTTCTTGGGAGATTAAGATATATAACGGGTATTCTAAGACTTACCATTTAAACGGCGCTTCTCGCTCAGGAAGCCCACCTCCCCTTCTGTGTTGCTCCGAACAAGGCTAACAATGACGGCCTCCTTTTCTCGGCCTTGAAATCCATCCACGGAGCCGAGCTCGATTCCGGGAAAAGCTTCTTTCAGGGGTGCCAGGAGGCCGAGCTGTGGGTGTACTTAGTTAGCGCAGTATCTTAGAGTAAGGATGATAGGAGAATGTAGTTGGGAGAAATACTTGGGCATTATACGGCGTAACAACCGCGATATCCTCAGCTCTAACACCAGCTTCAACCAACTTCTTGACATGTTGCCTTACCAGTGCAGCCTCCATCTCATTGCTTTTGCTCTCGCCGAACATTGACCTAACCGTAGCCTTCTTCCTATCCTTGCCATCTTTCCCGTCCTTATCTTCCTCTTCCTCGTTCTTCTCGGGGTAATCGCCGCCTTGCGTATCAATGAAGATTACCGGCTCACTAGTGTCCTCCGTATCCTTGACCTCGTATTCCAGATCTCGGAGCAATCGCTCCCTCACCGCGTCCGCGGCTACCAACCTACCCTCATACAGCTCATCCGACGGGAACCGCATGATCTTCTCGTGCATGCGGTACTGCGTCGTCAGCATTCTTTTAATATTCGGTCCATGTAGCTTAAGCAGCCGATCAAAAAGCGTAGTCTCCAAGCTAGCCCCTTTTATCAGGCTCCCCTCTCCCTCCTTGTCTCCTTCCTTGCCTTTGACTTTGACCTTGGGCTTGGCCTTCGAGTTCGTCGACTTAACCGTAGGCGGCAGCTGCAAGTGATCGCCCGCGCACACGGCTTTCTTGGCCGCTAGCAATGCGACCCAGCATTGCGCTTCGAGGGCCTGGCTAGCCTCGTCGATAATCACGACGTCGAACTCCTCGTTCTTAAGCTGATAGCCTCCCGCGCCGTGGAGTGTAGCGAGCACGACTTTGCTCCCGCCAACCAGCGTGTCAACGCACCTCCTCTCCCTTTGTCTGTACTCCTTGCGCAGCTCCTTGAGATCCGCGTAGATGGCCTTGCGCTCCTTGCCGCTGCGTGTCTTCTTGATGGACGCCTGCTTGGCGTCCATCTCGGCGCGCACGTCCTTGACGATAAGGCCGGCTTCCGAGGTCTGGGTTAGTACGTCTAGCGAATGATTCAATACCGATGGAAGAAGCCGTGCCGGGTGGCCCAGCCGCACGATGGGGACGCGGTGCGGGGACAGTCGCTCGACGATGTTGTCTACTGAGATGTTAGATGGGCCGCAGACTAGAACGCGCTGGTTGCGTTTGACTAGCTGTAGGATTAGCTCGATCAAGGTGTGTGTTTTGCCTGTCTAGTAAAGCGAGCAACAAGAAATCTGTCAGCCTTTTTTTTTTTTTTTTTTGAGTTTCGCGTGGACGAGGAGAGTCGGAGTCTTAGGTACTACTCACCCCAGGTGGGCCATGAATCAGAGCAATCTCCCTCGACGCAAGCGCAAACCTGATAGCATCCTTCTGGGAATCATTCAGCGCCGGATCAAACCACTCAATCTTGCCCTCGCCGTACTCCGGATCTTTTCCAAGATCCGACGGTACTAGCGACGGGCTCGTGAGGCCGAACAGCACACGCATGAAGCTCGAGTACTCGGACTCGCCCATATCCCGCAGCTTCTCCATCGCTTGGTTCATGCGGCGGTATGTAACATCATCAGCGAGCTTAACCAACCAGACCCTGCCACCAAAGTTCGCAGCATCCTCCTTATCCTCATCAACAGCCACAGCTATAGCATCCCTCTTCACCTTCGTCACGACACCCTTAGCTCCCTTCCTCTCCAAATCCTTGACCTCGCGCTTCTTGGCGCTGCCGGCGGGCTGCTCGGAAACGAGCACTATATCCCCGGTTCGCAAGCCGTGCTCAGGGAGCTCGCTGCCGGTGGCGCTGTCCGGACCGAGCTCGAGCACCGTCCTTCCGCCCAGTCCCGTCCGCTGCGACGAGATGACCAGGTTGGTGACGGCGAGGCCGGCGCGCTGGAGCGAAGCCGGGCTTGTCCCGGAGATGAGCCCGCTGGTCTCCTGGATCTCGCTCTGCAGCTCGGCGTCCAGGAGCGCGAGCTGGGTGCGGGCGAACGCCGGAACGTCGACCGACTGTGTCAGAAGCGACATAGCAGGCAGTCTGTGTTCATTTCACACAAATTGGTGGGATATAGACGTTTTTACAAAATTTGAGTAGATAAGGTCGGTGTTTTAGATGATACAGTTGATTCTAATATGAGTATAAGTGGTTGGGCTCTGTTTGTAAGTGAGGCTTGAAGGTAGGTCGTTTATGAGGTAACTTGTAAGTGGTGAAATGCTGTGGAGTCAAGATTTTGATTGCAGATTGATTCTGTGGACGAAATACAGCAACGCCAAATTTTGATGACAATCACTATTACCACCAACCAATTTCAAATATTCTGATAAATGCTAAGGACATTTTTAATTCTGAGCTTCATTTTAGATGTGCTACTATTAGCCGCTACCATTATTCTAGACACCAATTCTAGCCGCTGGTATATAGCTTAACTACCTATGTAGATCCTACTCCCGTAGGTTGCGTAAATAGAACGACAAATAAGCTGACGACTATGAGAGCACATGCGATCACCGACACTATCACTATAGTCCCCCTCGACGCCGGGAATTTCCCCTTGATGATCCATTGTTGGCCCTGGTAATATCTACGATATCCCAACAACAAAATTATTATAGATATACCTATGAAGGTCGCTCCCAGCGGTTTTCCTATACGTCGTAGCGTTATAAAACTAGGGTCGTTCTCATCTATCGAGGTGTTCAGGCGGAATAATTGGGTTACGGCTATTCCGATGGACGCGAAGGAAAGTGATGTTCGAAGCCACGCGAGAAATGTTCGCTCTAGAGGGCCAATCATCAGCCTTATGAATGTGCGAGCGTAAGCAAAATAGGGGCCAGTGGTTGGACGTACCCAAAGCTAAATGATCCCTTGCGACGCTTCCCTTGTTCTCGAGCTCTATCGACCATAGGCCTCCGAAGTAATGTTTTAACCAATTCTTCTCGTCGTCCCCGTGATGATCCGCGCCATCCGCCCCATTTGTCCCGTTGGTGCCGCTGGTACCATTCGTGGGCGGATCTGATTGTTGTATAGGGCGCCTATTCCTCGGATTCGGCGACATGCGTGTGCTCTGGTAGTTGGACACGTTATCGCGCACGGTCGCGATACTCGTCGTTTCGTCGGGTCCGTCATCGTCGCCGTACTCCGACAGGCGTTGAAAGCTCATGCTCAACCTTGGACTCCGGCCCGATGCGTGCGAGCCAATCGTGTCGGCGCGTTCTCTAGCAGTCTGATAAGAAAACGGTTTTCGTCAGACAAGGGGTCAATTGGAGGGAGAGAGATGCTAGATTCCAGAGCAAGGGAGTTTCGAAGAGCGGAATGTTTGTTTTCTTCGGCGAGAAACTCAAAAACCGCAAACCAATTGCGAGATGCGCACGAACCTCGAGAATGCCGCTGAGCCTATCTTGGGAAGATAACCTCGACAGCGTCCGGTCTGGTACCGGTGACGATCCTCGCAGGTAGGGAGCAGAGGGTCCCACCCTCGGGGACCCGGAGGCCATGACGAACAAACAGATGTCCCTCTCGATTCCGACCTATTGGGTATTTTGAAGCTGGCTGTCGAGAAACTTAATGCAATGCCGTGCAACAGCAATGGCTAATAGACCGGTCATGGTGACATATGGTGGTGTTTCGTTAGCTTGGATGATACCATTGCTAGTGTAAAATTAAGTAGAATTTCCATCCATGTATGGGCAAAGGATGAACATGGGCTCCCACTAAGCACCCAATTCAAGTCTTTATTCGCGTCTTTCAATGGAACGGAGAGCTTCCAGGGCTACGTCATTAGCTCCCGTAGGTACCTGAAGAGTGCCCCGAACTTGCGCCGACTAATCGCTGCTACTAGGTACTGGGCTCCACTATCGCTCAGGCACTTTAGGCTGCTAGGGAGGAAAACGACATAGTTCGCTCATTGTTGATAGAAATTATAACCTATGCCAAGATAAGTTACGGAACAATATACTTCGCTGTCGAAGTTCGAGATAACTCGACGTTTTAACTTACTAATAATAGCTACCTAGGTAAGGTGGGTATCTAAATGTATCTCGGAATGCAAGGCAAGTATCGTAAAAGATATACCGTGTACAGAGCCCATGTTATTAACTTCACATGCAGTATATCAACCCCATATGCATCAGATAATATAAAACAAACATAAGTTTTGCGTACAGGTTTCAGTGGCGACCTCGTGGATAATAAATTGTGAAGCTCGGTCCCCCGTTTACGTTACAAACCAGGTTCTCTATGGGATGATCAAATGGCGTAATACACAGCTGGAATAGCATCATCGTACTAAGGTAGCTACAAGCAAGTGAGATAAAGAAGTATTCATCACTTCAATGTCAAATGTTCTTATTGAGCGTTTAAAGAGACTCCGTCGTGAGCCAAAAATGGTGGTTCGGTCTAATGAAAATGTCTATACGTATATGCCCCTTTTCATCATGTATGGACGTAACCTGGAGCGGTTTATATACCTAGGTTTGGGGATTTGCTCGTGTCTCTCGGGTAGAGCCTTATAAAAGAGAGTATGGAATGTCGATTCCACATTTGGCAAGTAAACATGTACTCTCCTGAGGCACGAAGTATCCATTAACCTCGATGCCACTAGTCAGTATTTGACTTCAATGCTGCCCCAAAAGTTAGTATGCTGTTACTCTAAGGGTAGATAGCATAATTGTAATCTAACTGCTCTCTTTCCTCCCTGAAGAGGTAGGCAGTTTAGTGAAACGTGTCAAGACGAAGAGAAGTCAAGACTCACAACATCAGAGGATCATTTGTACCTCACCTCAGATACAAGGCGAAGGTTTTGAATATGATAGAGATATCCGGTGCAGTGTTGTGAACATGAGTAGCTAAGGGCACCAACAGAGCAGGTGTAGCACTACCTATGTAAAGTTGGGCTTAAGGAGGAATGCATTCGAATTATGAAATTATTGATCCATTTTAGAGAAAGGCCGAAGTCGCCATGTGGTGTTAACATGATGGTGCTTGGCACTTGAGATAGAGCAGGTGTCTAGGTGAATACGATTCCAATCATCATGCTTTTGCCTCTTTTCTACGCCCCAGTTTTCATACGCTTGGGGGCATTCTCCGATGTTCACTCACCAATGCCATAAGAAATACACCAATTAGTTGAGTCAATAAGCAGTTCTTTTTGAGGTCTGACAAGCACTCGCC
Source organism: Hypoxylon sp. CO27-5 (assembly GCA_002120305.1). Taxonomy (NCBI): domain Eukaryota; kingdom Fungi; phylum Ascomycota; class Sordariomycetes; order Xylariales; family Hypoxylaceae; genus Hypoxylon; species Hypoxylon sp. CO27-5. The sequence continues at coordinate 8,186 of KZ112456.1, forward strand.
TCATTATTCTCGGCCCTTATCGATGTGGCTATAACCAGGGCCGCTAAGACGCAGAAGGGGCACAATACTGGTGTGAGCCGTCGTGTATCAGCTGAACAAATATACATAGGTAAATAAGAGCTACCCGACAGATCGGTCCATAGTCGATCTGGCCTATGCTATTCGTCGAGATCCCTATGTTTGTATAACCTACTCTGAGACTTCATCCGCCTCCAAGTCTTGAAGGTTTGAACACAAACTAGTGAAAATATGGGGGCAGATACAATCATCAAGCTGAACAGAACTTCGCCCCTGTCCGTGGTGATAGCTAGCACTCAGCTAACACACACACACAATGTCACGTACGATCCGGACACTAAACTATTGACACCATGAACCGACAGATCGACCTCGGGGCTCCAACCCCAACTTACCTAACTCCGTCCACAAAAGGTCCGACGTGCCTTGCGTTGCCTTGTACGCCTTCCAGATAAGCCCGGATAAGCCGGCTTGCGGCAAGAACAAGCGGATGTCTGGGCTCCGGGAGACCTTGTCTTAGACCTGTTTGTCTCTCAAAAGCTTGTTTTTTTCGGCACTATCAAGGGAGGGAAAACAAGACCCCTCGTGGCGTTGATGGGCAAAAATAGGTTGGGTTTGTCTCAGATATAGCTCTAGATCCATATGCACGTTTCTCCCTCGTCAACTTCCAAGTGAGCTAGCTACCTATGGTATGTACATCGTCATATGTGTATGTAGATAGGTACGAGGCACAAGACTATGCCCATTTACTTATCGCCTATCAATATCCGGCAGACGATAGGCACTGGTCCTGTGCTTCCCCGACCGAGACAGAGACAAAGGCGCCGAAATAGTTGGTATCCGGATGAGATATGATACGTTGGACCAACTAGTAGACTACCTGCCCGCATGAAATATGCACATGATTCATGGTCGACCGGGTTTCAGCCTCGAGGTCCTGAGATCAATTAATTAGGTCCGTGTGGCGTATGTAGGAGACTTTCAGCCTCATCCCCGGAGAGGAGTAGCTTAGACCACTTATGAGTGGCATTCGCTATTTGGGGCTTGCCCTAGTTTTGCACCAAAGCTTTCCCATGGCGCATTTGACGCGCGGTCATATTAGATTGTCGGATAATGATGGTTTTACAGTCCCTTCAACTGCCGAGTTACTCCAAGAAGATGGGCATTGAGATGCAGTATCCTAAGATCTCTGTACGCCCCCTTTTCTTTTCTCCCGTCTGCACAGATCCGAGCTGGTCTTCCTCGTTAACGGCTAGTCTCGGTCGCAAGGTAACTTCCGGAGGACTTCTTCATCAGCAACTATATCGCCATTTTAGTAGGATCTATATCATGTACACACTGCATCACCGCACCATGCCGTTTACGAACTTGACCCCTTCATATCATAGATACGTGATACGTCAAAGATGATTCCTCTTGTGGTAGCTGAACTTTGGATTTGTGTGGTTTGGTTCTGATCTGGTTCCTGAATTGGGATGTCACGAATAAGCTGACGGCAAGCTGCTCAATGGTGATCTGTTTGTAATAGACAGCATCTGACTAGTCAGAACTCTATGACGACAATGATGAGCAGTGGGATTAGACGGGAAACTACATTCTCTCAGATCTGACAGCACTTGGCTCAGAAACGCCATTTTGATTGCCTCAAGAGACAGCACCTCCTGACGATCTCTGTGTATCGCCAACAAGCCAAAACGCCCGCCCGCTGCGTAATAGATTATGTGCCGGAGGCTTTCTTGGCGCAGCATTTCAACGAAGCACCTACATGAATGGGGTCGTTTGAGGCACTCGGAGAGGGTCTACACTATAGACCTGACCTGACCTACCTAGGAACAGTCTGAGGCCAAAAAAAAACTGATGATCACCGTAGAAAATAAATCGTATATGGTACGATATGTAATAAGCAAGCATACCAAGTAGGAATGTGGCGTCAGCAGTCACTTACTGAAGAGTCGCACAACGTCGGGAATATCCCCATGGCCGGTGGTAATCTGACTCGAAAGAAGCGTCAACTCCATGAGTTGATAGGAGATAGCCCCGGGTTGTACATGAATTCGGGACATAATACCTCTGTAGGTAAGCGCAGAAAATTTTCTATACCAATATCCTCTAAATAGACTTGCTTTGTCAGAAGCCAAGTTAATAATGATCTTACGTGTTGAGATAGTAGTCAGAGTCCATTTACGCGGAGATCGATCATGAGCAGCATATGCATGACAGTGGCAAGGATCAATAGACGTTCCTTCGAGCTAAGAATATGGCATCAGATACATCTCATATTCCACGACGCTCTATGGTCGTCTATAGGTAGCTAAGTCTATCCTCAACAGAAAGTGTAGGTTTTTTTTTACTGGTAGTCACATTCTACAACGGCGTACAGAGTAAGCAGCCTCGCGATACATCCTTCGCGGCGGCTGAATGATTGGTTTCTGTACGGCGGGTTCTCAAACGTCCGTCTATAGCAAGACCAGCCAGTTAGAGCGTGATCCGACCCAACCTACCAAACTCTGATCCGAGCTGTTCGTAATTGTTTGAGGTTGGTGCAGTCAGTCAGCGAGGAAATGGTCAACAGCCAATGAGGAGCTTTATCAAGCTACAACAAATATTTAGAGGTCGGTATATAGAAATAGAGCGTAAGCGCACTAAGCTGTATACGCTACATGCATACATACTATAGTATATGATGACCCCATATAGACCGAGGGTCTTGCGATGGGGGCCATAGGATCAAGATACATACATGTATTCCGTCAGCGGGCATACGTGCGACCTTGAAGCGATTCCTCGAAAGGTACCCTTACCGGCCAGCCGTGCCGCATTAGAACTTCATTTCGCTGTGGCACCTCGCATGCAGATTCCCTCCGCATCTATTTACCAGATCGGATTCCACGGCTAAGCAAAGCATGACTGCACGACCCAGGAGGTTGGGTGGTACTGAAATCCTTCACACAGCTTTCTAGCTAAAAAGCGGCGTGAATCGCGTTTGAACTGTGCCATCCCATGTATGTACGACACAATCAAATGTAGTTGTAGAAAAGGAAGAAAAAAAAATTAGACGAGCCAAAAAGTTCGTGTCGTCTCAACATTGACCGAAGCACTAGAACTGAAGGATCGTAGTGCTTAGGCGGGAGAGGCGTTCGACCAGTGAGATTTTTTTCGGCTACAATCGTGCCTCGGGAAGATCCCGCGATCTCGTTATCTTCGTAAGTTAAACCTAACCCTAGCTTGATGACGGCATGGCCGTCAGCTTGAAAAAGCGAGGAGGGAGGGGGGTGTTCAAGTTTGCTTGCCCTTTTTGCAAATTCGCTAAGGCTGCTGCGCCCACCATCTTCATGCAATCCCGTTTGACGACGGGTGGCCGCCCTCAATTCTCCGAACTCTGCAAACTCCACATTCCCTTGGTGACGTCGTTTAATCCATCCCATGCTCTTTCTTAAGGTCTTGAGAGAACTAGGAAGGCAAATTACCTAGTAGTTCAAAGGATCTTGAAGGCTGCCGGTGAGGGTGTACTCGGAGATCCCGCCTCGGCCATATTGAGCGGGGGGACGGCGGAGAAAGGAGGCACAGTTAGGCAAGTCATTGATGGCAGTTCCGAGTGGGACGGACCATATCTGTAACTACCAAGGCTCTCGATCTGCATTCTCATGGCGGGTATTGATGGGAAGAAATCCATCAGCGACATGTTATGCTGCGAACTTAACGCAAGACATATGCGTGTGATGGTTTCTGCATCTGGTGGCTTCGTTTACGGAACATGATGTTTCTTGGGGTGAGGAGGCCATAACAAACTTCCAATTGAGATTATGCAGTCCGATGCTTTGGATTTGGAGAAAGCAGTTTGCTTCTAACTTGAATCCTGCGGTCAGCGGGAGGTACTTATTCGACCAGACCAGTTAACTTGACACTTCCACTGCATATCGCTTCTAGTTTCCGTGTGCATCCTATACAGATAATGCGGGAGCGCGTTGTTTGGGTATCACCAACTTTCAGGTGAGTGAACTTCCGAGGGAAACCAATCACTTGATGGCATCGTACATGCGCCATGCTTTGCCCTAGGTCAAGTGTTGCCATCTCTTCGGGCCGTAACATCAGCAGAGTTGCATTAGGAAGGTCGTCCAGCGAGTGAACTTCCAAGAAGGATGTCCTTCAGGTAAAATAATTGAGTTTCATCGTCTCTTAATCAACCAATGAATATGGCAGGCATTAATTGACTGGTGTGGTAGAAACACGTGGGGTTGCAAGTCATTCTGGTGATACTCACAACCACCACGATCACCACAACCATCAAATGGTAGCATCAAAGATTATCTAATGCTCCTTCGAACCAAAATCGTAGCACGTTTGTCCAATAACGCCATTCGTACAGTCGTTACCATTGTACTAGTAATACGCTTTCCTCTGCACTTGACCGAGGAGAGTTGCTAGTTGAAGCATAGTCTGAACTGCGATGATACGGCAGAATGAAACGTTGGCGTCTCAAAGGCTTATTGCCACTGATTATTAAAGACTAAACCATTTTTGTTATAAAACTGCACTAACGAAGATTAGTTATCATCCAAGTCGGTATATGGTGTAATAACTGGATATTGTTTTGAAGAGTCGGTGGGCAATATTGTGAGGCTCTGGGCACCCTCATCATATTACCGGTGGAAACAAATTAAGAAAATGTTTAATATCATCTCATGTTGATTGTAAGGGTCCTTTCTTTATGATAAACCCCACGAGATCTATCTTCGGGCAAGCCGTTCGCCCGCTACGGGTTCACGGCCCCACGAACATGTCAGAAGCTTGTTGCTTTGCCCTGCCGGAGCCGTCGAGTGGGAGATAACGATCTGCCTCTCTTCCACACTTATACCCTTGCGGCAATTGCCGGGTTCATGGCTTTGGAAAAGAAAAGTTAGCAGTTGGGAACTTGGACCAAGATCATCGTAAGAAAGATCGACGTGTCCGTCAGATGGCGCGGGACAACGCGCGTTGTCTTTGGATTAGACGGAGTCCCGGACTCTATGGGCTCTGTGGTGGAAGTAAGTGGCGGAGAGCATCGACTCATCCGTACGGATTTGCCGGCCTTAAAACATATTTTATTCCCTAGGGATGTGTGGAATGGATGGACATCGGTAAGAGTTTCAAGCATAATATCAAGCTAGGCCTCTCCATTTAGTATAGTAGTGGTTCGGGCCGTATCCTCATCATGAACTGGTGGTTCATGCGAATGGAGCGAGAACTGATAGTGTGAAAACGGAATACTACTTGATAGCTGCCCCGGTGAGTCCATGCCAACCTGGACCCATGAAGGTGAGATGAGGTGAGGGTGGTCGGTCTGTCTTGGAATATTCCATCGTAAAATTTAGAAGTATCCGTGCCTGTGGCCCTGGGACGATAGATCATAGAACTGCGTGGCCCTGTGCGTGGCCAGATAACGTGGTTAGGTAATTAAACAACTAACGGTGGGGCCGGTATTCCTGCAAGTATACTGACTTGACTGAGTACATGTCGCACAACCTAAGAAGGAAAAGAAAAAAAAATGGAGTTCGAATTTCCAAACGGGTTATATGCTATGCAATGAAAAAATTGGAGCTTCATAATATTCTACTATGGTATCAATGCCAACGAATTCACAGACCACCAGACCCTTTCATGCTCGCCTCGCTTATAGGTTATGGATTATGGATAAGATAAACTAGCGGTTAAGAACAGGTGGGGGGAAATATGAGTGACGGTGAACGGTGTGAACGATATGAACGGTGTGAAATGGGGTTCGAGCTTCTGAAACGCAGAAGCCTTCGAGAAAAATGCCAGCGGAATGTTGCCAATTGGGCCGGACCTTGTAATAGTGGGACTAAATATCGACGGGGAACATAGCCAGAGGACCCTGATAGCTGCACTAAAATGCTATAATAGTGGTTATGTTATACCTGGCACCATTAATGGTATGTATTGACCTTGCCATAGTAGATAAAGGCGGTACACGTAGCTTCGTCAAAGAAAGCCCCGACATTTGGCCATGCACTAGTGTATACTACGTATGTAGGCACCAAGCCTACTATGACTAGTACCAACGCTGTTCTCATTTGGTTTTGCGGAGTACATGGCTCTAGTGTTAGACATTTGATATACATAGAACATTTCCTGTTATAATTCCGCCGGTTGGCTATCATGGCGACAGGGTCACCATCAGATCTGTGTGTTGGTGTAGCGGCGCGGCGCGCATTGGCGGAATTCCCTAGTACCATTTTGTCAGTTGGATATGAGCTTGGCGGATGTGATAATCGATAGATTAAGACTCGTTTATTACTAACTTATTGCTTCTCTTATAGTTTGCCACGGCTAGCTGCCGCACAGAGCTATCATGTATCAGATGGTTTGATGTTTAGCATTGCGACCATGGCTGTATTTCGAAACACCATATCAGACGCTTATTTTAGAGCCTCTCGGCTGGCTTACCAGGAACTGCGGAGTATCGAACGAAATGTGATGATCAAATGTTTGAAGATTCACATTTTTAATGCAGCCACTACTTTCCCTTGCATATGACATGTCGTAGGCCCGAATGGGAAACAATTTCACCTAGGATGGCCGATAACTTGCTGGTAATGGCTTCCAGTCCCTGGCCTCTTCCCACGCAGGCGTGCGAGCCGGTATCGACGCTCATTGGTTGAAAATATGCCGGCGAAAGAGGCCAAGAGGTTGAGAGAAACCGACGAGATCTTCCAGAATCACACCTGCTACAGTATGCTACAGGGCTCCTGGTTCGGCCTAAACCCAATGTGCTCTTCATTTCGAGTTGGCTTCTATACCGTGTATACACTAGTAAAGGCGTGGAAGACCTAGAAGCTCACGTCGTTACATTGTCACATGGGTTGGCATTTCGTGCTCAAGGGTTTCTAGGTGGCGGTCTTCCTACCGTATTTCGCGAATCTGGGGAGAGGCTTTGGAGGCCATGGCACTGTTCCTCTTTTGGTCCTTGTCTCCGAGTTATCAATTCCACCAACGGGTACGGAAGGCGGCTCCTTCTCCAAACGGTCCGTGGACTATCCAAGGTTTTCCTTGTTCTTTCGACAAGTAGCCAGTACGTAGTAATCATCAGAGAACTGGTAATCATCTTAAAGATGCTAGGTTGGGTAGGTATACATGGAGTTTCGAGAATGGGCAATCACTCGTCCATCAATCTTACAGTGGAAGAAAGGCCTCAATAACACGCGTGTGTGGATTTGATAGTGAGAACAGCTCGGGACTGCCACCAAAGTGGAACCCACTACTTGAGGCGAAAATTATGATCAGGGCTTCCAGCCTTCCGAAGTATGACTTGAGAGCTCGAGACCTCGCATGATAGTTGAGATACCGGTTTTTGGTATCGTATGTTCCGGAGCGTTGGAACTAGTAGGAAGATGTTACGGTGGAGTTACCGACTCTTCAAGATACCTAGATCAGCCCATGTCGATGGGACGCGACACCTCGCCTGTAAATAACCCTCGGACAAACTTTTGGCGATGTGGTTTGTTGACTAGTAACGTACAATACGAACTCGTAGTTGAATTGCTTTGGGCGGAAATCCTGCAGCACCTGAACATTGCCACTCGTTTTTCAAATTCCCTCATTGCCTCATTACGGTCTTCCTACCTGGTTGAGAAAAAGATATCGGGATAGCACGGGCCTTTCTATATATTATTACTTGTCAAGTACCACAGAGAGCTCTGAGCTTCTCGCTGGCGAATTAATATTCTGGGTCGGTTCCGCGCTGCCGCGTTCTGGACGGGAACCTTGGAACGTAGTACTTTTCAGGGTCTTGTTACTGATGCTGGGGAACCTTACTCGCGTGTGTACATAGTGTCGGGTACATGCAAGTTATCCAGATTGGCTTGCTAAAGAAAGATTTGGAGGTGTGTGAAGAACCGTACATAGTGTAAGAGGAATACTCCTGAGGGTTGTAGTCCGCACACTATTGCAGTTTATCCTGCAACTTCATCTCCTTGGTAGGCAAGCCAGTTGTACCGAAGCATCAACTTTGGGGCTGTGACTTTTCCCGCATTTTTTTATTAGTTTGATATGCGTATAAGTTTCCGGATCATTTACCTGGCTTGCATACCGACTTACCATGCCTTACTCAGTACAGTAATAATGTGCCGGTTCTGCATTGTTCCTGCAGGACGAGGGCTGCAGGCACAAAATGGCATGCAAGGTACAGATGGATGAATAGGCCGAGAAGGGCGATTGGTGTGGAGAAGCCTCTGTATGTACTTCGCAACAGAGAGTACCTCGCCCACTTCTGGTCCTTACCAACAGGCTACCCTGACGTATTCTAGTTTCCAGCACTGTGGGAGTCGGGTATCAGGCCGCATAATGGGAGGCAAATTAGCTAGAAGACCTCTCGCTGGGGGTCTTGTCGAGCCGGAAGGCTTCCACGCAAGTGTTATGGATACCTGGCAAGTCGGAAGTCCCAGCAAAGTGTCTAGGCACTTTGGCGGTGGAATGATCGTCTGGGTCCATGATAAGCTTCCTGATTTGGGACTCTAGTCCGATAGAAGATAGCTCCGTTGTCTACCTAACCTAATTAGTAGCATTATTCTATGCTAATTATTCATAGTACTGACAAAATGGGTCATAATAATGCATCTACGTATCACTTATGATACATGTATGTAGTTACATTATGTACATACATACATTACTGTATTTACATACACAACCACAAGCACGCAATACTTGTATGTAATGCATTGCCAATGCATTGGCAAGTGCACTAGTATGCACGGTGGAATAATGAAACGAGCGATGGATGCGCTGATGATACCCAAACATTCTCTCTACGTGATAGTGAATGTACAATAATGCATATCTGTGTATCATAGCATAGCCCCGAGAATCCTCATTGGAAAGTAGTGGCGCCATAGGCGAGCGTATCACCAACACTGCGATGCCCGCTTCTAGAGCGCGCTACGTACAATAGCAATCGGTCGGACTACGCAGTTAGCAGAGAGGCCGCTTTAGTTGAGCGACGGCTTCATGATGTCTGACAGTAGTGGATCGGGTTAGAGATCGGAGGAGGTATGTTGGTTTTCAACTTTGGATGTTGGTATTGGTTTTTCGAGATGGCGTGCTAAGCGTGTTTACCTAGGTAAGCAAACTGGCGGAGATGAAGATGCTCGTGGGATTGCACGAGACGACCATGTTTGAGGTATTGTGGGAGAGGAGACTAAAACAGAAGAAAAGCAACTCCCAAGCTGTTTTTTTTTTTTTTTTTTTCCCTTTCCCATTGATTTCGAGCCGCCTGTAGAAGGAGCGAAAGGGCCAACAGTTCGGGATCCAATGATGGCGTTGGAAGATCCCGATGTTGGTAGGTACGAAGAAAAATACGGGTAAAGCTGGTGTCATCCATCGTACCTTACACCATCAATGATGACTTGAGCAACAGCGAACATTCAAGGTTGCTTTTGGTTACTTCCTTTTTGTGCAAGTGGAAGGAAAGAAGCTTATTCCTTTTCCTTTCTTTTTTTTCTTCTTCCACATTCTCCCCCTCGTCCCGTTATTCCGTTGCTTTCGTCGGCCACTAACAACTTTTGTAAATCTCCAACGACTCATCACATCTGTCTTTATGGTCCGTCACGATGGCTGTGCTGTGTTCTCAAACCAATATCTAATCTAAAACTGTCCTATCAACTATCGAATAAAAGCCATTTCGACGCTATAGAGTACACTTCCATTGACTAGGTGTGAGAGGCGACCCATCGGATTCTCAATCACACCTGCTGATGCGGGGTGTAATCTCTCATGTAACAGATTCTGCGGCGAGTAGAACTATTGTGATATTATAATTCGGGACGAAATAAATTCATGATAAGCCTACGCCTCGAATCAGCCAATCCTACCTCACACATCCTGTGATAATACTAAGGAGAGAGATCTAAAGCGCGCGTTCCTTAAACAGAAAAAAGTCTCTTGATTCGATGATTGCCGTGCCATAGACGTCTCTAGGCTCTTCTCTCTGGATGAATGGGGTTGCATTTTCCAGCGACTTGACTTATAGTGCTTGCATATTAGGAACGCGCGCGTTTTGGAGGATTCCGCCCACTCACGCGGCGTTCGGGGCTGATCCTGTGTTTCCAGTTCCAATTAATGCAACCGGTTTTAACAGATAGATTGTGAAAATCTATTTCATCACAAGCTAATCTGTGGTCAATCTACCAATGCGAAGCCAGCTTAGGCAAAACACACACATCATTGGTCTTCATTTATTGGAACTACAGATTTCGCACACCCAGATTGGATGTATGTGCATCCAATACGATATCGATACCGTTGTATTGGGCAGACAGTGGTAGGCTGCCTCTCACTGCATGCTTACCAGCATAGGCTCACCTCACTTAAATGAATTCTTTCAATCACTGACTCAACAGCCTATTCGTGGTATCCAATCATCAGCGGGCTGGAATTTCTCAAACCAAAGCACGGATAGCCTACGACTTCTATCAAGGGTCTTTTCTGCAATGCATAGAATCATCATGTGAATGGGAGGTATCCTAGCGGCCAACGTCATTGCCATTCCAAGTGTGGTTGTAATACATCATGATTTTATTCACTCTTCCGGCGCTTGTTTCTCCTAGAGGCACGCGTGCTTCGATATCCTGATCTAAACGCCGTCGGGTGCAATATTGAGCTGATGAGGCATCCGATATGTTGGATACCAAGCTCCCCGCAATCCAATCGACCGTCCGGAAGGCCCTCCAAAAACTTAGGATAAGCGCAGTGTCTTTCTCGTGAAAGCGCTGAATGACGAATGTGATCCACAGAGCAACGCCTAGTTGCCCGTACCTGCATTCCATCACGCCGTTTTACTGGACGGCACCATGGGCTGGCGCAGAGAACTCCGCGTCGCGCGAAGGCTGGACGGTGTTCAGCGACTGGCTGTGCTATGTTGCAACCGAACACAACCACTACCACCCATGGCGAGTGCTTTGGCAAAAATGAACGAATTATGCAAATTGTGTGGTTCGCTTCTTCCTGTGGTCCAGCACCTATCACAGTCGCTGGCTACATACGACGTAGATATGCATGTTCCAACCATTCAAAGAAAATCCTGAAAACTTGTGCAGAGTACCGTCCACGCCAATCAATTCCTCAATAGGTCCTGAGAGCCATGCGAAGGGCTGCCGAGGTACTACGGTATGAATATCATTTTACTCGTCTGCTCGGTAAGTGTAAATTTATACGTCAGGTATATCTTACATGTATGTATTATGTACATACACACATATCCATTGGTATAGATCATTTTGGACATCTTCTCCCTTGGCGAGTACATACATACTTAAAGTTAATAGAATGAGGCCTGAATTATGACGAGCTTTGTACAACGGATACGTACATCAATGAACATAAAGTTACATAAAAATCTGGGAAGAGGAGCGAATAATCCTGGCATAGCTGTCGAATGCAGGCTATACTACCCTCACTACTTGTCGGGTCTGCATGAGAACCCGTATCGTCTCTGAACGATGCTAGGCGATATGCAAGGTGTCGTATGCTTGCGTGTACGTACAAACCAACGGAGTTTAGAGCTATGCACTATGCAGTAGGTACACGACCAGTCAGACAAGGTTTCTTCTGTCCGTCGAGAGGAAAAGAGACGAAGTACCCATCAATACGCGGTACCTCGTCCTCGTTCAGTACTATCCAGATTTAGAATCGCTCGGTGGCTGCGCCCACATAGTACCAGTCGACACAACCCACTCATCTTATGTTTCCGTTTTGCCCCAGACATGCAGTAGACAAGGTTAGCAAGTGGCCAGTCGACCCAGGCCGACCAGGACCATCTTTAGCCCCCCCTTGTCAGCTTTCTTCCCCAAGTGAGACATACAAGGGTAGCCTTGGGTGGAGTGGGTTCCTCTATGGGTCCCATTCCACTTGCAGGCCCTCCAGTGCCTATCGATGGGCTTTTATCTGGTGTAGTTGATCTGGCTGGGCTTCAACTATTCTACATTATCCTCTCAAGGTCCCCTTCAACCACGTTCATTACTCTCTTACCTGGTCCGTGATCGACATATTAGTCGTCTTGGAGTTGTTCTCTTTCTTCTTCATAACCCTATCGGTTCTCTTGTTTCTTCTGTGACTCGAATTTTTGGAATCGTTCGATCACTTCGAACTTCCTGCCCTTCATTAAGTATACAAGTTGTACCTATCCACTCCCAAGCCAGTTGCTTGACGATAATACTCGGGGAGTTCAAAGTCGAGAACAGGTCCATGTATAACAGCACATACCGAGTCAACAGCAACAACTAGATCGTCTTTTGATACCATATCGAGACCATCAGTCATTCCTTCAGACACCCAGGAACCGAAACCACCATCTTTAGGCCAATCGCCCACCAACGCATTGTATAGTACACTTACAAGTACACTTAATTTATAAATCAAAAGAGAAACGGCAAACTTCCAACCGGCTTAACATCGACTACATCCGAAGTCGGTACTAGGTCAGTTCCTGAGCGGCTTGAGATACTCACTATCCATTAGACTGACACGGGGTGGATTAAGTCAAGACAATGGATCCAACTATGATGAACTCGCAGATGGGACCGACGCCTTTCTTCTATTATACACCTGATCCCAACCCAGAGAACCGGCATCACGGCCACTTCAGTCAACAACCGGGCTTCCAACAGATGCAGCAGCAACAGGTATTTCCTGTAGTGCCCACGCTACCGTCGACGCCGATCTACTCTAGGCCGAACTCGTCTTGCTCGCAGCAACCGATCTCAGCCAAGGTGTTCAACGCTGTTCCTAGCAACGTAACGCCCATGGCATCGCCGCAAGCAACGCAACGACCGGGCATTCTGGTGCAGAGCCAACCTACCAAGCTAATGCTCGAGACTGAGCTTTGCGACAACGATGGCTTCTATTACCCAGCTACACCGCCTCTATCGACGTCGGGTAGCTCAATGGGCAGCCCGTGCAATACCAGCGATATGCTTGCCACACCTTTGAACCCAATGTTCTCGGGATTGGATGGATGCGAGATGGTTAAGCCTGAAGTCGAAACTGTGCCAGAGAATCTAGAGAATTTGGATTGGGCCAACTGTGGCTCTCCTCCTTTGACACCTGGTAGGTTCCCATTCCTGTTTTCGGAGATATTATTCCTAAACGAATTTCGTTTTATGAAATGGATATGCGTGTTGGTCTCAAAAAAAAGGATTTCTAAAAATATACACCTAAATGGACTGCGGAGATGCCCAAGTTTCAGGACAAGTTTGGCGGGGCTTCTGATTGAAATTCACCGCTTATCTACCCTATCGATTCTAAACCAAAGGCAGTTAAGGTTGCTAGGTCGCTAACTTTATTTTTTTTTCTTGGTGCAGTCTACCTACAATCTCAATCTCAATCGCAATCGGGCAATGCACTCTCACCTAATTCCAGCTTTTCGAGCGACCTTCTTTCGCCAGCATCTTGCCCTTCACTTTCACCGTCACCATCACCCTACGCACGGTCTGTCGCGTCCGAACAAGACGTGGATTTCTGCGACCCCCGAAATCTAACTGTAGGCGGTGTGTCCAACCCCACTCTAGCACCCGAGTACTCGGCCCCTGTCGCGTTGGAGGAATTCAGGGGTGACGTTCTCCAAAAACAATCACTCCCTACCTCCTTCGATTTTAACACTGAGATTCACCACGGTTTGCCAGCTTTTGAGGACATTTCCGATCTAGAATCCGAGGACGATTTCGTCAATCGACTTGTCAACATTGGTGAGCAATCGGGTGCTGATATCAAGAGGTCGCGTTCTGGCACCTGCTCCACCACTCTGTCACTTGGTCACGAGTCGTTCTTAGGTGAGAGCGATTTCGACACCGACGACAATACCTCTTCAGCAACTAGCTTTTCTAGTTCCTGCTCGTCAGACCCCGATACCCACAAGGACAAGAAACTGAAGAAGTCAAAGAAGGAATCGCGAAAAGCTGCGCCCGTCATGAATGTCGCTGCCGATTCCAACTCGGCTCAGGGTGATGAGCATCACGAGCAGGAGGCTGCTCAGGATGACGCGAATGAGGGCAACAACAATGCTGGATCAGCCTCAGGATCAAGTGCACCAGCTGCTCCGCTACCCGCTCCACCGAACCGCCGAGGCCGCAAGCAATCATTAACCGAGGACCCCAGCAAAACTTTTGTTTGTGAGCTATGCAACCGCCGCTTCCGCCGACAGGAGCACTTGAAGCGCCACTACCGTTCTCTCCACACACAAGAGAAGCCCTTCGAGTGTCATGAGTGTGGCAAGAAGTTCTCGCGAAGCGACAACTTGTCTCAACATGCACGCACTCACGGCAGCGGCGCTATCGTAATGAACCTTATCGACACGAGTGAGGAGGGTCTCGACTTAATGCCTGCGGGCGAGACGGATTACGCCAACTTCGGCAAAGTATTATTCCAAGTCGCATCCGAAGTTCCTGGTAGCTCCAGCGACCTCTCTTCCGACGAGTCTCCCAGTGAGAGTCAGGGCAAGAAGAAGCGCAAGCGATCTGACTAAATCCCAATTCCTCGGGAAGGATTGAGGTCAGATTTACACGCTGGAGATCCAAGAAAAGTCTCAGCGGATGCCCCTTAATGACATAATGACTTTCACACACATACACACATTGGACCCAAGCCCGCAAGCTTTCACGTGGATCAGGTCTTGAGGCCTAGGTAGAGAGGACTACAAAAGTTGCACTTTGATTTTCCAGCATCGACTTGTCTTCTTGTACCAATATTGTGAAAACCACCTTTTTCTTCATGACGACATAAAAAAAAGCTCGCGGGAGCGGCAAGGCAACCTCAAGGGATACATTGGCTTGGTGATGAGGCGTCGATAGGGCTGGCATTTTGAAACAATCATACAGAGGCGGATACCTACCATTGGCAAGCAATTGATGCGATACAAATTTTTTCGGCGGCTATATTTCTCTACGCTCGTTGTAATCACTACAGCAGGGAGGAAGCAGGACAATCGGTCTCTGCTGTAGGACACGTTCAGTGTAAGGGGAAGAGGAAAAGGAAAAGAAGGAAAAACCTGAAAGAAGAAGTTTGGGGGCCTCTTGCACTGAACCCTCTTCGTGTGTCTAATTTCCCTTTACTCGGTTTATTTTCCCGACTTCTTTTATTGCGATTGCTCTCATAGTGGTGCGGGTCACAAGATAGCTTTCAGCATAACCTCTGTAAAAGATAGGAAATTGATCCAGCAATGGTTTTGCTGCTGCCATTACACAATTAATTACCCCAGTTTTTACCTAACTTGCCTCTTACCGTGACAGTCGTTGAACTTCCTATGCAGATTCCTACCTTTCCTAAAGCGGTATATATAACCTATGATACTCTTAGGACGAGTAGCTCTTAGCTTCCCGAGCCATTAAGGTTGGTTATGTCTTTTGCAGTTTCCGTAATAGTATCATATTAGGTATCGTCTTATCTAAGTGGCTACACCCGACGTACCTGCCTAAGCAGCTGCTAAGTACGGTGCTCAGTTAGTGCGTATCCGACAAAACCCTTTTAGGAAGGTGGGGCAACCAAATTTGAGCCAATCAAAAGTCAGCAGGCTAGCGGTCGCAACCTCAATTACTATCGAATAACTTTAATAATAATAATATAACCACAACAATGCATGACTTTTTAACCTTATATATTACTTTATTATTATTTAATTTAATTGTCTCTTTTTTTCTAAATTTTAATACGTACGAGGAAGGTGAGAAAGTTGTTTTAATCGCACGAAAAAGTTAAAAAAGTTGTCAAGATTATGTTACCCCACAAGTAGTGTAACCTATTCTAAGCTTAAAAAGGCAAAGCGCGCGGGCAGAATTTAAATCATTAAAATTTAAAAAAAAAAGATAAAAATAATTATAACTTTACGAATAATGCTTAGAATTAAATAAGATTAAAGATATAATTATTATAAAAATATAATTATAAATATAAAAATTTTTTAAAATTTATTGATTAATAATTTAACTCGAAATACTCGTACAAAATAATATGGTAGCTAAAAAGGATATCACATGATCTCGTAACATATAATCACATATATTTTTGTATAAGTAAAGAAGTACTGCTATTTGTGGAAAGCGGTGTGGCTAGCTTCGGAGACTTTTTTAAAAGGCCACTAAAAATTTAGCGCTTAAATGCGCTAAAGGCCACTATAATTATAGTGGATTATAGCGCTTAAAGCCCTATAATTATAGGGCGTATGCCAAGTGGATGAATTTTCGTCCGTTGATTTTTGTTTTGTCGGATTTGCACTAATGGCGCACCGTAGCTAAGGTACCACCTCTCAAGCTACTACTTCTAAACTTGTGGACCCGTGCGGCTTCTCTTTCTTCAAAAAACGACCTTTATGTACGTAAAAAGCGGGGACTGTTTACCGAAAACAAGAACTCGAGATTCTAAATCAAGTATTCACAACTAAGGTGCGGCGTGGGGTGACTCGTATCGTTCTAGTGTCTGTTCTTTTTACGACCCTTAAAGCACTCTTCAACTTACCGAAATCCTGCCAAGCCGACGCCGTCTCTAGGGCTAGCTATCCGCATAAGTTCGCCTTTGTCGGGGTCCAAGATACAGATTACGCTTAACCACGTCTATACTAGCAATTGGGCAATAGCCCGAAGTGCTCGAGCACTATTTTAAATATTCATACCGCCGGCGCAACAAGCCGCGATCAGCTGAGATATAGTGACGTGAAGAACGAAGCAACGGGTCACATTGGGTATCGAGATAGTCCACCGAAGCCCGTCTAGCATAGCGAACCAGAGATGACTCGGACTTAACTAGACCCTTGAACTATTTGATAGTCTCTTTAATTTCCCCGAGAATTACAGGCGTCAGAGTCGAGACAATTACCGAACATCCATGGCAGCGGACGGACCCCTAGATGTTGTCGCACTGGTATCCGGGGGCAAAGATAGCTTCTACTCTATTCTCCACTGCCTGGCGAATGGGCATCGCGTCGTTGCTCTAGCCAACCTCCACCCGCCACTCAGAGTCGCCACAGCTAATACAGATACTGCTACTCCTACTAGCACAGCTGAGGTTGAAGATAGGTCTAGAGCCGGAGCTGGCAACGTGACTAACACTGCTTCTACCACCATACGGATCCTCCCCGGAGATGATGTACTTTCCCACCAGAAGCACGGTTCACTTTCGGTACCGAGAGTAAACGATTATGGTGATGAGGAAGATGAGGCCGACCTGAATAGTTTCATGTACCAGACCGTGGGTCACCAGGTCGTCCCCTTGTACGCCAAAGCGACGGGGCTACCTCTATTCCGCCAGCCCATCCTTGGTACTGCCGTAGACAGTGGCATAAGCTACAGAGACCCTGATGGCCAGCATCGGGAAGAGGACGAGACGGAGTCCCTAATCCCGCTCTTACGCGCCGTCCTTAAGGCACACCCAGAGGTTAACGCCCTGTGCACCGGCGCCATACTATCAACGTACCAACGCACCCGCGTCGAGTCTGTCGCTTTGCGCCTCGGCCTTGTTCCGTTGGCGTATCTATGGCAGTACCCCGAGCTTCCTCTTTCATCTAGCTCTATCTACCCCAGCTCTCGCCCCACCAAACCTGTAGGCTCAGATAAGGATGACGGACAGCTACTCTGCGATATGGCGGCCGCGGGGCTAGAGGCGCGCATCGTGAAGGTAGCTAGTGCGGGCTTAGACGAGGGATTTCTATGGGAGAATGTAGCGAGCGAGACTACTGTGTCGCGCATCCGCAACGCGCTCCGCCGCTTTGGGAGTGCCGGTAGCCGGGGCGCTGTACTCGGCGAGGGCGGCGAGTTCGAGACGCTCGTCGTAGATGGGCCGTCCGTGCTGTTTAAAGGCCGTATTATCGTACGCGATGAGGATAGGAGGATCGTACGTGAAGGTGGCGGCAGCGCTTGGTTGAATATTCGGAAGGCCGAGGTTGAGACAAAGGCGGATCAGGAGGCGGTTCGTCAAATACCAGGTCTTGACGTCCGTATACCTGGCCTGTTTGATCCGATATTCGAGGCCGTTCTTAACTCGTTACTGGATGAGAAGCTGAGAGATGATGGTGTTGCGCCGCCTCAATCATCACCGAGCCTTTTACGGCTTGAGCTCACCGCCTCCAGCTCCAATAGTCAAGATTGGTACTTTGTCGGAAATTTAGGAGGGGTGGAGAACCAAACAGCCCAAGTTGTCGATGAGATCCGCCAACGGTTGCACCAATACTCCCTGCCGGCTACCGCCATTACAAACTCCGTTATCGTGCTACGGCGGATGGCGGATTTCCCGACTGTCAACAGGCTCTATGGGGCGTTATTCCGAGAACCAAACCCACCCGCCCGAGTCACCATTTCCTGCGGTGACCTCCTACTACCTCGAGAAGCTGATATCAGCGTTGTTCTCACCGTACAGCCTCGTATGAAAAGAGGAGATAGGCGTGGCCTACACGTGCAGTCCCGATCATACTGGGCACCTGCTAATATCGGCCCGTATAGCCAAGCTGTAGCTTACCCGCTGTTTACAAGCGACGAAAGCCGAAGTCGTGGTGATGGTGCGAATTCAGCTTCGCCTCTCGCGGTGTCCATTGCAGGGCAGATACCCCTGGTGCCTGCTTCCATGAGTCTTCCTCCGGTGCAATTAGACGGTAATAGTACTCTTCCGCTACAAGTCACCCTTGCGCTGCAGCATCTCTGGCGGGTTGGGACCGAAATGCAGGTCCAATGGTGGAGCAGCGTTGTTGCGTACTTCCCACGTTCTCATTCTTTGGCGGATGCAAGAAGTACTGCGTTACTCGCCTCGAGAGCTTGGAAAGTCGCACACGAGTCCTCATTTTCTAGCTCGATAGATACCGCGGAAGCCGTCGACCCTTGGGATCGGAAATACAACCCCGCGTATATGACTTACGGCGACGCTGGGGATGGTACTATGTCAAGACCTGCTCTGCCTGATCGGGAAGTACTGAAGGACTTCGATGCTGACGCCGATGTTGATACCGAAGGATGTGAAGGGATGCAAAGACCGTTACCGTTTGTCTTCTCAGCTGAGGTAGAGGAGCTACCGCGATCCGCCGGTGTTGAGTGGCATGCGCATTTAGGCTTTGCAAACATAGGCACCGGCTCTATTCGGTTGTGCTCTGAAACGAGTGACGGCGGAGGGTCACCAGAGCATATTGGCCTGCATCACGTCATTGTTGAGTCGCCCTTTGGAACTGTGTTTGTTCAAACAATTGCGGTTTGTGAATGGTTCAAGACCTCGTTCTCCTTCGTGGACGCTATGGATTGCACTATACTGGCTGTAAAGAGGTCACTTGGTAAAATGATGTCAGGCCAGGACGATCTTGTTACCGCAGCCGTGATAAAGCCGAAGCTCACATACGTTACCAAAGTCTTTGTCTTCCCTGAGGACACGCCGTCTTTGCTGGAAGAGGGTGCGATAATCCCTTGCAGGTCGCTGTGGGATTCTCGAGGAAACTCTCTAGACATGGTGTCTGTATTTGAGACAAGATGGGTCAGTGCCAGGTAAGGGAAATGGGTAAAAATAAATAAAGCAGATGAAAGTCAAGAGATTTCCCAACCATCTATTATCTAGATCATACATCGCCATTTGATTCGTCATTATATCGGTACGCCTGCGCTATGGTTTGACTCGCGGAACTCCATCATACTTTCTTCTGCTGCGTCGTAGGCGCAAGCTTCTTCCAGAACTCGCACCTGGCCCGCTGTTCCGCCGGCACCGTCTCCATCGTAAAGTTCCCCGTCTCCGTACCGGAATTCCCCGCCTCCATAAGTAACCTTCTACCTCCCTCGCCCGTATCCCAGGACTCCCAAGTTGGTGTACCCGGCGTCCGCAGAGTGTTAGGGCTTAAAGTCCGCACGAACGAGATCCAGTAGTCCATCAACGGATGTACAACACCCGAAGCGTAGCTGTAGTAGCTCTTCGGAGCACCTCCAGTGCCCTTCTGGCTGTTGGGTCCGTATACGGCCCACGCCTCGAATACGTGTGGGACGCCTAGTCCTTGCTCTGCGTTGATCGCGTCGTATACGTTGTACCGGTACCCCCATATCCTGCTTGAATTCAAACGCTGCGCATAGGATGATAGGATATGTGTTGCCGGACAGATGAATGTCGCTTCGCCGTACGCCGCTGCCGCGGATGGGAACCAGGGGCCGTGCATGGGGAGAGCGGGCATTAACGGATATTGGTCCGTGATTGAGGAGGCTTGGGCAACCGTTAGGTTTGGGTAATTGTCCTGCATGAACGTCGCCATTTCCTCCTTCGTAGAGGCGTTGAAGGCGAAGACGGTGCCTTCGTCGGTGGTGGTTCCCATGATTAGGGGCACGTTCACATATTCACCGCGCGAGAATAGAACATACGGTATATCGCGTAGGAGAATGCCGTCTATGCAGGGCGTCCAGTAGAATAGGGGTAGCGGTGCTGGCGGGTTAGGGCGGCCCGGGAAGGGCGAGGGGAGGTTGACGGATTGCAAGGTTGTGGTGTCGATGCCTCTCAGACAGGACATAGGGTCCGATTCTCCGTCACACCCGGCTTGGGAGAGCAGCCGGTCGAATTGCCATTCGAGATCGGCGACGGGGGGCTGTGCTGGGAAGAATACCGACTCGCCCACGCCGCCGACGAAAAGGGGCTTGCCGTCAGCTTCTTTGTTGGCATGCGAGATGAGCAGGTGCAAAGCAACGGAGCCGGCGCCCGCGGAGGTGCCCGTGATAACGACGTGGTCTGGATCACCGCCGAACTGCGGTATATACCGTTTTACCCAGCGCATTAGAGCAATCTGGTCTAGTAACCCGACGTTCAGGTCCCCGGCGCCGTTGGCACGCACTCGCTCGGAAGCGAGAAAACCCCATAGTCCGACGCGGTAGTTGAAGTTCACGAAGATGATGTTACGATTCGATCGCTCGACAACGAAGGTCCCGTTCCAATTGGCGTTGCTGTTGGTTACGTAGCCTGTTTACTCACAGCCATGATCGTCAGTCAGCTTGCTTACGACTTAAGGGGTCAAGAAGGAGGAGGAGGTTAGCATTGAAGGGAAAGGAGGAAATGAAAACGGACCTCCTCCCTGTATGAATAGCCACACGGGCAACTTAGAGTCGAGCGTTGCGTTAGCCGGTGCCCATACATTCACGTATAAGCAGTCCTCGTCCTCGGTGCCTCCGTTGGGATACGCTCGCGAGGTACCCAGGCAAACCGGACCGAACTATGTCATTGTGTTTTAGTTACCATTTCTCTTACTCCCTGCTTAATTTCCCTTTTCCGCCGAAAAAGCGATTGGTAAATGAGACCTACGGTATCAGCCGCTTGATCCCCCGAATTATCCGTCTCCGGCTCAACTGGCGCTCTCCATCTTCGGTCACCGGTCGGCGGCGCCGCGTACCGTATTCCGAGATACTGGGCAACGCCGTTGGCGCCGCCGACCAGCGAGCCCTGGTACTGCGCATAGCCTAGGTTTACTCGGGCTGTGGTTGGGTCGGACGGGGTCTGCATTGACTCTTAGTACTATTTATCCTTGTGGAATCGTCATGTCATTACGGAAAAGATAGGAAAGGAAGTAGGTGGATGAATAAGGGAAGTATACTCTCTGATCCTCCTCAATAGCCTTCTCATGGTTATGTTTAGTTACCAGCACAGCCGACAGCACTACAACGAGAGTGACTATCACCGTCCCTATCAGAGCATATATGTACCATGGCTTGATAGCTCGCCTAATTATGCGGAGCTTATTCAAAAGTCCGCATTCGCGACCATCTGTATGGTCGGACGGCTGTTCAACCACCATGATAAGCCGTTGCGGGTTCAAATATTCTTTTTCCCTCAAGCCCATCCGAATATTCGCGCCTGGAAAGTCGCCCTGTCCTACTTAATTATGAAAGCGCCTGTCTCCCATCGCTTCGTCCACGAGTCGCTACAGACAATTTAAATACTAAAGAATGCGGAAATTTCGCACGAAACATATCATGCAGTGTGTTGTTGTACGATTGGGGGGGGCCATTTCTTACTACAATAACCACCGAGAAGGTGAAAGGCGAACTCAAAAAATCCGTCCGAACAAATGCCCGGGATGCCACAATGCTACGGTCTGCCGGGGACTAAACAAGCGAGAAAACCCCACGGCAGGAAGGCCCAAACCGGGAAATTGAGGTTGCGATCATCGGTGCTGCGGATAACAAGCATCTGAAAAAGCGGGCGGCAGGGTTCACCCTATTCGGATACGCTGGTGAGGATGCGCAAGCGAGGAATGAAATGTGAATGAGCAGCATAGTATATTTTATTATACTCCTTCTCCAAACACGAGGCTCGAGGGCAGGTATTTATTTACAGGATGAAAATAATTCCCTCTCTGTCAGTAATAAAACGGTAGCATCACCATCATTAGGGATATTAAACACCAGAAGCAAGACTAGGACCGTAGCTAGCAGGACGGCGGGACGTCGATCATCACCAAAGACAGCTCTTCACCAAACTCAGCGAACATATCATCTCAGCTCCCTTCCCTTCCGTTTCACTTCACATACGTCATGAGGCCGTGGACAAGAATAGAGTACTGGAACGAGGAAGAAAGTATTCATCATATGCGCGTATTTATCTAAAGCAGAACAAACAGTGTGTGACCCTTCAAGGAGAAACCTTTCCCTCTTTACTCCAAGGCTCTTCTTGTTCGCATCCCGCTTTCCGATTCCAAAAATCGGCGTAGCAACGAGGACAGACACGCAAATAAGCGAGCCAGCCAAGATTAAAAATGAGAGAGAGAGAGAGAGAGAGAGTAAAAGAAAAATGCACATGTTCATTCCGAGAGCCGATACCATACAAGACCGTAAACGCCCAAGTCATTCGAGGATTTTCATGCGGGAGGGGGTGTGTGAATTGACCGCTGGAAGGAGGAGGAGGAGTAGTAGTAGTAGTAGTAAAAGTAATGTAGCTAGGGCCACCTTGCAAAGGTTTCTACTTCGAGGAGAGAGATGCGAAGAGAGCAGAAATCGGATCCATTATCTTTGTTCGAGAAAAATCCATGTACCTCTTTATTGATCCCAAACGCCAAACGCATAAATATGCAGGGAGCCGTGACCAAGTCGTCATATTCATCATCGTGAAAAATAGCTATCCGCGGGGGGGTTTCAATTATCATTGGGTTACCTAGTGCTGTAAAATGTAGTTCCAAATTGAACAGTCACTGGTTGCTAATGGGCTGTTGTAAGGCTCCGGCTTCCTATATCGCAGAAACCTTACGTGCCGTCGCATTAGCGCTGGCGTCGGCATTGATGCTACCAACTCGGCCACTAGTCTTGCGTACACCAGATGGGTTCTTAGTGCGGACGGAGTCGTTCGACCGCTTGCTACCTCTGACCTTGGTCAGCACACCCGAAGCACTGGCCGAACGTGTCGGCGAGCCGGTTACATGGTCAACGACCGTCTTCGGCCGACCGCTACCGACATTCTCAGCATCCAATGACGCATCGTTATCGATCACCTGATAAATCGTTGTCATGCTCTGGCTAACGGATCTAATCGTCTCGCTACGGCCCGGTGAGTGAGACGTCTTCCGATGCGATCGCATGCGCAGGAGCAATTCCTCTTCTGATTCGGCGTCATTCGATCGCTTGTGGACAGATATTACTTCAGTGTTCTTTTCGGACCCTTCTTGCTCCTCTTCGACGGTAGGGTGTTGCATCGCATTGCGCTGATAAGGGTGATGGCGGTCCACACGACCCGTCTTTCGAGGTTGACCTGGTGTCGGTGCAGGGAGGTAGTCTTCCTGCGTCGTGGCGTTTCGGCGTTCATCGTCCATCTCACCCAGAGGAGTCCGATTCGATGGGCTGCGGCTAGGGGGAGTTGAAGCCTGGGCACTTCGACTCAAAGAAGTCTTCTGCATTGCACGAATGGGTGTGCTGGGCGGAGGGTTTGATGCGAGCTCCTTACGCAACTTCCTCTCCAGCCGCTCCTCAATCCACCATTCTCGGAAGACCCCCTGGTTGATATGTAACCAATGTTGTTGAGGGCCAACAACCATGCCCGGGCGCATAAATCTCATGAAGGAAATGATCTCGTTCGCCGTGAAACCATGGCGGTAGATCAAGTAAGCTCCAATCAAGCATCCGGTTCTCCCAAGGCCAGCTTTACAGTGCACCGCAATGCCCTTCTTCCGAACCGTAATCGTCTCGTGAGCAAGCTTAATAAATTTTCGCACGGTACTCAAAGGAGGGCAAGTGCCGTCTTCGAAAATCATATCTAGGTGCTGAATTCCTAACGCCTCGAAGTAGGACGGGGAATAAAGAGGAGAGTTAAGCCGCACAACAAGGCCGATGTTGCGCTCAGAGAAGTGTCTCAAGACATTCTTGAATGGCTGTGAGAGGGTTGGGTGAGCATCCACCGCAGAGAGTGTCTTCGGTAAAGAAGCATATAGCTCAGAAGACTCTGTGATGCGTGCTGTAGGACTATTTTGTGGAGAGGCAAATGCCAGAAAGTGAGGCGTGATCCAGTTGAAATCACCGTGTTCAACCCGTTCGAACTTCTCGTACTCATCAAGGTCAAAGTTGTCGAGCGCACAGCAACCCTCTTCCTTTGCCTTCCAAACACCGTATACCACATCCTGTACAGTGATGCCGTAGTCTGCTTGGCTGTACCCAGCGTCGCGGAAGGGCATCAGAGGCGGGTCGATCTGCGCAATTGGCGCGAGGGCCAAATGAGGTGGCCAGGACTGAATCAAAACCATGTAGCATGCAAGTAAGCAAGCAGCATTCGCTCGACCTGTTCCAAATTTGTTAGTAACAGTCAGGGATTGAGCATATATGTTTAAACCTACTTCTCGGGTCTGCGCGGCTCCAGAAGACAATTGGTCTGTGTTGATTCTCTTTTGCACCAAGGATATCGTGAAAGTATAGAGCGAAGCGGTATAGATGGCCGATGTGCAGAGGACCGAAGTCATGGTGGAAGGCGTTGTACAAGAGCTGGTCGTCAACTGTGAAGTAATATGGGGGGTGTCGCTCGGACTTGGATACGGCAGGTGAAGGCCCATCTACCGCTCGTTGTGATCGTTTGGTTGGAGAGCGAGTCGGAGGTTCGCTGTAAGGGAAGACGGTGTCCGCGGTAGGGGGGTGAAGGTAAGATGCTAGGTACAAGCGGTCTGCGATTGTTAGCAACGTAACTGGAAATGCTTCCGAATTCAGTAGTAAATAAGGATGTAGGGTAATGCGAGAGATGCCAGGAGCCACTGGGACTTCCAGCTTCGTCTGCGTCATTGCGAAGCGCAATGAAGCGAAAAGGAATAACAGATGTGACTAGGGCGATGATGAAGGATAACACGGATATGGAGGTGAAAGCATATTATGCTAATATTGACAGCATCCTCAGAAGAATTAAGAACATACCTGGAATATACTCAATGACCTGGCCGGAGTTGGAACTCCTTGAAGAAGGACCCATCTCGACTGTTGTCGCTACCTTTGTTTCTATTGTTGTAGCTGAGTTGTTGCCCGTTCGAGAGACTGTTTTGAAATCCCCGTCGAGTTTAGACCGGGGCGAGGAAGGTTTAATGGCTCTGCATAGACAAAGGCAGGTCTCGATACAGACTTGACGATTGAAACACTATGGTATGCCAGAAAGACCAACTCAAGGTATCGGGAAAGCGAAAGTGCCCAGATATGAATAGCGTAAACAAAAAAGGCGTACAGCTTAATGGCATGCACTGTAGAAGCAGAGGATGCGAGCAAGAGGAGGAGGAGGAGGTAAGAATGGTAGAGGATAGATAGAGTATTGAAGAGATTGAAGATCGTTAAGCTTCGTATTCAAGGAGACGATGTTTTTGTATCAGTTGCAGTATTATTATTTTATTGTTGTTATGTTGGGGTAAGAAGAGACAAGGTCAAACTTCCCTGGCCTTTGCATAGCCGTCTCATTTGACCTTTTACCTAATTGAGTTAAGCAAAAGGTCCACTTCCCTGTCGTGTTTATGGGTCTTGTCGTTGCTCAGCAACAGTTATGTACAACTGGAACGGTTAGTCCCATTTGCATAGGTGGCTGAAACGTTGGCCTCAATGAGCCCCAAGCTGAATTCCAACCGTCCCTGCGCTCGCTCCCGTCAAACCTTATCTTATCGTACTTCGGAAGGAAAAAAATAACATTGATTATTATTACCCCTCCCGATCTCAAGCCCCGCAATGGCTCAGATCCGCAATCCGCAACCTCGCTATTTACTCATTGCGTAATCTACATTCCATATCGTCGAATCGATTTTCAGCGTTTACACTCATTCAAGACAAAATCTACGAATGCCTGTAGTTACCATGACCGCAACAACAGATTTACAGTTCCCTTGCACATTGTATGCTGACATACGTAGAAACAAACTGAAACTATCGTGCTGACACTGTTTCTCAGGACTATTGAGGTGCCATTCCCGACACCGAGACTTGCATCCATCGCCCTTAAGTCGTTACAAGTTGACAAGGAATTATCTCCATTGGTGAAGAGGACATTTTCCATCGACTTTCTAAATGAGAGTCCCGCAAATAGAGATGAGGGAGGAAATATCCTACGAACCGAGTACAAGGCTACCACCAACCGCATGCTTCGAGTAGCTGTCAACTCTTTCATGGACAGTCTAAATCTAGTTCTGGAAGTCATGCAAGAACTCGACACGGATGTACTAGTCACCAAAGATGCGACAGCATGAGCAGGCACAGTCTTCAACTTCCTGTCATCGCGGAAATCATAGTCGCATACGTAATCAGCCATGCAACCCGGAATGCTAAGCCCTCCTAGGTGCGTATCAGAGTAAACACAGTGACCAAGCGAAATTATAACTTCATGTTATTAACACATTTTCAGGTTTTCATATCATGTCACCAAAGTATTCTGGGCAAATTGTTTTTAAAAAAAAGGAAATATTATTTGTTGCTATGATGGGGTTTATGTTATACTATCCGGAACTCCTGACGCCTTCCATTCCACATTATCGGGTTACAACCCACCTCTCCATATTCCAGCCATACCTAGGTATCTAACTCCATAAAATCCGAGTTTACTGGATTTCGACCTTGTGGATCTGAGTCCAGTCCTTCTCGGTCTTTGGAACGGTCACGATTAGAATACCGTTCTCCATCTTAGCAGTGATGCCGACGCTGTCGACTTCCTCTTTCTCCTCGCTGCCGGGGGGAGGTAGCTTAATGCTTCTCTCAAACATACCGACTTTCCTCTCGCTTGAGGCGAGAGACTGGAGGAACTGCTCATCGCCAGGACGATGCACGACTCCCGCGATGTTGATCTTCTCCCCGTCCCAGTTGACGCCGATGTCCTCTTTCAGCGCACCTGGCAACGACACGTGGAGAACATAAGCCTTCTCGGTGTTGAAGACATCGACAGGTGGGGTAAAAGCGCTATCCTGACGCTCGTTGGATTCGCCCGAGGGATCAGCACGAGCTTGGTCCATGCACTCTCTGAAGGCCTGGGCGAATGGATGGCTGGCGAAAGCGTGCATCAAAGGACGGAAGTCCCAGGGACCATTATAGGTCGGTGATGGGTTTGGCCCATGTCGTCCTCCTCCTCTGCGCCCGTGCCAAGCTCCTCGTCCTCGGTGATGACCAAACGGATGGGGGCCATGAGCGCCGTGAGCGCCGTGGTGGAAGGGCGGGTGACGTGGGTGGTTCGGAGCACCCGCTGGCGGCGGTGGAGGAGGATGAGGGAAGGCTCCCGGAGTATGGGGAGGGTATGTATGAGCGTCAACCGCCGGCGGTGGAGGAAGCGGAGCGTCGCTCGCCACCGACTCATCTGGAGTTTGTCTCATAGTATCGGCAGAACTTTCCATGTCATGGTCGTTATCATTCTCTTCCTCCCTGTCAGATTGAGGTACCTCTCGATAGTTTTGAGAGTTGTCTCTGCCGTGCCATGCATGCCATCCGTGGCCACCCCACGGCCCAGTCCAGCGGCCATGGCCGGACCATGGATTGTTGAGTCCAGCAGCTTCAAACGGGAATCCTTGAGGGAACTGAGGTTCGAAGCCGGTGTGGTCAATCCCAGCGCCAGCTCTCATAGATCCATGTGGACCAAATTGCTGCATGAATTCCCAGAAGGGAGCTTGTTGATTGTCGTTGGTATTGGTATTGGTGTTTGCGTTGTTTGCCATATTGAATACTTGGTAGATTTGTGTGATTTACTAGTGATTGTCTGAAGAAGTTGTTATAGTGAAAATACTACATCGGACCATAGCATGCTAAGTCTAGTCTTTATATATACGTATATGAAATATCAAGGCTCCAGGCCGGCATGCGTAACGCACGTTGTCTGATGGCAAATGACTAACGTAGATTAAGCATCACTTACGACATGCAAAACGGTCACAAATGGGTGTGTAACGCAATCTCGAACGGGTCGGAACAGGCTAGAAAGCGTTGCCTAACTATATTGCTGGCTAGGCATAAGTACGATTGTGAAGGTTGCCGCGCGTCCCTACACACTAATTCAGACAGTTGAAGGAGGAAGACGCACTACGATTGGCTCAATGCCAAGCCCCGAGCGCCCGACTGGCGTTCGATATGGACAGACGGAGGCGAAATGACTAGTATCGGTACTGCGAGACAAGTTCGGCGTCCGAGCTACATGTAGGTATGGCAATTTGTATCAGACGTTATCATGTCAAGAGTCATCATAATGCTTGTGATTTAAGGTTAGGCAGCCGATGAATTCGTTGATCGTTCGCAGCGCCGCGTTAGTTGGTCGCCTCCGAGCGGGCCAAGCGGGCCAAACGGTTTACTTTCGCAACCGATTTCGTTAGTTCGCGACCGAGCCGAGCTGAACAAAGCCTATTGTATTCACATGTATTTACAAAGGCATTGTTTTGTTTGTGGCGTTTTTTTGAGGCTGAAGTTGATAACTTCGATTTTCGCGGGACACTCCTTCTATACATACTTTACGTCAACATTGGATATAATAGGAAGTCATTACACTAGATGGTATGTAGATGATCGCAGCTACTTGTTGCGTTTCTAGGAAGAGCAGTACGAGTTAAAATGGGCGATACATTTTTCACAATCCAATGTTGCACCTTTTCTCCACATACTTGTCCTAAATTACTCGTCCTCTCTTCACAATTAACGTTAATCTAGAACAGCATTCATACCCGTGGACCTCATTCATATCAAAAATAAGGTAACTATCCCTTATAAGATGGTGGGTTGCTAGTAAAGGCGGGGCGACCCGAGAACGGTATTATTTTTAACATACTTCGGGCTGCATTCACTTTCCCACGAGACGGGAAGGATCTTCTACAGCCGTGCAGCTTGCATATTGCATACAGAACGATGTTCATGCGCTACGATCGAGAAAGTTTGGATCAATAGCCGCTTGCGCTAAGTCCCATGCTAGGGGCGATGATGAGATCCAGTTAGTCAGTGAGTGATACCGTGAGTGATGTTGGGAATATAGTATCCTCTATTCCCCCTGTTATGCCGTTAATTGAAGGAGGTGGTTATGGACTCCCACCAGTCAGCACCACGACCAACATCATGGGCTGTGTATGCTATTCAAGAGGCAGGGCGTAATAACCCATCATCTCTTTGCATTTCTCGTTATGCTAGAGGATAGCGAAATAATTCGTGGTTAGCATACAAGCGATTATATTATCTGGCCTACCAAGTCATCAACACGGGGAGCACTATGGTGGAAAACCGGCAAACAGAGCCAGATAAACGAGCTCTTACCCATGTGAGGGAGCCAGTATTTGTCTCGTCCTACAGCATGCATTGGGCTGATTGGGCGCTTGGAAATGCTATCTGCTTCACTCATATTTCCCTATTCTTTAAGCGCCTGCTTATAAGCGACCAATCATCTGGCCTGTCTTCCAAGCTGCCAAGGTTGATGAGCCCACTGACCCTGCGAGCAGGGGTTGTTTTCTCCCCAGAAGCCCCTCCATAGCCATACATCTAGGTGGGTGCGGGTGGTCGCATATCATGGACCTCTTCGAATCCATCTTTGTCATTTCTTGAACTTGTTTCACCTATTCATGTTCGTACTGCCCGTATCGTATGCAACATTGTTTCCATATACTTTGTTGAAATCATCGGCTTGAACTTCACAGCTTGAATCCAAAGCCAATCGTCGCAACCCCGCCTGGTCGCGATAGGGTCATCTAATTATCCATACATCCCGAGGACAGCTGTCGCAAAGCGCCTATAAGTCCACCTTTCTTGTTTTCCCCGTGCGTCATCCCGCGTCTACTATCAGTACATTTGCGCCTGTCAGCAGCCTTGCGCTCCGTATACAGGAGAGTACGTGAAACAGGATGGATCGTCACGGAAGGCCTGAAGAGGAGATGTTCCTCAACAAGCCTTCCGAGGAATGCGACAGCCCTACCGTAGAACCTCTGAGGATATTCAAACCCCAGAGTCCTAAGCCTGGTCCCGATAAGGCTTCGGAACGATTTAAATATCCCGCACCGGCATCTTCCAAGCCGAGTTTTCCGTTGCCGCCGGGCGCTTCGAGCTCTGCTGCGCCTCTCCCATATCCTGATGACGACGACCATCGCATAGCTCAACCCTCTCAGTCGAGCCGACCTCCATATCCAACAGATGACCGTCGGCCATCTGGTAATAAGATCTATACAAGTCCTACAACATCTATACAGACAAGCTCCCTTAACGATACAACCCCGCGATTAGATACAAGCCCTATCGAGAAGAGGGGTCCTGGTCTTGCCGAGCGACGAGGAACTGCTCCTAAGCCTTTACCAGGGACTCTTAGTCCTAGTAGCCCTCAGGGAGACGATAGTGGTCTTTTCGCGAAACCTATTGCGCAGCCGAAGCCAGCGACTGCTTCTTCAAGCACATCTTTCCCTAACTATCATCAGAAGCCCTACTATCCCCCACCAAGAGGGAGCTCTGCAGCTTCAAATTCAAGCTCGAATAGCAATGTGCGTCCTTCGGTGACCGAAGATAGCTATCTCAAGATGCCTTCAGATAGTGGTGTAAACCGATTTGCCTCTACAGCCTCTACATCAACTACGAGAGCAAGTCGAGGGTCTCCACCTCCTCCCGAGACGCCTATTGTTGAGCCGGGTGTTATCCCAGGTGGAGGTATCGAGGCAAGGTATGCGGCCGCTGGCATATCCGGAACCGCAACGCTCAACAGCCTTCAGAGCCCGGCGGCTGCTCAACGATTGGCACAATATGGGCAACACCCGGCTACACAGCAGCCGCCTCGCCCATGGACGCCAACAGAATCTCCTGACCAACAACCACATGGGCCTCCTACGGTATACCAGGGCGCAAACCCGGTAACCAGCCCTACAGCTTCGACGTTTAGTGCTCAGGCACCGCGCCCAGCGAATATTAACGCGAGCACGAGCGCGAACGCAAATACTAACTCCAACTCTGGTGGCGGACCTGCCCTTCAGATCAGCGTGCTAGAACAAGACTTCCAGCGGATGCAGATGTCGCCAAGTCCTCCTCCCGCGTATTCCAGCATTAATCCTAGCGGAGCTTCTTCTGCATATCCCAATGAGAAGCAACGACCAGCTCAACCAAGTTCAAGCTCGACACCGGTCCAAGCTGCCCAGGCGGCGTCTCCGCCAAAGAAGCAGGCCGATGTAGTAGCAGCTGGACTTGCATCTCCGGCGGCTTTGCAACATCCTGGACATCCTGCATTTGCGAATGATCCAAGACCCGAGGTTCAGCAAAATGGCCAACAAGCGCAAGCTGTTACTCACACCCCTTCGCCATTCCAAGGGCAGGGTCCTACTTCACCACCGCCGCTACCAGAGGGTTGGATCGCGCATCTCGACCAGAATTCAGGTCAATACTATTATATCCATCTAGCTACACAGGCTACACAATGGGAATTCCCCAAGGGCCCCAATCCTATTCATCATGAGACTGCGCCTCTGTCTCCTACAGCATCGACTTATGGCAACCCTCTTGGTTCGCCAATGTTCGGCAAACAAAGCGCGATGGCTTCGCCTATGTTCCCACCACAGACTCCTGGATATGCGGAAAGCATCATGAGTGTTGCGACGGCAACGCCAACCGCTGCCGGGTTTACAGGGCCGCCTCCTGGTGCCGGTGTAGACATGTACAAGGTTCAACCAACAAACGGCGTGTACTTTGGTCCCTATCTCAGGTATACAAATATGGACGTTGAAAAGGGAATCTGGCTAGGAAGCATCCTTATAGTTACGGATGCCCCTCAGCCGCCCACAATCCATATCCATCTCAGTGTCGATCTATCTCCAAATCCTCGCCAGCTAATACCCCATTCTATTTATACGCATCAAAGGTGGCAATTCTTCAAATATGATATCGACTTACAAATGGGTGAAGGCGGCACGGAGAGGTGGACATATGCGGTGACATCGCACCTTGGCTGCACTAGATACGAGTTCGTAGTCGCAGGCCGAAGTGAGACAAATTGGCGCTTTATAGCACATTCAGGGAATGACTTTGCTGCGAGTACGTCCCAGAACGAGCGCAGTAAACTTGGCGGTCTTGGGTTTATGTGGAAAGATGTACTGCAAAAGAACGTGGATTGCGGCGGTTTTCACGTTCAGCTCGGCTTGGGTGACCAGATCTATGGAGATCGGCTATGGAAGGAGGTACCACTCCTGAAACAGTGGCTTGCAATGCCGGGCAAGGAAAACAGAAAGAATGCTGCATGGACGGCGCGTCATGAGGAAGACGTATCGCATGCTTACTTTCATTTCTATACAAGTCACTTTGATCAGCCATTCCTTCGTGAGGCGTTCGCTCAGATCCCTCACGTCTGCCAGATCGATGACCATGATATGTAAGTCTACTATTATTCACATCATAGACCATTGATTGAAACGATATACTAATTGTATCTCAGCTTTGACGGCTATGGCTCCTATCCAGACTACATGCAAAACTCGCAGATGTTCAAGAACATCGGCCGAATAGCTGTGGATATGTACCTACTTTTCCAGCACCATACCACGCTAGAGCTCCTCCGGAATGTCAGCCACGACCTAGACTTATTTACTGTCACAGGTCAGGGTTGGCACTTCGTCAAGTACCTCGGCCCCGCTGTAGTCGTAGTCGGCGTGGATTTGCGTTCGGAACGGACGCAAAACCGCGTGCTCGCGGGCCCGACATACCAGGGCCTGTTCCCCAAGGTGGCCATGCTGCCGCCTAGCGTGCAGCACTGTCTCTGGATGCTTTCAGTTCCCATCATATACCCGCGATTAGATACGGTGGAGAGCTTGGCCAACACATTTGCGACGGGCAAGAAAGCCGTCAACACTACATATAATGTGCTGGGTAAAGTGACGAGCTCAGTAGCGGGGATTGTGGGTGGAAAAGAGATGGTCGCGCAGGGATTTAGCCAGGTTAAGAAGGCAGTTGGCAAATCAGGGCTCATGGGTAATGTTGTCAATCAGTTCGGTGATCTAGATATCAGCGAGATTCTAAAGGACATGTGGACACATGACACGAAGGACCTTGAGAGGACATACTTGATCAGAACACTGCAAGGTATCTCACATCAGAAAGGTCTACGTATGACATTCTTGTCTGGAGGTATGTTTTTTTTTTCTCTCTCCTAACCCCTTTTCCCCTCTTCCAAAATTCCCATACTAACATCCCCCTTAGACGTCAATGCAGCAGGTGCAGGCCTAGTGCACGACCCAGCACACCCAAGCGATCACAAGACCATGTACCAGATCATCACATCACCAATCGTGGCCGCGCCAGCAGCTCAATACATCCTCAAGATGCTGCACAACAACCGTACATACTACATCCCGGCGAACGGCCAGCGGTCCAACCACAACGAGGTCAGCGATACCAAGGAGGATATGATGGAGATCTTCCACACGGACGCCAGCGGGGCGCCTAGAGAGTTGAAGAAGCTCATGGGGAGGAGGAATTACGTGGCGATTGTGGCATACGACCCCGATGCCGTGCCCGCAACGCCGTACGGGCCGAATCCGCAGCCGCAGCAGCAGAACGGGGGCCTGAATAGGTTGAGCCTGGCGGTGGATTTCGTGGTCCAGGGTGATGGGGCTTTCACGGTGCCGACGAAGTATGGTCCGGTTATCGTGCCGCATCTGGAGTTTGGACGGTGAGAGAGATGATTTGATGTCTTCGAGCGTGTGGGGTAGGAGTACAATGTGGACGTTGCTGGCTTATGATCATGACAGCATGAGAGCAGAGAGTGTATAATGACATCTTAATCGGGAAGTCCTATATTCAGAGCGAAGCGAAACAGAGCAAGCCGGAACTTGGTATTTAGTGCTTAACTTTTTGAGTACTTACGTACCTTCATGCCTGAATGAAATCAAAGTTACCAAAAAAACCGGCCTCCTCTATACGTAGCAGTTTTTTTTTTTTCTAACGGCTACCAAGCCACGTTGAGCATTATGTCATAATACTGAGAGTAACTTGGATGATTTATTTTATATTCATTCGAAGGTATTTCAGAGGTAGATTTACGAAGGCAGGCGTTGACGACTCTAACTAATTAGGCGCTGAAGCGCGTTCTATCCCTTTTGAGTCTTCTTGCTTCTTTTTTTTTTAGTTCCGTCGATGTTGCAAGGGCAACATCATCTACATCTAGTCAAATCTAGCGCATAACCCACCCACAACATGAGCTCTCTGTCTCTCCTCGTCTTAGATATATACCCCCTTTTTCTTATCTCGAAACTGATCTGCTTATAGATCGAAAGTCTCCTTTATTTGCCTCAGACAGTCCTCGGGACCCTTGACGGAGTGGCCGATGGTGCGCGGGTCGACGTAGATCTCGTAGTCGTTGCCGCCTTTCTCGGTCTTGTCGCCGAAGAAGTGGATCGTGGTGTAGTGGATGCCGCCCGGCTTCTTGGCTTCTTCTTCCAGGTGCTTCAGGCAGTACGTCTTGTCCCAGCCCGTGGGGAAGACGTCGAAGGAGATCTGGCCGCCGATGGAGAATCTGTGTGTTAGTTTAACATGTTAGCCGAGGCTTGTTTTTCTCTTTTCCTGGGGTGCAGTTTTAAAGGGGGTGGGCGCTTACGTCAGGCCCCAATGTCCAAACTTCTCCCTCATCTTAGCGACCATGGTCTCGCGGACCTTGTTCTGTAGGTCGTAGGCTTGGTAGTCGTTGCGCTCCTGGGTGCTGGCGTTACGGCCGATGGGCGACACGTTGATCATGCCGTTTCGGAACTCGATGAAGGTACCGCGCTTGATGGGGATGTCTAGGTCCGCAATATAATGCAGGGTCCAGTTGGCTAGCTCCTTGTACTTTTCCTCACCAAGCCACTTGATGAAGCTGTTGGAAGGAAGCTCTTGGCCTAACTTGAAGGCAGTAAGGCCGTTCTCGCTGAAGCAGAAGTCGAACATGGAGGTTACGGGGCGGTCGCCGGTGCCCAACTGCTCTTGCTGCTTCTGTAGGTTCGATCCGCCTACGTATCCGATGGCCACCTTTTGTCGTAGCCGTTCCAGCGTCTGCAGCATCTCGGGCGAGACCGACAGGCGCGCCGGCGTCAACGTCTCGTCTACATCGAAGAGTGCGATGGTGTTCTTGATCGGGCGGTCCTCCAGGGGAGGGTACGAGGGAGCACCGGCGTCCATGATGTATGCTTTGTCTCCTTGCTTTTTCTCGGGTCGATTTGGTGAATTGGCGGTTGTTAAGTAGTCGAAACCGAAGTTTTGGACGCGTGGCCTCTTGTAAAGACGATCGTGTTTATGGATATGGTGTTTTTATCAAAGTCAATGGCTGCGCCTCGATGTAATAAAAGACTAGACCCCTGAAATGGAGGGGGAGGGGTCGTTCGTGTTACTTGAGGCGGTCAGTGAGTAAGTATGTACCTCATAGGAGGGGATGCACCAATTGAAGCTCGATTTGTCCCACATGCTCCACACTAGCTCAACTACGGTACATACATAGGTACATAAGTACCTACGTGTCCAAATAGGGGTTCCCTAACACTTCCAAAGTGTTGAATGTGAGCTCACAAGTAGACGGACATTATAGAAATATCCATAAGTTGTTCTGTAGACAGATAGGCAGAAAATGATCATCACATTTCTTAGGTGTGAAGGAAATTCTCATAGAAGATTCGCTGATGATTGTTGCCCAACATATACACAGCGGGGGTTGGAGTCCAAGCCACGAAAGGACCGAAGTTGAATTTGAGGGGGGCCTCATTAGACAGGGTGACCTGGTGTCGTGTAGAGTCTATAGCGTAGCTGACTGTGACTGCGGGAGTTTTTGAAGGTATCATGCCGATGTTTTGCGTCAAAGTACGAGTTCGGCCGTGGAGATACGAGTCAAATAATATTAAGTCGTGATGGTGAGGATTACGAATAGAAATATCATATTCGGAGCAAATGCGTAGCCACTCTTGTACCACACCAGCCACCAAGGGGCATCCTATAATGCCAAATCATACAGTGAGGAATTTCTGTTTGAAAATGATGAAGCAGAAACGCCTAGCATACGGATTCGCAACATTGCTGCAAACCTATTCCACGAAGTTAATTACCTTAGGTAAGTATGGATGTGGGTGCTTATTATATAATAGGGGCTACTCGCAATGCCTATTTGAATAACTACCTACCTAAGTTAGTACCTATCATATTCAAATTGACAGCCTAAACATGTACCAAACGACTTCTCTGAATCATACAAAACAATCTACATATACTTCCAAGCCTTATCATAACTCTGGAGACATGAGTATCAAGCTCATGCCGCTTTCTATATGTTCTTAATTGCCCATAATGCTGTCAAAATTGCACATGGTCATAAACCACCACTCGGTTACACTTGCGGCATAGCTGTCAGCGTTCAGGTTCTCGGCAAACGGAGGCCACTGGTTCTTTGGCTTTTTATCTTTGATAACACTGAGCCACCGGTCATGAAGCTGGCGCGCCGCAGTAGATGGGTCTTCAGAATAGCCAGACGTAGAATAGATGTCCTCTGTGCCCCGGGTCATACCCCCAATCCTACAAGCAGGTTAATATCACTCAGTTTAATGGCATCAAATGAAGGCAAACTTACCCATCTTCATGAGAAGCTAGGCCCGCACGCTGGCCAGCTTCATTAAGGTGAGTAAGCTCGTGGATAATCGTAGTCCCAGCTACCTCAAAGTCGGCGAATTTGGCACCCGGTTTGCACCAGCTCGCCTGACGACGCTTCGGGTTCTTGATATAAGGAAAGGAATCTAAGTCGTTCTTGGTATGCGGCTCCTTGGGATTGAAGAATTGCGGGCAGAATCGCATCTGTGGAACGAAACCGTTGCCTGCTGCCGCAATGTCGGTGATGACGAGAGTCTTTGTCTTTGGCGAGCTACAGTCGGGGCTTTCTTCGCAAGTTATGTGCACGTTGAACTGGTTTAGCTTGATCTGAGCACCTGCGCCAGGTTGACCGGAACCGGGACGTGGTGGTTGCCACTGTTCTCCGATCGCATCTAGCATCTTCTCTACAGCACTGTCGCCGTTTCGAAAATAATGAGTAAATCTATGCAATTACTCATATTAGCCGCACATCTTTAGATTGATCTAAGGTCTATGGGGCGCTTACGCGGGAGATGAAAGATACGTCTGGGAGCCTCGTTTCTGTTTGTGCTGTCGTACCATAACAGCTGCATCTTGGAAAGCTCGGTTGATCCTATTCTTCTGCTCAGTATGACAACCGGTATAGCCCGTATAAGCTCTGGCAAGTAGATTTGGAACTCCTTCAGCTGTGGGCACGGAGAGAACCCCCTTCAAGGGGACGAGAAGGCTCGCTAGCAAAAGACTAACAGGACGTAAGGATTACATGGCGAAGTGACGGCGGTGTTTTGTAACTCAGATACTAGGGCTTGAGTAGTTCAGTATGAATGAGATCGTGGAATAGTAGTTTCTTGACTACGGGTAGATAGTCTATATATCGTTCTATCAACTGCTCTTCTCTTTGAGCATGCTATTTACGGCCAGCAGCAAGACTTGTTGGTCGACTATCTATTAATATCATTCGTATATCAAAAACATTCACGAGCTCCAACACTGACATCCTTTACAGAGAAGCGATTCCTCCAACTATAGGGGCCTAAGGGTCTTTGAGAGAGGTGCTAAACAAGATTCTAGGAATCACCCATGAGATGCTGATCACCTTGACGCACGGAGACGGCTCACGGCTCGGAAATTATAAATAGTTTAGACAATACTTCTCTCTGATACAAAACGCCGCCCTCTTCATCTCCATCACTAAGGAAGCCGAGATAGGAGGACTCTGAATCTGGTAATTTTCGCGCCACCAACATGTATGCTGGCCAAGACGACGTCTCTACCTCTAATCATAAATCCTACGGAGTACAGCCTACATCATGTGGCACATAAGAGTAATATGACATACCAGCAAGTGATAAGACACCAACAGTACCAACATCGATAATTCCAACAATTCTCATTACATATGCGGATGATTTGCTTTAAACCATACATCGGGTATCACGTGCCTTCTCTTCAATTCATCAAACTTTCCAACAGAAATATCCCTAGTTAGTTTCCCTAGAAACAACATTGTGTCAAAGATACCTGCTTTACATTACAATCTTGCAAAAGTCCAAATCAACGTATACAGCATCACTCAGCTAACTATCATAGACTCTTTTTACTGCCAAAATTGGCATAATTAATTACCATGGCCCCAAGACCTCAAGCCGAAGTCGAGCTCTCTGCTTCCATCTCACCAGACACCGTGAGTCTTTCACGACTCGAGGAGCCTCTGAGAATTACCATCACGGCCAAGACTGTATCTTCCAGCAAGCCGTCGTCTGGCATATATATTGACGCCCGGATGACTTCTCTGGATAATCGAGGACCGGGACTATACTGTGGTGCTCTTCGGCTAAGAAGCGTGTCGAATCCCGAAAACATAATCTCATTTGCCCCTGCCTCCAGATTTTCGTACTCTACCGCAGATTGGGACCCCGATCTCCGCAAGAACGACTT
The DNA here is from genome assembly GCA_002120305.1 of Hypoxylon sp. CO27-5. Classification (NCBI taxonomy): domain Eukaryota; kingdom Fungi; phylum Ascomycota; class Sordariomycetes; order Xylariales; family Hypoxylaceae; genus Hypoxylon; species Hypoxylon sp. CO27-5. The sequence continues at coordinate 47,104 of KZ112456.1, forward strand.
CCATCACTTTCTTGTCATACCTGCCGTCGGGAGAGGAGATTTGACTGTTACCCATGAGATAACAGGAAGCAGAATTTTCCAATATTCTCGAACACGGGTACGCATCTAAGTCTAATAAACAGCGCCCTCTCTCTTTTGTATATACCTACGTAGATGAATCATCACTTAGCTAACTTTGTCCTACCCTCTAGCCTTCTGATGTCTCCCCAGGTTCTGAGTACCGTATTGAAATTACAGAGCAGGGCTTGGGGGCGTACTGGTGGACATTCGAAGACGAGGCCGAGGGGAAGATGTTCTTTCAGGGAATGTTTCCAAGTGAAGACGGTATTTCTGGACTTAAGAGCGAGGACCCGGCGTTTGTCGAACAGCGCTACGCTGAGGGTTATATTTATAGCTACCATCCTTACGATCTGAAGTACAAGGTCAAGGAGGATTCGCCGGCGATCATCAGGTTTGTTGAATGAGTAGGGGCTGGACTAGGAGGTACGCAAAGCCCTCTTCCTATATGGAATAGACAATAAGCTACCAATGGCTACCTAGGCAAGCTGAGTCGTCGATAATTAACCACACTCTTTTATACCCTCGTATTCTCCCCTATCCTTCTTGTCGTGCACCATAGGACCCCGAGGTAGTTAGCTGTATCTCATATTTCGCTTCTTGTTGACCTGGATAATTGAGGCCGTATCCGTTACAACCGTACTGCCATGACGTTGGTCGTCGAATACACGGCTAGGGCAACCTCAGCTAATAATATCACTGAGCGACTCAAAGGGCACGGCACGGCGTCCTGATTAAATGAGGGCAGACATTCTAGAAGAGATCATTGCATGGTAGTGAACCACACGATGAGCAAAGCATATCACAAGGCTTTTTGAGGATCAAACTACCGCTGGTAACGTAATACAACGTGCTTGTCTCGTACTGCCATGAAACATAATACCACAAATCCAAAAGGCAGACAGGATATCCAATCTGACAGATCGATCTTCAAATTGATTTCATAGTTGCATCATTTTTTTTTCAACTATCCCGCGAGAATTAATCGTATCAATCTCTTTCGGTCGTACAGGTAAAACTACTCGGTCGGACTGGGGAATACAAAAATTCGTGATCTCGTTTCTCGGCACTCAAAACTGTCTCTCTCTCTCTCTCTCTCTCTTAGGCTATATCTTGCCACACACCTGTTATTTCGATGGCGAGATTCACCACCGTACTAATGGACCACAATCCGATTAAGCCCCAGCCAATCTTCCTGGTCATGGTCCATTTATTCATAGGAACGATAATAAGTAACGCAAGGAGTGTGAAAAGCAACGCTATGGCGGAGACCATCAATGTCCCGCTGACTTGTATGTGGTATGGTTTATATCGTATCGGCTTGTCGGGGTGTTTCGCTTTCCTCTTCTTTGCCGCGTTTATTGCTTGGTATGCACCTCCGAGGCCAATGCCGAGGAGTATGTTCAACAAGGGGCCTCCGAAACAGGCGGATCTGCACAAATGTTAGCTAAGCAAGCTTCAATGTAACTTCAGTTTCGCAACAACGTACAATGCCATCACTGGATACCCAAGCCGGGCAACAGTGACGTCCGCAACTAAGTCCCCGACCGAATTGCCAACCGCAAAGACGGTAAGGCCTAGTATCGCTTCCGATATGTCTAAGATCACTCCGAACGCTTTCAGCACTCCAACCACTTCACCGGCAATTGTCGAGATCCACGCAATCGATATACAGAACCCCAAGAAACAGAATAAGAAATGATATTTCGGGCGGTGATCAGGCGACGTTGTAAGTAGTATGACACCGAGGATAACGATGGAACAAGCAAGCGAAATTAGCAAGGCTTTAATGAGGGTGGCGAGGGGGTGGTCAAGCTCGTCGGCCATATTCGCCCAGACAATAAACACGCCGAACAGTGGACCGATGAAAACCTGGAGAATCAGCAGCCACCGATTCCATCCTTGTTCTTCATCACCTAGCGTTGAGCTTTCTTGACCAAGGTCTGAAGCAGGTTTTGGTATTGCTACATCTGGGGGTGGCAGGATTGGTATGGGCTGACTTTCGTTTGGCTCTTGCGCATCGCGGGGAGCAGTTAAGGAGATAACGCTGGGCGAGTGACTGCGACTAGATCCTCTAGATCTTGTGCGACGTCTATATCGCTGCCATTCGGTTTCGGGTTGTATAGATATGGCTGGCTCCTCGGGCACCGGCGCTGCTGTGTTACCCTGGTGGCTTGATGCAAGTTGTTCTACAGCACTCTCTTCCGAGTCATCGTCTGATGTCTCAGTCTCCACCACAGGCAATGTAATAACAAGCAAGAATATGCTCGGCATGGATATTATGCTGACAAACTTATCCCATATAGTTTTACTCCGCCAGCCTTGGAAAGTAGGGAATAAAGTATAGAATATAGTATCTGGAGGAGGCAATACCTGGTAAGGCCACCATCTAACGGGTTTCGAATTTGTATCTTCAACTAAGCCAGGGAAAGGCGGACTTCGTTCTTCAAAAGCTGGTGGCAACATTAGATGTGGGATATGTTGAGAGCCTTCTATCACAAGAGGTGATTCTGTGAAAGCAGGGAATGGCGATAATGATGGCGAGGATCCCTCGCTGCCGTGGGGACTTGGAATACGGAGACGATGTAAATGCGGCGGGGGTTTTGATGGTAAGTCCTCCGTGGTAGGGTTTTCCGCCTCGAGGCCAACAATTAGATCATTGGGCGGAGGTGCCAATTTACCCCCTATGGTGTGCGGACTAGGATTCCTACCTCTGCCCTCCGATGACTCTTGAGATGCCGGGTTAATATCAATCAGGGTCGGGGCTGTCCCGGATGACTGCGACCGGCTCCTAGTCGCAACGGAAGCGTCTTTGACACCCTGAATCGTGTGTACACTTTTGCTTCCTCGAACCATAGGGCGCCCTGCTTGTAAGAGGTCCACGGATGTACTGCGTCCGTGGTATATTGGCCTCATGCGCAGGTTACTCTCTTCCTGCAACGAAGACAATACCGATCTGAATTCGAGCGCGCCGACTAAACTGGGACGAATTGGAGTGATGGTCGTTGTGTTACTTCGCCTCCCACGCGGACGGTTCACACGCATGCTACTCGTCATTTCGGCAGCAATGTGTTGACTATGATCACTGTCTTTATCATCATCGGCCGCACCGATCTCAATCCTGGGGCCTCGCTCCAGCATTCCGACGTCCGGCCCACTCCTTCCCGACATACGACGTTCTGCTGGCGTAGTATCCTCGTCATCCGGCTCGTCTCTATAAGGCTCCAACTCGTCGTTGCTACGTTCATTCGCGGGCGCATAGAAATGACCGCGAGATAATGCCTCTTTAGCTCGTCTTGCTTTTCTCCGCTTTGAAAATGCATGCCAGCCGACGACTACAATTACATAGAAAATGTAGAAAGCGATCATGACTGAACATTCCCACAGGTGTATATATCCGTCCGCTAGGAAACCCATTGCAAAGCTGACAGCAGCTATAAAAAAGCATATATCTCGCACAAAGGTCTTTCTGGACACCTTGAATTCGCGTACTAGGGCCATTGAGCCTGCAACGACGGACGTGATGAAGCCGGCAGCACCGATCAACTCACCAACAGCCATACTACCGCTGTTAGAGCTCATGGCGGCGAAGGTGCTGAAAACATCGGGCGATCCATTTCCAAAAGCCAAAAAAGTGACGCCAGCAAGACTCTCGCTTAACCCAAGGACAGTGGCGATGGTGCTGAGATTGACACTGAAGAAGTCACTCGCTGCTATTCCGATGGTGGTGAATAGCAGTCCTAACCAGAGGACTAGCACAATGAAGGCAACGGGCTGTACGTGGCCCAGGTCGCAATAATAGAGTACCAAGTACTCCAAAAGGCCGGCTTCATCATCGTGACAATTACGCCTCACAAAGTCACATTTGTCTTCGGCATTGTGGATTAAGCGGCAATCTTCACCAGATCGCGTAGACAGAGGCAGTTGACTTTTCGAGGATGCTGCGGGTCCCCGGACAAAGATACGGTACGTAGCGAAGAGGGTGAGGAGGAAGACTGTTGTATAGAACGGCCGAAAGCTAACTCCCCTCCCCCTATGTACGACGGCGGCGGTGTACATATTTTAGGTTGGTCCGGGTGGCAGCGTCAAGACGCCATCGCCGTAAGGGAATATAAGCTTATTAGTTGATCGGAATTGATAGGATTATTTATTGGTTTAAAGGAACTATATGCTAAAGTACAAATAAATTAAGAAAGGGGTTGACATTGATTGATAAAAAAGAGAAACGTTGGCAATCGAATGTTTGATGGATGAATTGTTCTTTTAGGAGATGGTATTAAAGGTGGTATCGAGATGATGTAGCGAACTTGAATTCTTTAATGAGGAGCCAATCAGATACTTTGCATATACTCCATGGGTACATTGCATCGACGTGGACAGCGAAGGTGCGCCGGACATGCCCTGTAACTTAGCGTGTGCGTCAGATCCTTCCCGAACTACTGGATTTCAAGGCACTCGACACATTAAACGGATGGGTTCCCTCAAACAAATTATGTTACACTGACGTCAAATATTTTACTCATTTACTTTATTTTTGCTTCTATAAGCGAATCGGGAACATAGTAAAGCCAAATATAGTAATTCACATATACTTTAAGAGTCTATTCGCAACAAACATCGGCAGAACTTGCTCTCTGACTTAGCGGGGGAAGTGCCGGTGAGGTAATGACCACGTACTTGCCAAGATAGGAATATTCTTGGCATTACGCCACACGCCGCGTGGAAACCCCCCTTACCCCCCATCCGGACATAAAATTGTGGCGTAAACTCTCAGCTAGCCCTTCTCCAATCTTGGGACTGAACGGGCTTAGCGTGTTTTCGATTGTTTACTTGCGCAAAGTTCGAAGTCGACTGCAACCCGCAACGCGACACAATTTGCGACCTGCATCTCAGCCCAACTACACAAACTAACCCACCTACATGTGTATCGAGAATATAACCAAAGATGCCTCGAGTAGCTCACGTTCCTCGCGCAAGCGCCGGCAGTAGAACAACATCGGGGTCATCCGGCTCGCCCTTCAAATCCCCTCTAAAGTAGGTTACTATTTACTCTTAGTCACCCAATTGTGTTATCGGCCCCTAGCAACCGGAATCTCACAGCTCTAAAAAAAAATAGAATACCCCTCAACGACGACGTCCAAGAGAAAAGAGGCCGACTTCACTCGCGAAGAGCCCTCCACGAAAAGCAAATTAACGAATTGCAGGCGGCTGCGGCAACGCCTGCGAAGAAGAGACTGGCCGATATCGAGAATGCGTCTCCCCGCTCGAATCCGCGGACGCCCCGACGCGGTGGGGATGACGATGACGATGTATATGTGGCAGGCACCAGCAGCGGCGTGACGCCCATGAAGAGAGTGCCCATCCTGGCCAACTTCGAAGAATGGATGAAGATGGCCACGGATAATAAGATCAATGCCACAAACTCCTGGAATTTTGCCCTTATCGATTACTTCCACGATATGTCCCTACTGAAAGATGGAGATGGTGTCAACTTTCAAAGAGCAAGTTGCACCCTCGACGGCTGTGTCAAGATTTATACCAGCAGAGTAGACAGCGTAGCGACAGAGACAGGCAAGCTACTAAGTGGTCTAGCGGACAGTAATTCCAAGAAAAAGGACAGAGAAGGTGACGCGGAAGGTGAGGATAGCGAGGAAGAAGTCGACGAGGATGGCAATGTAATCAAGAAGAAGACCAAGAAGCGTGTAAGCTAGACTTTTCATGCTCTAGGAAAACGGATACTAATCGTTTTTGTCACAGCAACGGTCCTCAGAAGCAACTCTTGCACCCTCGTTCGCCTCCTTGCAGCTCAAGAAATTCGAACTTGAATTCGCTGTGGATCCATTATTTAAGAAGGCCTCGGCTGACTTTGATGAGGGTGGCGCCAAAGGTCTCTTGTTGAATCACCTTATGATTGATGGCCAGGGTCGCATTGTATTCGATAGTAGCGACGACGCCAACGACGCTTCCGCTGAAGGTATCAAGCCTCGAAGAAGAGAAGATGTCAACGGCGAGGAAGAGGACCAAGTGGCGGAAGAGGAGCAGGAGGCAACTATCACGGAACAGCAACTCGCTCAAGAGGAAGAAGACGTAGAGATCGATATTAGCGCACTCGGTGCCAAGTTCTTCCCTGACCTCAGCAAATTAGACGAGCAAGACATCTGCCCGTCGTTGAAGACTTTCGAGCTTGGAAACCCGTCAGGCTCTCTAGATATCCCGTTCCTACGTGCCTTGGAAGACGACGAGGACGGAGACGAAGATGGCAGTGGCGGCATTGGCAACAAGTCTGGCATGTTTATTGACGATGACAATCTTGCAGGTTTCGACGACATGACTGCTATGGGAGGCTTTGACGTTGCTGAGGTCGCATTTGGTGAAGGTGGTGAAGCCTGGGCAAAAGAGGCTGCTCTGGAACCTCAGATGAGACCTTACAACGTTGGCGCCGATGATGCTATCCCAGGGGTTGATGGTGTTGATGGCGTCGAAGACGACAATGGCGACTATATGGTGTCTATGAACCGCGCTAAGAACGGTGATAAGATGCACGAAGACATCCTAAGCTACTTCGACCAAGCTCTACAGAAGAATTGGGCCGGCCCCGAACACTGGAGGATACGGAAGATCAAGGATGCCAATAAGCCCGAGACGACTACTCGCCAGAGAAAGGAGAAAGAACCATTTGAAATTGACTTCAAATCTCCTTTGGACCACAAACTCGCCGAGACTATCTTCACGCAGGCAGCGAGTAACTCGGCTATATCCATGCCCAAGAAAGACTGGAAGTCCAAGACTCGGAACCTGCTCCCCGATGACAAGCATTTCAACTCGAAGCAGCTTCTCAGCCTATTCCTTAAACCGAAGGCTCGCATGAACCGCCGCAACCGCTTTGGCAACAAAGGTGGATTATTCGGCAACAACAACAATGGCCAGCCGGATAATAATATCGCAGCCGGTGACATGGACGAGGCCTTTTGGGCACAAAGAGAGCCACTACAAAGTACTGAGCAAGACACAGTGCTTCCTAAGGGCGATTATGACGCCAACTTCTTCGATGACGAGATGCCACTACCCGGTGGGGGTATGCTTGACGATGACGACGATATGGAATTTGCTGATGCCAGGGATCATTTCTCTCCTGGTGCCGATGTGCCCGTCACCCAGGACATCGGTATTACGGGTATGCTCGATAACGGCATGACGACAGGCGGGTTCGGAACACAGCTTGTCACGTCAACCCGCAGGTTAAGACCTGAGTACGTCCAATACGCTCGCGTGGCGAAGAAGGTTGACGTACGAAGACTGAAAGAAGAGCTCTGGAAGGGCATGGGATTGCCCGACGCCACCGAGGTAAGTCCATAAAGCAACCCTCTCTTTGTCTAAGTTCTCTTCGAATCTACCACATGCACTAGAAATCTATTTTGGAATACCATAATCTAACTAACCAATCACAGGACGGCGACCGCTCGAGACTTCCCACGCCGCCAACGGACGCCGAAAAGGAGCCACCGCTCAAGTTTACGAGCGTTATGAACAACCTACAGGCCGTGTATCCCAAGTCGACCATGGACGACATCTCGACGAGCTTCTGCTTCATCTGCCTGCTGCATCTGGCCAACGAGAAGGGCCTCGTCATCGAGAACACGCCCGAGCTCATGGAGCTCGAGATCCGCAAGGATTGGAGCGCCGAGGTGACGGGCGAGGCTTAATCATCATGATCCGTTCAATTAAATGATATGATTCATTCACGGCTCGAGGTCGATGACAGTAGTAGGGAACTGTGTTACATGTTATGATGGTTTGAAACAGGCAAGCAGGCGGACATTTTGTGTGTGATGGCCATTCATGATGGACGGCTCGTGGTCGGCGAACCACTTTGGTTACGGATGATGAACGAATAGTATACGTATGGAGCGTACTTAATTACGTGCCTATCAAGCCTTTTTTTTCTATTTCGCCTTTAGACTCTTCTAAACTGTCTCACATGTGAAGCATGAATGAGTCACATTGTTGCTTCCTCAAGAAATACTTTCACCAAAGTACCTAGGTGGGAACTTCAAGTTATGCTTAAATAACACTTCGGAGCTAATCAATAGGATACCCATTTTTTGTTATTTTGAACAGTATAGCTATGATAACGTATCATATAGGTCTGGTTTCCCACACCAGATTCATGTCAACTGGGTCAAATACCGATATTGTAGGCTCCGTGTCTCAATGCCCCAATACACTCAATCTCCTCTACCCACAACGTAGCGAAGTGAACATACTAAGACAGCCGTAGTACGCATAGGTACCCCGAAACAGACCGCCCTGAGGATCGTGTTTCACCGTCAGGGGTAAGAATCCATGCCCTATGGGAGCTAATAATCGATAGACTCAGCCCAAGACACCTCAACGCCCCGATTTTTTCGTTTCTTTCTCGTAGTGCCACCTAATAGTAGTTCCCTGGTTAACCCCTATATATAACCCCCGTACTGATGGTAGTGATAATATCTGTCGCGTCTCATCGTGCAGTATTATCAATGTTACCTGTACGGATCCTTCTTTCGTGGTCGGTGTCTTCAAATCCCAGTAAAACAGAAAATGGGTATTCAGCTTAATAGCTTTGTAGTCTTCGCATCGCAGTTTATCAAGCTCTCCCAGGCAAAACGATGCAAGGCCACAGAGTTTGAAGAACAACCGTCGACGATCGCCTCTAAATGTCCTATCATATTTCAATTTCCAAAAACGCTCGTTTCCCTCAGTAATTCCAGTCATAAATGTTCAAAATATCTCGTAAATGCTATGCCGTGCCGAGCCTTAGTATGCAAAAGCAATTAGTGCAAAAACTCACGAGAAAAGCAAAAGGAATAGAGCGTTAATTCATGCCCGGCTTTACCGCCGGTCAACGATTTCTCGCGCTTTGAGAAGAGCACTGATTCCGTCGAGACTATTCTCGGTTGGGCCGCTCAATCTTGAAGGAGAATGTAGCTTCGATTCAGCTGGTGCACCGAAAACAGCTTCTTTCTGAAGACCTGGTGTTGGATATTTTGGGGTAGCTGGTCTAGGATGAAATCCTACTAAAAGCGTTAGTAACGGAGATTGAATTTCCGATCATGAACATACCATTACCCTGAGCCTCGACACAATTGCCGCCTAGTTGGTCGCCCGGTGGACGGCCAGACTGTGCTTGAAGTATCGGCAACTGTGGCTGTGAGGTGGATGGGGGTGGACATGAAACATATGGGGGCTCCGGTTTCGATGATAGGAGAGCGTGTATCGGTAGCGAGGCATCGCTTGGTGTTCTTGGAACATTGTAGGAATTAAGTGAGCTCATGCTTCCGGTTGACGATTGCTCGGTTTTTAAAGATGGTGGTCGCGACATAGATGCCCTAGAGGATCTTGAATCCCGACTAGACAGGTTGCCCGGATTATGATTTGGTACAGAGCTAGCTAAACTGCTCTCCGGCGAATGTACCAGCGTGCCTTGGACGCCCCTGGGATCATACCAGGACACACCCGCATTGGAAGACTCTCCATAAACCCGTTGGCCATCAACCCAACCGGGTCGGCGGCTTGAAAGCATGGAAGAGTCACGAGAAGTAGGGCTCGAGAGTCCACGAGGCCGCCCGCTATTTGGCTCGTCATATGACAGGGTCCTCGGCGAGTGGAGTAATTCATCATGATGTATTCCATTCAGCGACGGCGAGAAATTACTTTCGACAGTTGACGCCGAGGAGCCCATTCTTTGTTGACGGGTAGGAGGAGGCTCGCTACCAGGCTGACTGTCAGAACCACTAACTGTGCCGCTGGTTGTACCGCTGGCCCCTGTTGAACCACCACTTGTACTGCTGCCTCGCATACTATCAGATTCTGTCTTTAAACGCTTAGAAACATCTTTTTCTAGTAGTAATGTCAGAACCTCCTCGAATATTACGACGATAATTCGAGCACTTACCTTGTAGTTGAGCCGCTTGTCTTTTACGGAACTCATGTAAGTAGTCGCAATACTTTCTATACTCGGCTGTCTTCTTGTAATCTGCTAGCTCACGACTGTACCTTTCCTTTGCTTCGTGTGCCTGTCTCTCAAACGGCTCTTTTTCCTCCCGGGATAAGTTTTGCCAATTCTCACCCACTAACTTAGCTATCTCCGTGAAAGTTAAGTTTTGACCCTTCAAATCCTCTCGCATTTCTAGAAATTGTTAGTAGCTAGTTCCTTACATAAAACAAGAGCCGACAATATGCAAAGCTCGAGACTGCCACAATAGGGGGAAATAACTTACTATTCGAGAACAGCACGTACGCCGAGGGGGGGCGCTCCGGGGCATTCTCATCTGGCTACTGCAGTGTTAGATGCACGTTCGTATATGCTAGCATGGAACAAGGTACGAAACCCGCCCATAAACGACATGTACTATATAAGGGAAAAGGTACGAACCTTTGGATGTCGTCTGTATTTGCGTTTTGCGACAGCCGCCCCGTCTGGCTTATCAGTTTTGATAGACTCGATTCGGTTCGGTTCGAGCCTCGCATCTTCGATGCTGGTGCGAGTTGGCGATATTAAGGATGTCTCAGGTGCAATACCTCGATAATTCGCTATTCGACGCTGGAGTTTCTTTTATTCTTGTCAGTATTCCGTTTATCCTAGCCTTTGTCCAAGGGGTTGCCTTACTCTTCGGTGGCCGAGCTTAACGCCAAGTGCATCCCTGGAATGCCAGCACGTCAGCCATTGACCTCTTAAATTATGACAGCTGATTAAACCCACAGGTCAGATTCGGTGATGTCCAGAATCGTTTCCCACGAATCGAAGCCTTGATCGATGAAGGCGTCGAGGTACTGAGAGATGCCTAGCTCGCCAAAGATGGCTTCGAGGGAATTCATATAGCTGAATTTAGCCGCGAATCTGCGGATCAATCGCTAGAAACTTCAATTCAGCATCAGGCTCCCCGGCTGCCCGCGCGAAGGTGACGATCACGATGCAACTCGTAGTACCTAATCAGTTGGTCGAGTATGAAGGTCGTTACGAATAGACGTTGCTTCTCTGGCCTCTCTAGCCTCTCTGGCCAAACAGGTCGAAAGGGGTTTGATGACAACTTAACCTCTTCCGCAACACCCCAATATTCAACAAGCAGTTTGGCCTCTCCTCACCGAATGATAACTGGTCTAATAACCAGCCTACTGGGGCAATGTCGAGATTGCTTGCCTTCGGACGGGGTAACCAAACTACCTGTACCAAGCAGTCAAGGGGATCCGAAGCTACATAAAAAGATGGAGACGCGTCGTGGGTTTGATGCGAAGTTTGGATGTGGGGCTTGGGGTCTAGAATTACGGGAGTGCGTGCGTATAAAAATGCCGAGATAACTAGCTAGGTAAATGAGCTCTGCTCGACACAAAAAAATAAAAAACAAGTACGCTACGGTTGGGGATGCGCGTGCTGTGGTGCGGATTGCGAGATCGTTATGTTGTGGCATTAGAGGGTTGGAAATCGGATTTGTCTGTTTGCCCCGTAGTGGTCAATGGCAATGTTTAAGGGAAATGTGGGAATTTGGCATACTGGATCCCGGGCTGTTGTGGTGATATACGATCCCACTGCATTTTCCAGATCTCGATGAGTAGCGCAATCGACGAGAATCGAAACAGCTTTGTATGTGTGACAGCAAAAGGGAAAATCAGAAAAAAAATAACGGTTGCGGCAGAGGCCCAGAAAAGCTAGCGCTTGCTTGAAGGGAAAATATAGAACTCACCTACAGGACTAGCTCCCATTTCTCAGTTGGCCGGCGGGATGTCCTGGAAACATGCAAGCACAAATGGCCTGATGGGCTGATGGGACAATATGTAATATGTCGGCCTGTGGACACGGTACCTGGGTGAGGTGGGTGAAGGTGCTGGATTAGGGCCTGGATGGGTAGGTAAGTATGTAACTATCGAGGCATGAGGTCACGCTCTGCAGTCCCAGCCCTGGGCGAGACTGTTCAGGAACGTGACTATTCCTAGATAATCGTATCCCGGCTAGTTTCAAGACCCATAAAAGTAATGTTGAGAGAATCAAGCTCATGCAGCCTAGTCAGGGCTAAAGCTTAGTGTTTGTGTAGGCAGTCCTGGCAGTCCTAGCAACTCAAGAAAGAGGTCGTCAGTCTCCCTTAGAATTATGTCCAGATACGAGGCGTGAAGAAGAGAGTCGAAAGTAGCTTTGCAATCATGGGGCATATTGCTATGTATGGTATAGTAGTGGCCGAGTACAAAGGGAAAAAGGGTTGCAGGCTGAAAGGAGATCGAGATCGCTGGTCGAAGCTTACGACAAATGAGAAGACGGCCTGGCAGTGGGTTGCTTTCGACTCATGTCTCTTGCCGGGATGTGTGCGCCTACTCCCGAGCCCGCCGCCGGCTTCCCTCACGGCGCAACCTTCTTCGACGTCGTGTCTGGTTGGAAGGAGAGCCGCTTGACTCTATGATAAGTGAGCTCTAATGTCTGTTCACACATACGTCCCTCCCATTATGGAAGAGCTCAAGTTCCTAAAAGGGACTGGCCTCTGTCGCAGTCATCCAACGGATCGGTGATGACGATGATGCGATTCTTGTCAGGTACCTTCTACGGTAACTAGGTATTGGGGTATCGGGGCGTCGGACTATTAGCCAATGTTGAGAAAGAGACGGGAGCCAAGAGGGATGCCAACAGCTTGCCAATGAGATTCGAGAAGGGCAAAAAAGGGAAGGGTGCCGCAATCGAATTTTCAGTCCGGGATCGAAAATCTTGGCGCCTCCCAGGCTAACGAACCCCAGACTCCTGGACTCCGTCAGATGTTTTCTATTTCCTATTGTATCCACTTTCAAAATATCGGCGATTGTGCCCCTCTCGCGCAACCCCACTAGAGGAGGGAGAGAAACATTTGAAGGTAAGGCCTTCTATCCATAGTCCCGGCATTGTGGTATTTTGAGCAACTGCCAGATGGGTAAGCTTGCGGACCAGGATGGCGGCGATAGGTCAGTTCTGAGATCCCGATCGAAAGGAGAGACAAGAAGGGTAGAAGGATAGAAGACAATGCCCATGCTGCCATGCTAAAATATCATGGCTGTCATCATTGTGAGAGAGGATCGAGATTTGAGGAAGGGGGCTTCTCCTTTCGACAATATGTATTTTGACAGATTTCCGATGGTGTGTAATGTGCCCAGGTGTACACACATGCAGTGTATATTACATGGCTGGCGACGGCAATGGTGTTCAAAAAGTTCAATGTTGTGCGTAGGCAGCTGGTAAATGGGAATCCCATCCGGCCAATCGATATGCATTATTGATTGATCCTGCCCAATAAAAAAATGATAGAAGAATCACCTGATCATCTGTATTTTATGGGGTTTATCCCAATTATTCTTGTATAGTGGTTATTTGATTCCCCCTTCTGTGCATATCTTTCCGTATTATCCAGATAAGCATTTAAGGAAGTGATCTCGACCCAGTTACAAATTCCCCGTCGAAATCGTCGAAATGAATGGAATTCTTTGTCATTGCCATCCCAGCTGTCCCAGCTGACGTATCCTCAACAGCTTTGTATTCCTACGTCTGACAATCTACCTAGCGCCAACAATAAACAGCAGACTTACTAAGCTTCAGCCCTGTGTTAGAATAAGGGTATGTGAACAAAACACGTGGTTTTTCCAGGCTACATTGTAGCTACGTGGTCATCTCCTTTGATACACATATTAGCAGATACAAAGCGCTTTACGACATACAAACGTACCTATAAGCACCTAACGTAGCCAATGATAATACATCTTAAAAATGTCGAGTAACGTTTTAATTTGCCGAGATTTATAAATTTAAACCTTACGACTAAAAGATAGTTTATCATTTTAATATTAAAGTTATTATTTAATTAAAAAAAAAATTTACGTTTAAAATTATTATTTTATTTATTAATTTTTTAAAAATAAAGTTATTTTTATATATAATTTTTTAAAATATAAAACGTTAAATAATATATAAGTTTTATTTAAAAAAATTTAATAATATAATTTATTATTAAAATATTATTAAATAAGTTTTATTTTTTAATTAATTTTAAAATTAAATAATATTTTTTATTTTATATAATAAAATAACTTATTTATATTAACGTATAATTTTTTATATAAATAAATATATAATTAAAAAATAAATTATATATAAAATATATATTAATTTAATATTTTATATTTTAAAAAATTATATAATATATATAAAAAGTTATATTAAACATTATTATATTAAAGCCTTTAAAATTGTCCTCACGTGGGAAAGGCTAACAGTTAAAGCCTATTAAGAAACAGTTCGGATCGACCCGGCTGCGTAATCTTCACTTCTCCACCTGCAATTCTTTTTATCAACTGCGTGATCTACTGTATGTATACGGCAACAGTCCCGAAAAACGAGTTGGGTGGCAAAAACGACTTACTCCTTCTGAGAGCTTTCACCAATCGCTAATTCTTCTTCGAGATCCACATCGAATCTTGGGACAGGGATCGTCCCCGATCTCTCACCTCGCAGCTGCTAGACCAGACAAGGCTGCTACAGTAGCTTCGCCATCGAAACCATGCCCAAATCATCCTCGGACCGCGACGACTCTACGTCCAAGGCTCAGGAGCCTAATGGCAGTTCAGCGAATGCCTCAGTCTCAGCCGCATCGACAGAAGCAGAGATGGCCAAGGTAAGTTGACGCCTTCGAGGATGTTCTGAATATCATACGATTCTAGACCTGACACGGAATGACAAATAGGCATTTACAGACCTTCTAAGGTACGTAGTTCAAGAGTGTTCTATAGCGAGATCAACGGTCGATCTCATCAAGTCCCCTAAAATCGATTATTCCCGGCCTGTACCGTAGGTTCGGCAGAGTTGCCAACATGGAAATGCCCAAATTCGTTTTTGGATGTCCCATTGTTCGCCATGCCAATCACCTTTGCACCCCTGGTTTGCCCATCCTTTCCCATCATGCCAAAATCCCTTTTTGCATACATGCTGGCATGATAAGCGCCACATTTCCCCATTGCGCAGCACCCCCTGTCTGCATCAAGGTCTAGATCCCCGCCTAATAGCTAGCTTCGACGAATCCGAATCAGAGGCACACATAATACCTTTTTCCTAAGCGAATCCCACTCAGCCCAGGTCCAACAACTGCATGGGGAAAAACAGTTCATTTTTATCGATGTTCCCCCATTAACGTACTACATTTGCATCGTGGAAGTCCCCGAACAGACAGCGTGACTGGCTTTCTTACTTGCATTACCTCCTACTAGTACCTAAATGGCTAAGATAATGATTTCCTCCACGTCGGATACTTAGCAAAGCTGTTAGGTCCCAGTCGTCTTTTCAAACGTCGAAATCAATACCGACGTCTTGAAATTTTAAAGAGATATCGTTATTGATATGGCATGTCTATTGTCATGGCGATCATCGGATGACTAGCCTTAAAAATCGACCACTTGTTACACGACATAGTTCTGTTCAAGCAGTCCCAATGGACGACTAGGCTATTCCCAGTTTCATCCAAATGGCAGATCAGGCGTCTACATGCCACTTCCCGCACTCTTTCCTAAGGATATCGCGGGATCACGCAGCTAACATCGATTTTAAACAGAGGCGAACAACAGGCTACGGCTCTAGAAGCAAGCCTTACAAACTTAGAGAGCAAACTCGATGCCCTGCTAGCGTCCATGGAAGCTGACCCTACCTATACCGAAGCGCATCAAGGGGAGAAGGTCAGTCCTAAGGAGAAGGAGCCTACATCAAAGAAGTGATAAATTGTCTTCACATTCATTGGATCATGGTCATGAGTATGGTGCCGACCTCTTGCCCACCAAGAATCAAGACAAAGGACTACTCCCATAGTCCGAAGAGGTGTATTCAAACCAGATTCAACATCCCCTATCCTTTCATTACACATTTTGCCACCTCACTCGAATCTACATGTATATCGGTCTCTTCAATGTTCCATATAGAAGTAGTCCATGAGCTTGGGGCGATCTGTCGTCGTGACAACTCCGCAGAGATACTGGTATCATAGATCTATTTGTGGATAAGATGGCGTAGATTGGAGCATTTATTGCACTAAGCGATGTACCTAGATCTTCGATCCTACCATGATAGGCACGATGTGACCACTCAGAGGCGAACTGCAGGCTAGGGCGTCAGTAATAAAAGGGCGGTGGCTAATTTCGTTGACCGAATAGAGAGCTACTAGTAATGAGGCTCATCATACCTGATATGGGTGACGTAAATACATACCTACCTAGGTATCCATGGCAACCTGTCTTGATATCTTGAACACAGGACTATCTCGAATCTAAGCTGATGAACTCGAAAGACATCGTTCAATGAAACTAACTTCCTTCATGTCTTCCAAAGTAGACTGGTAGAGTTGCGGAGTATATTGTCAAATCTCTTCCTTTGAGAACTGGTAGATATGTAGGTCATGTGCGCTCAATAATCATTTTAGTGTATTAAGACCAGTCTCTACTATAGTGACAAATCCTCTTAATTAGTGGTAGACTATGAGATTACCCATCATAGCCATAAAATTGTTAAGAAACTTGAACACGATAAACTACCTAGTTAGTCTAGACCTGCGTGAGATATGTATATAAACGTAGTGGTTCCACTCATAGATATCATAGACATCCCAACATTGCAGGGGGCTTCCAGGCAGCCTACTAGTACCATACCTAGTCCGTGACGTCGTCGCCAGAAACACAATAACCCTCAATGATGAGCTCTTTTAAATATGACGGATACCTATCAGCAGCTAATCTGATAAGGTGCCTGATGGTTATTCAGTTAAGTGGAATGATTCCGTCATGCATTCTACACATTGCAGCAAGATCTTGGGGATCATAAAGCCACTATGTACTAGTTAAGGGACGGGCCGTCTCGTAATAATAAAAAATCATCATCATGTTTAACTCATAAGTCACGCAACAGCAAGCGGACATACTACCCAAGCCATATGCTCGTGTGTCTCAGGAGGATGCATCGGAAATTGAGGCTTCCATCGACCAAACCAACAAAATCGATTCGTAATGGCCTACACCCGAGCTCCGGGAGTCAGACTTAGGGTAACTAAAGTGGTCCCATAATCTGACGATAATTATCACATGGATAGAGAAATCGGAGTACCCTCCGTTCCATCGACGGAGCTCCTTTCTTAGTTACCTAGGATACCTGCAGATCTTCCGATCTTCTCCGGATGCATTCTCTATCGTCCGGATTGAGCTCCGTGAGCGTTTTATGGGCTGCAGAATCATAGGGCGATAATTTACCCCATTCATTGCACGAGAACACGCATCACAAGAGCGCGGTCGAACGCGTCTAGGCCCTGCTCAACCTTACGTCGTCGAAGGAGATAATCAGTGTCACTGCGTAGAATACGAACCCTAATTGGTCTAACCGGTATCCTGGAGCTTATGCTGTATTTATAGTTACACGCGGATAGGCTTCCGGCCCCCCTGAATTGGAGAACTGTACGAAACATCTTCTCGTCTTGGTTTTGGAGTAGAAGTGGTGATAGACTTGACTCGGATAAATTTCATGAACTTGTTGGATTCAAGGATCAAGACTCACAGTCACTTATGAGTCAATTCGTATCCAAAGCTTACTTCCGCTCTAGGACTGCATCACGCCAGGTCACGAAACAGCTTGTCCATAGAGACAACCGCGTACTCACCATAATCTAACGCCGCTATATTACATAAAGGGAGAGAAGAACATTCCTTATTTCCGGAAAGATTACATCCCGTTATATATAGCACTAATGTGAGGCTCACACGAACAATATGGCACCCCCCCTCCGTAGCGCAATTTCCCCATTCCATGGACTTCTCATGGATAGGTCTTGGATACCCCAATGCTGCCTGAGACGATTTTTCCTTTGAGATTCGTTCCTCACACGAAACGCTCTTGGATTCTTGAAGCGATATGTATAGTAGTTTTCTTAATAAGCTCGCTTATCTAGAAAAGGGGGAAAGTAACATCCACATCACGATTCTAGTAGATATTATCAAACCCAACCATCATAAAAGTTATCGCGGCAAACGTCACAGAGAGCTAAAACCCCAATATTCATAACACGCTAGTAATTTTAATTAGAATAATTCTCACTGCGTAGTCGCCAACTCGGTAGTCACCCTTATCTGTTATGGATGAGCCAAATAAATCAAGCGACTGCATTTCTTTTTTTAACTGGATTTAACCCGTGAACTTGAACTAGCCAGCAATGAAATGAAGTATTGAAGGCCCCCAGGGGCTTTGGAACCCCTAACCTTTCCACCGCGGTCGTGTCGATATGACCAATGGAGGTTGAAATGTTCAGGATTCGGTACGGCTCTGGAAGCCGGCATGGCAGGGATTCACTTCCCTGAAACCTACCCACTTACCTGCGTAAGCTGTAAACTACCTCGAGACGCGAGTCAATCAAATATTTGGGACCGTATATATTGCGCAGAGTGGCCCGTAGGTTAGGTACGTAGGTAGGAAAATATGTCTACTAAGGTAAGTGAAGGACTGGATAGCCTCAGATTGGCTATTGTCTATGAGTGCCGCTACTAAGCCGTATATTCGCCAATCTCCAGGGCTGGATTACTTACGTTCGATGTGAGTCTATTGTCGTATCAATGCGTAAGAACCGTTGCTTAGGGAGGACGACTAAGATCCTGCCATGTCTTGTTCTATATACGTTCATGTAGTTGCTTTGACGTACCATCCTGTTAATACGAGCCACTTCTAATACCTAGGTACTTCTAGAATGTAGTCACAGTTAAGTTAGTCAGTGAAACGCCAATTAACTTAGGTATTCGATCGATTCTACAGAAACGAACCGTACTGTTATACTATGCCTCTTTCTTACTTTTTATACTACTCAGAGGAGAAAAGTGGCCTACCGCTGCTGGAAAACTGTAGGAAGTCTTCCTTACGAGATGATTCCTTATAAATACATTTTAAGGGTCTGGCTGACTGAGAGATCACCTTCAAAGGATATCCTCGAGATATATCTAGGACTTCGTCCATTTTCTTCTATGGAGAAAGAGAAAGAAGAGGAAGACAAGGACAAATGAATTCTTTAGTAGTCACTACACTCCTCGATAGCTATCGGTTTGGCTACTTGTCATTCGAACGAATTTTGTAGATCAACTTTTAGGGCATACTTATTCGAAGTAGAAGTCGGTACTATGTAGGCTTGTCCTCCTATCCAGAGTCGAATGGATTGCCCCGTAGAACCCGTTGAGGCAGCAATATGCTTACGATCCATCAAATTTTATATCACTAGGTTCTGAACATGGTCAAGGCTTAGTAGGGGTGACATGACGAATGTTCATCTCAACATCACAGAAACCATGCCAGTAGGGTCATCCATGAGTAGTGAAACGTAACTATCCCGAACCCTTAAAGGAAGCTGCCGGCTATAATACACATTCTCACGACCCTGCATATCAAGTAATTGAATAGATAAATCAAGATCTCATCATAGCTTGTCCATTACTAGACATAATGCCCTGTTCAATTCAGAGACATAATTGTACCTTCCCCCCTCCCCCCTTCTCTCTTTTCATTTCAATACGCGGGCCTGGTAACGGGACATAAGGAAGTACCAACTGAATTCCATGATACAGTGCCCAACACTATATATACTCCGTATATGATACGAACCGCCACGAGGGGAAGACTCCAATAGGAATCTAACATGCTGTGAATCAATCCAAAACTTCGTGTTCCCTGAGAAGAAATCCCTCTCGGCGGCTAACAGCAGTGTCGAGGAACATAGCCCCATGACTAAGATACTTGCGCAAACGACACATGGACCAATGATAAGCACAAAGCAGAGAACGCCCAATGAAACACCGACAATTGCAATAGCTCCTCCCCAAAAGCGGCACATCCTATTCATCCCCCTGCGCGTCGTTAAAAAGGCATAGACCTGAGAACGGGCAACAACAGCCAAAGTGTACACCACTCGTAATCAAGCTTGTGTAACGAGAGTACAAGAAAGTTAGGTGGTGATGACTGCAACTGATGGCATTCTCGTAGGCCTTGGGTATCGTGAGAGTGATCAAGAAATGATCTTGATTGCGTCACGGCGCCGGCTAGGTAGAAGGGGGCGTAATACTCCAAGCGGAGCTATAGACCCTTAAGCCTGCCCGGCGTTTGAGACTGATCAGTTACTGTGAGCTCTTATCAGGAGCTTAATCGATGACCGCATGTTAGTCATTTTGAACGCAAGGTTCAGAGAGGGTTGAACGTGCCCTATGTAGCGGATCGTCTTGATTCGCCGTGACAAGAGATGGGCTCTCCATGGTTCCCATCAGAGGTTCGTTCGATGTTATTGAGCGACCCTCTAAACTGGGTCTCAAGAGCGCCGATCCATTCTGTTTCCCGTTGTTGTTCTTCTGCTCGGCTTGACGGGCTAGTTCCCGTTCCCGGTTCTTTTCGAGGAGTGCACCACCGAGTGTGGCACACTTTAAGATAGTCTGTATTAAGTGATTCTGCTGGAGAGGCTTACTGAGGTATTCGTCCATTTGGGCTTGGATGCACCTCTCCCTATCACCCATCATAGCATGTGCTGTGAGTGCGATGATAGGTGTCCGGTGCGAACCAAGGCTGCGTTCGTACTCTCGAATCTTATTAGTAGCCTCAAAACCGCCCTACACATAGTTAGCAAGCTATAACACAACTCAGGGAATCCCGATGGGTGTCAAACCATTATTGGCATCTGTACATCCATGAGGATGACATCAAATTTCTTCTTCTTGACAGCTTCCACAGCCTCCAGACCGTTCCCAACCACAGTAACTGCATGGTGATATTTCTCAAGAATCTTTACGGCAAGCCGTTGGTTAACCCTGTTATCCTCGGCGAGAAGGATCTCAAAGGATTTTGTGTTGTCAGCCAGCGACGGAGTAGCACGGTTCTCCAGAGCAGGGACCATTCCGTTGCCTAGGTCGATTGGTTTGCAAGGGGTCGTCATGTAAGACGTAATGCCTAAGTCAAGGCAAGACTTCAAGCTGACATGAACCACTGGAGCGAGGAGGACGATCGGGAGATATTTGAAGTCCTCGATAGCTCTTAGCTTACGAGCCGTGTCGATGGACTCAACGATGATAACATCGTATGGTGGATCGTCTGAACCAGGTACACTTGGGTTTCCTTCAGTGTTGACGACGACCGGTACCAAGCCAAGCCTCTGCAACATGGTGGCAATTTCCCTTCCATATTGGGTACGTCCCTTGTCGATGAATAGCACTTGATGACCTTTGTATGGTTTTAACTGCTTCTCAATGGAGGCAACCTCGCCATCTGCTAGCTTGACCACACAGGTGAAGTAGAATGAGCTGCCCTTGCCAAATTCACTCTTAACCCAGACGTCTCCGCCCATCAAATTGACCAACCTCTTCGAGATGGATAGACCTAAGCCGGTACCACCGAACTTACGAGTCATGGACCCATCTGCTTGCTGGAAAGTGTCAAAAATCAAGTCGAGCTTGTCTGGCGGTATTCCTATTCCCGTATCTGAAACGACAAACTCGATGGCATACTCGCGCGGGTCCTTTGGAGGGGCGCCTTCAGCTTTCCGAATCGTCAAGCTCACTTCACCGTGCTCCGTAAATTTGATGGCGTTGCCCACAAGGTTGAGAATGATCTGACGTAGACGGAAGGAATCACCAACGACGTAATCAGGCACAGAGGAGTCAACCCGATATGTGAGGTCCAAGAACTTTTCGTTTGCCTTGACAGCCAAAGTCTTCAGGGCATTGAAGACGGTACCCCGCAGCGTATACGGGATTTCTTCTATCACCATTCTCCGAGCCTCAATCTTTGATAGATCCAATATATCGTCGATGATAGTCAACAGGCTGTTGGCTAGATTGTTTACAATATTCAGCATTTCCCTCTGATATTGCGTAAGGTCTGTATCAAGGGTTAATTGAGTCATTCCAATAATACCGTTCATAGGAGTTCGGATCTCGTGGGACATGTTCGCGAGGAATTCGGACTTGGTCTTGTTCGCTTGCTCGGCCGCCTCTCTTGCCTGCGTGTTCCTTTGAATACTGTCTCGCAAGTTGTAAACCATTTGGTTGATCTTGCGTTTGAGCTCATCCATCTCGCCAGAGGCTTCAACATCAACCAACTTAGTGAAGTTTCCATCGGTAGCAGCGTTAGTTATATCGCCAAAAGCCCGCACCTGAGTGGTCTTATGAAATAGTTAGCATTGCACACGCTGTATATACAGGAATCGGGAATGGATGGATATCTTACCAAATTTGTCGCCATCGTGTTGACATCTGCCGTAATTTCCTTCCACCGTCCCTTGAGTCCTCCAACATCTGCTTGGCCACCCATTTTTCCGTCTACGCCGACGTCCTTTGCTACACGCTGCACTTCATTACAGAATACTGACAAGCGGTCAACCATGTTGTTGATGGTCTCTTTTAGAACGAGTATCTCGCCCTTTGCCTGAACGTCGATCTTCTGGCTCATATCGCCATCGGCAATGGCTTGGGTGACCGTCGATATACCTCGCACTTGGGAAGTAAGGTTCAAAGCCATAGTGTTGACATTTTCGGTGAGGTCTTTCCATTTGCCTTCAACGTCATCAACTCGAGCTTGACCACCCAACGTTCCATCAGTTCCGACTTCCCTGGCGACTTTGCTGACTTCGAAAGCAAACTTGCTAAGACGGTCAACCATGGAATTTATCGTGAGCTTGAGTCTTAGCATCTCGCCCTTGACTTCGACAGTAATCTTCTGGGATAGATCACCCGCTGCGACGGCCGTAGTAACCTTGGAAATTTCTCGCACTTGAGTTGTCAGATTCATAGCCATGCCGTTCACGTTGTCCGTGAGGTCACGCCATGTACCTTCAACGTCATTCACCGTAGCCTGACCACCAAGACGACCCTCTGTGCCGACTTCCCTGGCAATCTTGCTGACTTCGCGAGCAAACTGTGACAACTGTTCAACCATGGAGTTTATAGTTGACTTAAGCTCGAAGATTTCGCCTCTGCACTCGGCCTGAATCTTTTGGGTGAGGTCTCCCTTGGCAACTGCTGTAGTGACCTTGGCGATATCGCGCACTTGCGTCGTGAGATTGTTTGCCATAGCGTTCACATTTACCGTTAATTCATTCCATATACCTTGAACTCCCATCACATCGGCCTGGCCCCCTAATATACCTTCGGTGCCTACATCTCGTGCCACGCGACTGACTTCGGACGCGAACGTACGCAACTGCTCAACCATAGTGTTAATGGTCTGTTGGAGCTGAAGGATTTCACCATTGGCTGGTCGCTCGATCTTCTTAGTCAGGTCACCATGGGCGACAGCAGTCGTCACTGATGCGATCTCTCGCACTGCGGGTTTTGATTAGCTATAGTCCAGGACAGAACATATACGGAACAAACCTTGGTCGGTGAGATTTTGAGCCATGACGTTGACTATGCAGGTGTTAGCAAATTCTAGAAAGTCTCCAGTAAAGTGCTTGGTGCTATACCATTGTCTGTAAGTTCTTTCCAGGTTCCATCTACACCTTCGATCATGGCCTGGCCGCCAAGTATTCCATCGGTGCCGACCTCACGGGCGACCCGAGACACCTCGCTGGCAAAGACCTGAAGTTGATCCATCATGGTGTTGATAGTTCGCTTGAAAGTCGTAATCTCAGGGTCCATTTCCACAGTGTTCATCCTAACTTTCATAGTGAGATCACCTCGCGCAACAGCGCTGACAATTGCACCAATCTCACGCAGTGCCTTTTGGAAGGCTTCGTTGGCTTTTTGGTGTTTCCATAACTCGCGCTCCAAAGCGGCAACTCGTTCCTTCTCGATAAGTTCAAGTGCCTTCTCCTGCAGTTGTTTTTGCTCCATGAGTTGAGCATTAACATTCGTCAGCTCTTGACGTTGGTTGTCGAGAATCTTGGATTGGTCTATGACACGCTCGTGAAGTCCCTCCAGGTCTTCATTGGTGAGAGGAAGTACCTTAACGGCACGTTCTTCGCCGGAACCATTTCGAAGAGGGAGTGGGAATTTATTTCGCGTTGACGACCCTTTGGAACCTAGAGGACTAGGAGACTCTTCACCAAAAAGGGATTCAGATGTCTCGTTGGGAGTGTCGGGAAAGTTTGCGCCGTTGGCAAGGTTGGCCTTGGCCTCAAGTTGTTGAATCCTGACTACAAGGGCGGAAAGCTCGCGTTCAACAGATTCCTTGGCATGGCTTTCGCGACCCGGTAGCTTGATTTGGGAATTGGTGCCAATAGGAACGGGAACATAAGTTGGATCTTTGGGAGAGGCCGCTAGAGATCTAATGATGGCAGCAGTCGCCACCAAGGTCTCTTCGTCCGCCATTACTCTCATGGTCAAGGATATCAATGCTCAAATCGTTAGAGTGCCGCTTGTAAATCGTAAATGGTACAAAACGGGCGGACCAGCGTTCGGCAGGCGCTGGATGGACTTATTACGAACGCATGGAGCAGGCGATGCCGATGTCGATAATACAGCAAATCCAAAAAGAGACAATAGAATAAACAGATCGTTATCACAGATTGTCGCGGCGTGCCCGCCTCGACGGCGGTCGGCGTAAGGGAGCGATGGGGTAACCGTGTCAAGCTCGGATTGATTACAGCGACGTTTAGAGTATATAATATTATAGTGGCAGATATGCTCGACTCATATAGGTTATAATAGGTCGTAGTCGGATAGGTACGATGGTGTGATTTTGGGCGTGATAGATAGATAGATCTGAAGAACGGAAGAGGTCTCTTCTGGTCGATTAAGGAGAGACCCTGCTTGAAAGCGAGCGGGTGGAGAGGCGAGGGCTCGGGTTGGGAGAGAGGAGGTGTACCTCAAATGTATGTCAAGGGTCGCTACATAGGTACCTAGGTACGTTAACCTAACTGGACAAGGGTGGGCCTTTGTAGCTTTCCAATTAGAACCCTGGTAAAAGCGATGCAATAAGGGAAAGCGAAGATTAGGCGGGGACAATGGGTCGGGGTCGCTGAAGGATGAGAGGTCGAGAAAATGCCTATGGGCCACGCTACGTGCTAGACACTCTTTCCGTTTTCTGACTGGTCGCTACAACCTAACGAGGTACAAATACGGCTTGGAGAAAGGAAATAGCCGGGGCGAACATCCAGCCACGCCTGACAACATTGAACTAAGGAAGCAGCACATATAGGATGTAGTACATACTTGTGTGTAATTGTTAGATTTGGGCGCTAAAACTCCAAAATGATCAGATTTCTGTTTATTTTCGTTCTTCTCCGTCGTTATACCTAAATCTAAGGATATCTTTGACAGGATGATTCCTGTTCATTGTCCAAATATAGATGTTGTGAAAGAAAGAAGGGTCTTATTGCCTAGTCTGTACTAGACGCAGATTAACCTACGGCGCTAACAGAACTTTTTATCTAAGCGTCCAAGTGCGATCTAAGTACTGTATACTGTAATCTCTTATTAACAGCCCTTCCCAAGATTGACTATTAGATATACATGTATGTACCTTATCGGATCCAAGATGGGGGAAAAGGGCAAAGTTTGCTTCTTTACTTTCTAGAACGATAATATTGATTAGTTCTACATGATCACATCAATCCGAATAAGTGGATTGCCGCTCATGTTACCAATATGGATGGATGTCTACATGTATGTACATACTTTGTCTCTGGCACGTAGCATTATGGTACATCTAGACCAGAGGTAGCGCCCAGCAGGTGTTACACAGGGACAAATGAAGTGATCGGCTGGACTCAGCCAACCTACATGTACCTAAGACGGACCTGTAATAAAATCTATTCTACGTTTCGGAGGAAGCGTGAAGGCGTTTGTGGGGGGTAACGCCATTGCTATGTAACTAAGAAGGCTAGTATTATTTACCTATTCCACATCCACGATACTCGAGGCAATCGAACAAGGTCCAAGCTTGTAACATCGCGGACGATGGCTAAACGTTCCACCCAGATGGGTTTATCAACAACCTAGATGCGAGGCAGGGACGGTAGTCAGGTTCGAGCTGGAAAGCTATTCTCGTATTTCAGCCGCCGCCCGCTTAGAAAAAAAAAGGGTAATGAATCCATGAATGGGTGTAAACTCCTATTGTGTGCCGTATTTTAGCACTTTCCAACACACCATCCCGTTATGGTAGCAGCCCATCCTGATTTTATTAGGCTCCCTGAATTAAGTTGTCTCCAGACAAAGCAACCGCACTGACGTCATGCAGTAATATTAACTTACTTTAAGATGTCAGGGTTCATCGTCGTTCTCCCACCTTTATCAGTAAGGACAGTAACAAATCTTTCAAGCCTCACCCTTGATTTCGACATTCGGCACTGCCACTCGCATTCAATCAGTTTGATTTCCCCAATTAGTCTGGGTTCGCAAGTCGCGCATATGTGCTGTAGTACCTACCTTGCCCGCATACGCTCACATCCGCCTAGGGTTGAATACCCTATTAACAGTTGATTACTTTGTACTACGAGATTTCTACCTATATGTACATACCTACCTAGGGCGATACAAATTGTCGTTCCGGCTTTGTCTTACCACCCCGTACTCGATATCGTCTATTCCGCGAGGATTGGTTGTGAACCCTGTCAACAACATGCCGAGACCCCACTGGAACTGGTACGTGTACTTCGTACATACCAGACGGGCAAAAAGATCGCGGTCCTCTGCCTGTCACATTTACGACCCATTGCCCCTCCGCATTTGCCTGGATTTTAGAAATCGCATTTCATTTCCAGGTTGTATGTACACAAGATGGGAGGCCGCCTCTAAGCTCACGCTCGTAGGTCACTTCATTAGGGCACCCAGGTCGCTACAAGCCTAATAAGCGACACATATACGGAACACTTGCTAGGATCGCGCGAAAACGGAGCTCATCCAAAGGTGGCGAAATTCTCAAATGCTTTTGAATAACATTTATTTATTTTTCTTAATCATTATAATGTTTGATCGACAGGGACACTATTCCCGTTCGCATTCATTTTGCGACTTACCATTGCGATGGTATATTTCTTTTTTTTTCTCCTTTAAATTTTACGAAATTGTCCATTTTGCCGTTCGAGTTAGTATGTAGCACACAATTCTGCGAGTTCCCTATTGAAGGATGGCTATCATTTCCCCCCCACAAATGCCAGGTGACGTCAGAACATCTGCAAATCTGCATGTGCACCCAGCTGGACCCAACAGGAATGCTCCTAGGGTCTTGTTCCCGTACCGTTTCTTGGCCTCTGAAATACACGAGGCAATCAAGTGCTATTCCATACATGAAACTGGTCTAGGTCCCATAGTCCAGAGAAGCTAGTACAGCAAAGTAGCCTGTAGGTACAGGCCGTTCCGGAAGATCGGCTTATGAAGAGATCACAAATGGCCCGGATTCGTAGGGCTATTAGGGGGTTAGTGCTGAATTTCGCCAACGGAACACGCAAAATTATGGATTACTGCAGCTTCTCGCCCATATTTTTTGTTTCGTAAGTGGAATGTTACAAGACAGTCTAGACAAGATAGAAAATATTCGGTCGCCACCTTCATCAACAAAGATAGGTAGCGAGGGTTCGAGGAGGACCCTTTCAGACTTTTTCAGACCTTTCAGGCCCTTCTTCTTCCGTATGTCAACCCCACAGAGGGGCAGTCAAGGGCCTCACCGTTAAGCGCAGAGAGGAGTGGCCGAAGAAAGTCCACTCAAGCCCACAAGAGAGAAATATCATTTTCACGTTGCTCACCGTCCCGTGATGAATCGTCCCGAATGACCACCGTTCGGGCGTAGAATCTAGCGTCTTATCACAGGCATGATTCTGGTTACATTGGACCAGTTTAAGTCAGGACCCGACTTCCGAGTTACTACCTACCTTATCCACGCTTCGAAGAGTTGGGAAACAGCACGCGCTAGCGTTTCGCATCGTGGAACTTCACTGTGTCAATCCTCCAAAATGCTCTTAAGCGGATACTTTTGGGAAAAGATCCGGAAATACTAACGTCCCAGGACATCTGGTTATCCTTTTTTTTTTTCCTGCTGTACTTTCATGAAAAATGAAGGATCGAATTTTGCAGGTCAATACCCGACTTCGTATATTCTACGGTAGATCGTCTGATAATCATAGTCGTGCCGCGGACCTTTAGATCCATCAGCGAACCACGCCGCTCTGGTTAGCTTGTATTAAGTATACCTCTAGCCCATCCTATCAGGGGCCAAGATGTCGAGAAGCGACACCGCCAGATGCAAGGCTCCACCAACACGCGAGAAGGCTACTCTCCCGGTCCAAATCGTTATCGCTTGTGCACACAAACACAAATTCTGGTATCGCCGGCCACAACACCTGTTTTATTCGACTCTTGGTGAATCCTCTTTGAGCCTCGCCCATCTGGGGCGGAATCTGCGTCCGAACCGGAAGGATTCCGGCGTGGATATGTTGATTCGTGGGGTTATCTAATATGGGGGTGCAAAGAAGACTCAAGAAGATTGAAAGAGGGATGGTCTAGGAACATAAAGTCCTATTCTATTCCATTTTCATCCGAACTGTCAAAGTCTGCTGTGTTTCAGGCTGAAAAAGATCGGCTGCGGACCCCCAATCTACGATGCCTTGCGTGGTAGGTTAGGTACCCAATCCAACATTCGCCGGTAGAAGAACTGCACGAATCTTGGGGTGAGTGAGCGAGGGCGGGGGGCGAATGTCTGGAAATTCCGGGGTCGAGATCATCGGAGGCCAAGTTTCCAAGGTGCGTGCAGTAAACCTTAGGGGGGAATGATCGCCGACGATCCTCTCCCACCTCCCTCCCCAAAAATGTACCCAAATGTTCATGTGATGCCCTCTTTTTCTGTCCAACCGTAGATGAAGCGGCATTGGCAGATGGAAACGCCCCCGGCCGACAACGGAACGATTCGCCGCCCGGTTCTATGAGTGGAAATATTATTCTTCCTTCTATCGCAAATTAGTAGGTGCACATTTACTGGTATTGACCAGGCACCGACAAGGGGTAGGTGGTGTGCTATTCTCGTAAGCAGACGACGATACGGGGGTCATTACAGCAACTGTCAAATCTGCAGTGTCAGAAAGGCAATAGATCCCCGACTACGAAGGGTTAAGAGGTTGCTCATAACGCTCAGCTTGTTCAGCTGCCTGTCGTGAGAAGGTAATAGTATTGCCTACCCAGGTGCTTACGTACGATGTGGCTGGACTTGTCGCTTACCGAGAGCTACGTGAGCAATCAACCCAATTCATAAGATGGGATTGTTCATGGTCAGGTCGCCCTACCTACTAAGTAGTCTATAACCCAGCGCAGGTACAACGGAGCTTGTGTTTCCCCAAGTCGTGTGTGATATCTAGTTGGTACCGCTGAGATTGCATACGTCAGTATGAACTTGCATCCAATCTGGGTCTCGTGGCAAGACTTTGCGCGACTATGATAATGCTCTTCGTTGGACAGAATAATGGGTACCAATTTATCATCATAAATCATCATCGTGTTACTCGATCGCTTCATTCTGGTACGCTAGTTACATTAGATAGACCTTCGGCCATGGCCGCTAAAGACAAAAAAGCAAAACAGGAAAAACAAAAGGGGTTGTAAATAACCGCCTCGGAAAAGAAAAAGACAACAATATGCGCCCGTGAAACCTCCAAAGCATGCTTCGTGAGGGTATCTTCGAATGTCAAATGCCACTGAACTTCTTGCCTAGAAAACGCCTTTCAAGTTCACCCCTAGCCGGCAGGTGATTGGAAAAATGCTCTCAGACGCGCTTGAGACGGCACCTAAAAAGTGAGAAGGGCGATTTTAGCCCTTGATACTTCAGTCTAATTAGTTATTCTCCCCTCGTGCATAGTCCTCAGAAACCGAGCTCTTTGAACTTCACATGACTTCTATCTTGACTCGATATCGAACCTATCTAACACTGCATCACGCGAGATCAGCGCCGCGGAATACCGCCCCGGCCGAAGCCACCAGAGTTCCAGCCCTGGCTGACACTCTGTTTCACTATCATGGCAGCAGCAGCGGCAGCGGCCATTCGCTCCTTTTGGCGATGTCTCTCCTTGAGATAACCAGCTGCCTCAGGCCGCATGCGGAGGATCCGAAGGATCATATCGTCGGATGGGTCTGCTTGGGCTTCTTTCCGCTTCTCCTCCTTGGCCCGGCGCATGGTACCCAAGTTCCGGCTCATCATGATGCTCTTGCCCCTGCGGATGGTCCCCATGCTTGCAAAAGCTGGGCCGGCATGGTGGGAACCAAGCGACGAGCCTAACGATGCAGGTGCAGAGAGACGGTTGGAGCTCAACTGGCCCTGGAGCTGCTGCTGCTGCCGTTGCGCGGTAGCTGCGGCCATGCGTTCCGATGTGCGGATTAGATTTTCGGTGCTATCGAAGTAGAAGAAGTTGAGCGAAGCGAGCTCGTGATACTTAGGCGATCTGAGGACTTCCGCGGGGACGCCAAGGACCTCTCCATCTTCGTCTCGCGCGTTGAAGAAATCGAATAGGAGTTGCAGCCACTTGTAAACTACGTCGAGTTCGCGCTGGTTGAGCGGCCGCTGATTAGACGGCTTCTCTGATAGCGGCGGTACGAGGAGTGCTTCAATGGCCATAAGTACTTCTTTCCATAGACGCGTCATAACGGCAACCATGGTTGCCTCAGTTAGTGTCTCTTTCATTATAGCGAAGTTTTCGTTGAAGTATGTAAAGAGAGATTGCAGCGCGTTTTCAATCTCGGCATCTGTAATTTGCGGGATTGTGGATGATCGCTTAAAGAATGAGTTAACCTGTGAGGCTAGGTTTCGCCCAAGGAGGCTTCGTAAGGCTTCGTAAGAGAGCGAGGCGTTGATATGTCGCGAGAGCTTTACATAGGTTTAGCGATGAACTCCTGCAAGTGTAATAGAGTAAAACAAAACTTACCTTGTCTGTAATCTTGCGAACCATGTCACGCTCTGTCCTCTTGAGGTGCCGGAAAGCCTTACCAAAGTAGAATTGAATATCATCTCGTTCCCCTTCCATGCTCACCCTTAAAAGGATCCTTCCCTGAGTATCAAGATCAAGCCAGAACTCCCTTGGCAGGTAGTCGCTAAAATGTATCGGATCAAGTTTCAATGAAGTTCTGCCAACGAAATCGTGATCGCCGAACGTATCGTAATCCCAAATCGTAGCCACGACATTAAGAGGTCCCGAAACTGTAACATCTACGGACTCGTCCCATCGAGGATTCAAGGTCCTCATGACTATTCGGGTCTTGTGTAAGCGCTTCTGGTATTCATCCACAAGCACTACATAAGGATCACTTGTTCCGTTCGGATCGCATGCCTTGATATCCTCGGCCTCGACGATCTTAATGGTAAAGACGTATTTGGCCGGCCGCCTGACTGGTCTCCTAGGCCCATCAACCTTTTCAAGGATGTCGGCACAAGCATCTACATTCATGGACTTCTCGAGTTTATCAAGTTCCTGCATAGCCCACTCAATATTGTTGAGCTTCACCAGAGACTAAGAGTATATTAGCGTCGTGTCAAAATGAAATAGTTGCAGTCAACCTTACCTCGGGGTAGAATTGAAACGGTTCGATTTTCTCTTTAGTATTCCAGGCATCCTTGGCGTATTGCATGAATCTTCCCTGTGTCGTTTGGGCTGCTGCCGCCGCTTCTTTCTCATTGGGCCTCGGTGTATCCATCTCTTTCACGAACCGCTGGTCCACGATTTCACAATACCGGGCAATACTATTAGCGAATATCTTGGATAGCGCAGTCATGAACCGAGCATGGTGAACATCGTTATCCCATTCGAGTTGAAAGATCTGGTCAGCAGTCTGATGAAACAGCTGGAACATGTCAATAACTGAATGGCTGTGGCGTTCCGAATCTAACGAGATATGGCCCGGCCCGTGACCCCGTACTTGGAATTGGTCTTGCCTGATGGCTTCTTCAACAAACACTTCCGCTCGGACTTCAGCATTCTGGATCCAGCGCCAGACGAAGTCTACGAGTAGCTCTTCGATGTCGAATGTAAAAGGTCGACCTAGAGACGACCTATGGATGCGGCGGATCTCTACGAGTTCTTTATATAGATCAAATCCGTCTTGAAGAGGCAACTCCTCCCCTCGCTCCTGGGCGACTTGTATGATCTTCCTTATCAGTTCGTGGGCATCGTCCTCAAAATTTGGAAACATTGTTTCCACGAGTACGGAGAAGGGGTTGACACCCATAACCTCGGGATTCCTCTTATAACGCTTCTGAGTTCTCTCACAAAGTTTCACGACCGATTTGCCAAGTTCAACTACGTGACTAAAGTTCCAGTCCTGCTGACTCTGGGGGACTGTGGCGTCGAGAAACCCGCGATATACGAGTGCGGCTTGTTCTTGCAAACCAGACTCAAGGAGGCGGGCGAACTCTTGTGCATCTTCTTCTTTTCGCGAGAAACTAGGATCACTGAAGATATGGGTTGTTAGCACGTGAACCGCCGGGCCTATCGTCGGAGGCTTGGGTTCATAGCAGTGCATTAGAGTATCGTAGAGATCGCGCAGAAGCGCATCGTTCAGTGTATACAGAGTCTGCTGATACACAACATAGTCCGTAATAGTCCACTTGCTCCGGTCGACAGTGGCCAGGGACTCATTGAAAAGGTAGATATGGGGTGGCTTTTTGACTTCTGGTGGTGGAGTTTTTACTAGGTCGAAAGCATTGTCCAAATCAATGACGGTGAAAAGAGTATCAGTGAACCTGCGAGCTGCTACCTCCAGGAAAACGACTAAGCGAGTAAATTGAGGAATTCGCCACCAGACACATAATTCCGTAAGGAGATCCATCGATTGCTTCGAGAATAAACTGAATTGTTCACCCTCATCGCCATGCATAGCATCGAACTCAAGAGCGTACTTTGCAATCACCTTCAAGAACTCGCGGGGTTCAGGAGGGATGAAAGTGTAATTGGCCTCGTCAACGGTCCTAATGCTGCTGGTGTCGTCAAGTGACATGGATCCAAGATTGAGTATGTTGTCGATGCCGTACATGGATGACCTGTCTGGGTTGGATAATGCCCTACCTAAATCTGAGTACACCTTGTCCTCCGCATGCGTGGATGAAGGACTTGCAGGCAATGCTTTATCGAAAGACATGCTGACAGTCGTGGACCTCCTAGCTAACTCCGGCCGAGCAGTCAATATTTCAAGCATCATTTGTGATAGAAAGGGGGCTTCTGCTCTTTTCCACTCTTGATACGCCTCATCGACGTCAAAATCTTGACTCCTTAGGGCACCACTTGCGTTGGAGTTTAGTCGATGCTGGTATGCCTTGAGATCTCTTAGAGCAGCTTCTTCAGTCCAATTTTGTTGCCGCTGAGCATCAATGTGACTTTGAACGTCGGAATGGGAAAGACCAAAGATTCTAGCGACAGCTTGAACCATGGGCATGTCTTTGACATCGTAACTAAGCGGTACTACCACCTCAATCGTATTACCAGAGCTCTGACCAGTATCAATGAAAAGATTTTGGTCATTGGTCAAAAGTTTGTTTTCAAGAGTGTTTAACCTGCTCAAAAGTTCCGGTTTGTCTCTCTCGTGTCCCTGATCGCGTAGTATATTGGTCAGAAGCCTTACGAAGAGGGCAACGTGCCTGTCGACAAGGAGTTTCCAGGAGTCGTCATTTCGCTCGTGGCCAAGACTACATGCTTTGGTAGCGGCAGAGTAGAAAATTAGTACTAACGGTTCAACTTTGCGTTCCTTGTCGACGTTCTTTCGAAAGGCCTGCTCGGTAAAGGCCGTGTACGCTTGCGCAAATGTCTTCTTGACAGCAGGATCATTGTAGCCAGGTAATTTTTCGGCGCCCATGATAACACGTTCTATTCTCTTTTCTAGATGACTGCGAAAGCCATGAGGGAGCTTGACACTGCTAGAGTTCCCCGGAACGAATTCCTTAACCAAATCCCCAATATTGGACGTATGAGTCCGAGGCGGCGGCTTTGGCGCAGGGACCCATTGCTTTCGTTTGGTCTTGGGTTGGAGGAGGTAGTGTAGGTAGGCGACTCGAAGTGCGTAAGTATAGGCGTCGTCGTGGCTCACAGCCAGCTGTCGGGCGCTAGAAACAGCTCGACTCCTTCTTTTCTCGCTATTCTGCACACTATCTAAGCGGCGGTGGAGCTGTTGGAACGATTTCCTCGACGCCGACGACATGATGTAAGGCAAAGCTAAGGCGGTCTCATGAACTAAGGCTCCACAAATGACCTGAGCCGCATGTTTTTTTTAGATCCAAGATGGAAACGACCTCGTGATAATTCGGTTAAAAGGCCAGCTACTAAATGTGAGAGATGGTAAGGTCGGTCGGTCAGGCGATAATAAGGTTAGGTACGGAGGTTGCAGGTGACGAAGGCCGGCAATTGGAAACTAAGTATGTGTCTAGAAATAGATCAAACTTGGCTTGCTTGCTTGGGCGGTTCGGGGGGAAGTTAGGCTTTTTCCCTTTATGAAGTGCAGCAACGTCATTCGATCGAGTACTTCCCTTACAATTCAATGCAATACAATACAAATAAAATAGAGGAGTTGCATGTACATGTATCAATTTATTAAAAGATGAGAGGGGTTACTTCCAATATTCTACCCAATCAGTCAATGGATTGTTTGTACTTATCGATAGTGGACCCCTTCAGTTTCCCATCGTGAGTCCCTTTGCTCTTTCTCTGCAGACATGGACCCCATGCAGCTTTAGCGTAACAAATTGACAAGACAGTGATTGTATCTTCCCAGACTAGATGAATGAATGTACGACTCAAATTCAGGGAAGAAAAAGAACTCGAACCCCATTAAAACTATTACGGGCTACAAAGGTGTGTTACTTATCTTTGATGCCTATGAGAACTTCATCTAGCGATGTCTCATGCAACGAAAAGATACATGTATGTACGCTCCAACATTAGATACATACATTATGTACTACTAGTAATTCATACATGTACACACCTGCATGGAGCTTCTGCGGGCAGATATACATGTATGTAGTACACTCGCATAACGACGCATACATTCAAGGTTTTCCAGATTCCCTGATACCATTACATAGGACCTCCTATAGGAATATATTCCCGCTAGAGCACTTCTGATGGAGGCCATGTAGGAACGCCCATTTGAGAAGCCTTTAAGATCGATGAGGACATAGCCCACAGCTTTGAAACGACTACTATATAGATACCTTAGGTAATTATATCCATGGCTTCTTTTGGTCGACTTAGGTGACTAGCTACATACATCGCTACGCGCCAAACCAGTATGTACATGTATATGTAATATTAAAAGACTACATGTATGTACGTTAGAGTTCATCATTTAACCTATATGTATCTACTATAAAATGCATATATTGGTAAGAGGTAGGTATGTAAATGAGGAGGATGTGTAGGATCGGCGACGAAACAACCTGGTTTGGTTCTGCGTAGCCAAATGCTGAACAAATGAGAATGTGAAACCGAAAATATAAAAGAGTTAAAGAGCACATCAAACAAAGAGACCTTTCGTTAGGTACTTTAGGTAATTTTATTTTTTTGAGGAGACGTAACGTTAATACATACTCTGGCTGTTTTAATATGCGCAAATTCATTAAAACTATACCTTATATAGGTACATGCATAATGTAAGCAGTCGCAGTTACCAGAATCTGGTTGGGGCGAGATGGGATGGCAGGCATTTCCATACTTAAAATGCCATCTGCCTACATAGATAGGTAGGTACATACGTAGAGCCAAGCATTCAGGTGTTACCTGCTTTAAGATTATCTTTCGTCACTTGCTCGTCTATTTTTGCGCCGTCTTGATCGATTCCATATCCATCTTTCTGGGACTGCCACATACTACCGTATGCTTCTAAACCGGTCGTATAGTAAAGTGGTTGTTTTTATACATTGCATTTTACACATGCTTCATCTAGAATTCCTCTAAAGTATACCACATTTTCCGGAGAGCACACGACATTTGAAGAGTACGCATTGGATATCCATCAGGCTCGATATCACATGAGGTGTTGAACGAGTTTTCGCTCAGCCTCGTTGTCCGCGAGTGTTACACGAGATTTTACAGCTGGGTGTGCGTGTACCTGGGAAAAGGTACAGTCATCTCAGCCCACCAACCAAGTCTCAGCTAGAAGATCTTCTGTCTATTGTCTTTGACAACGCCCCCTGTTTTGTCTGTTTGTCCTGCCGCACTCGTGTCCGATCACGTTTTTGGTTTGCCCGTGTGATGAGTACTACGAATTCACACCTGCGCCATTGCAGTCAAACTTTGTAACTAATAATAATATTACCATATAGTCTGCCTCGTCTGTTGCTCAAGCGTAACTTGGGGGCTCTTTTGCTGCATGCCTGGCTATATTCGGCGCAAGGCAACACGACGGCTGCAACAACGCCCTATTCGACCCCGCCAAAGCCCACAGCGCACCGTTCGTCCCAACCGGATTGGCTGCCCGCAACCGCTCCAGCACTGCGGTCGCTGCGACCATTGCGACACCAACTTTTCTCCAATTTGATACATATCTCTCTTACAACGTCACTAGTTAATATACCCACCTCGCATCCATACATTCGCCTAGGTTACTCCTTATCGTATACTTTGACTGATTATTACTCGTTCTCTTTATTCTTCGCGCGGCCTTCATCTGGTCGGCTCCTCTCACCATGGGCATTGTGAGCAGCAGACCTGATGATGGCGCTGCCGTCTATCTGAGAGATCAGAACCGACGTTCGTCTATCCCTTGCGACGCGCAAAATCTGAGCTGACCATATCTAGTGTCAATCGCCTCCCTAGTCATTACCTGCCCTCG
Organism: Hypoxylon sp. CO27-5; assembly: GCA_002120305.1. Taxonomy (NCBI): domain Eukaryota; kingdom Fungi; phylum Ascomycota; class Sordariomycetes; order Xylariales; family Hypoxylaceae; genus Hypoxylon; species Hypoxylon sp. CO27-5. The sequence continues at coordinate 83,917 of KZ112456.1, forward strand.
CAAGCGCACTTCGACTACGATAGTTCCCAACTCCTTCCCCGCTACTCGGGCTACAGCAACACGATCCGGAGGCGACTCCAGTCTGGTCGAGTTTGTCCAGGTTCGTCACAGAATCAGAGGCTGCAGTAGATCAACCTCAACATTATGCCGTGTCTCTAATTTCATTATTCTAGGATACTGAATCATCGACTGTACCGAACTTCCTCCTCAAACTCAATAATGACGACGAACTCGTATTCAATTTCACATTTGTTATCCGCCAGGAAGAAGGCGGGGCTGGTGTCGATACGCACATCAACGGTCTAACTTATGTATATGCTTCGACCAACAGAGAGCTCGAGAACCTCGTAACTCGCGAGTTTCATGCCGATCCGAATCTACACAAAAATGCAAACGTCGAATTAGTCGGCGACTACACCACAGGCGGAAGCCCTTCGGTGACGTTTGAGTGGACATGGAAATGGAAACCACCAAAGGCATCGGAAGACGGAGGAGGAGGGTGGAGGAATGTTTGCAGCGTACGTTACCCGTCGAATTTAGAGTACTTTCTACTAAACAGCGTTGCCGTAGTTCGTCGAATACGACCAGAGAGCGCACCGCCTAGACACTCTAGCTCGGTTTTCGTTTTGGGTTGCCAGTAAGTCTGAAGGGTTCTGTTTTCCCATTAAATTATTCCTGACAAAAGGCTCCCAGATAACTCGCCTATCCCGAGTCACCCAAATTCACCGTCGCCGGCCTTCCAATTAGCAGTACCTCCAAGGATCCGAGTACCTTCCTCTCAGTCGGTTGAATCTCGCATTAGCGAGCAGGACGAACCAGGCTCCCCGCAACACCTTCAGAGTGACGCATTATCTGTAGCGCCTACTATCGTACCGAGCTCTCGAGAATCCGTCAAGCTAGATATATCGTGTCCCCGGCCAGGGGAAGACATGACTGTGAGCGACGACGGCCCGGTTTTCAGGGCTACCATCAAAGCCCTGGAGCAGAAAACCGGCAACATGAGAACGCAGATGAAGAAAGTATTAAAGAAGGCTGAACATGCGCATGCTGCCCAAATTGAGGCGAACGACGCGTTCGTTGGCTTTATGGATGCGCTCCGGGAAGCATCTGCAACTAATGCTAATGCTGTTCAGCCCGCAATAGATCATTACTTTGACAAAATTGCGAAAGAGATTCTCGCCTACGAAAGGCAAAACGCGGCTAATTTGCAGAAGATTATTATCGAACCCATCGGCAAATTATATACATACGACATCAAACAAGCAGAGTCAAAAAGACGAGACTTTGAAGAGGAGAGCAAGGACTACTATTCTTACGTGTCTCGTTATCTTGGCCAGCGACAAGACTCAGCAAAGACTAAGAAGCTTGCTGAGAGTGATACCAAATATCAGACGAAGAGGAGGAATTTTGAGCTTAAACGTTTTGACTATTCGTCATTCATGCAAGATCTGCATGGCGGTCGCAAAGAACAAGAGGTCCTGTCGCATTTAACCAAGTATGCCGACATTCAGGCCAGAAGCTTTTTAGCCACCGCTCAGAGAGTTGAGAGCTTTCTACCGCAACTGGAGGCTCTAGCAAACGAGGTGCAAGAAGCCGATAAAGAATTCCAATACCAGAGACGGGAACGGGAAGAGAAGAGACGCGTGCTGGAGAAAAGCAATCTCCAGTATAATGAACCAGAGACCGTAACTTCAGCGGCCAACGCGACTCCGAGCAGCAACACCAATGGCAACCAGCATACCTCAGATTCCGAGCTCGGCCGAGCGGATAGTACTAGTTCTCAATTGAAAGCTGTTCCTACAGGTAATTCAGGAACCGTGGCGGCTTCGGGCACAGACCTCTCGAGGTCTCCAGGGAGCCTAGGGCATGCTTCGCTACATAGCCCTGTTCAAACGTCGAAATTCAAAGGAATACGTGATCTGGAAGAGAGAGATTTTACGCAGCTGACCAATGCCGAGAAGAACTCAACACACCGCAAAGAAGGTCTTCTCTGGGCCTTGAATCGGCCAGGTACCCATGTGGATCCCCTGTCACTGAACAAACAGGGTTGGCATAAGTATGTAAAGTCAATATTGAACGAGAAGATGTCACCACGCTAACAGATACAGGTTCTGGGTCGTATTGGATCAGGGTAAGCTGTCAGAGTACAGCAACTGGAAGCAGAAGCTCGATCTTCATATGGAACCCATTGACCTTCGCATGGCATCTGTCCGCGAGGCGAGAAATGCAGAACGGAGATTCTGCTTTGAAGTAATTACGCCTCATTACAAGAGAGTGTATCAAGCAACATCAGGGGAAGATATGAACAGCTGGATTCTCTCTATTAACAATGCCCTTCAAAGTGCAGTTGAAGGTCGTGGTCTTAAGGAGAAGCCGACGTCTCCCGGGGAGTCGACCAGCCTTAAGCGTGACATCGGGTCGATTCTGACTGGGAAAAGCATATCCTTAAATCACGGCTCTCACCACCATGGTTCTCATTCCAATGCCAGTTCTGCTCCCCCTTCCCGCCGTACAACAGTTGGAGCACGACCAGCGAACGCACGAACGCCGAGCAGCAGCTACGACGAGAATCCAGATAAACTTCTCCAGATGCTCCGTGACAACGACCAGGGCAATTGTTGGTGTGCTGACTGTGGCAGCGGCTCTAAGGTTGAGTGGGTTTCGATCAATTTAGCTATTATACTCTGCATTGAATGCAGTGGCATTCATCGATCGCTCGGAACACATATCAGCAAAGTGCGCTCACTTACACTTGACATCACGTCCTTCACGCCCGATATCATCGAGTTGTTGCTCCTCGTCGGGAACAGAATTTCCAACATGGTTTGGGAGGCTAAACTTGACCCAAATCTTAAACCAGGTCCTCAGGCCACTCGAGAGCAACGTTTGAAGTTCATAACGGCCAAGTATGTGGATAGAGCTTATGTGGAGCCGATTTCAGCTACCCTCTCACGGTATCCGACCGCTGATGAGACGCTTCTCGCTGCCATAAAGCGCAACGAGATTCAGCAAGTTATATATGCATTAGCGCTGAAGGCCAATCCCAACGTTCTAGATAAAGTCCGTGGAACCCACCCAGTTTTCCTGGCTCTTGCAGCAGCAGATCCGGCGTCACCGTCGCCCACTACTCCGGTGTCTGGGAGGCCAGAACCCGAAACTCGGGTCGTTCCGTTCCCAGTCGCCGAAATGCTAATACAAAACGGTGCTGAAATTCCCACCACGATGCCGGCCTTTCCGTTGAGTAGAAGCGCTCAGCTGTATATCGAGCAGAAACGTGGTCGGAATGCCGCTATCGAGGCGTCGGGCGCGTCACTACCGGGCTCTCTTAGTCCCAGCCCGAGTGAGCGACTTCAGCGGGATAAGGACTCGCGTTTGCAAAAGCGCATTAGCGCTGGCGGTCGGTTGGCAAAGTCGCCGATTCCCGAACGGTAGAAACGGCGGAAGTCGAACGCTTCACTCTCGTCTTCATCTCCCTCGCCGTCGTACTCACAGAAGAATCGGCTCAGTCGACGGAAGTCAAACATCACAGGTTCAAATTCATCCTCATCTACTTCCGAACGGTAGAAACGGCGATCGAATCGCTCCTTCTTCCGGATACCCCATTTGAATCTCTTTATCAACTTGACACCTTTCTGCCCACCGATTTTCTGCCCTCCTTTGAAAACGGAGACGTCCGCCTCACCTCGCCGTACGATCGACTCGATGACGATTCTTGCTCCACGAACTGACGAAAATAAACCTACATGATGAAACTTTGGATTGCATTAAAGACACTGGCATTGGTAACGGGTATTTGGGTTTTCGGGCACAAAGGAACGCACGAATCTCCTTTATCCGGGGCGTTTTGGAGCATATTGGGGGTGCCAGATGGGCCGTAGCCCCTTTGTGAGCCACTAAACTCACACTATCTCTAAGAAATAGCCCGAGGTTATCAGGCTGGCTGCCCTAGTCATGATGCTAGGACATAGCTTTAAATCCTGGAACATGAATGAGTCTATTGGCAAAGGCAGCGACATGTATTGATACACTCGTAATTTTAATCATGTATAACGCTGATGGTAATTAGGTAGAGGTTTGGGCTACTGGAATTACTCTTAAGTGAAACCTTAAAAAAAAAAAAAAACTCCCGTTTCTGTATGCGATACGTAGTGGTAGCATGCGGAACAGACACCAGAGGCCTATCACATCATATATTACCAATGAGGGTATAAGGGGCGTTATTACGTGCAAGACATTCTATGAGGGCACTGAGAAAGATTCCAAGCGGGTTGTGGACTGAAGTATGAGATTACATAATAATTTAAAGGACGTTTATAAAGTATGTACGTATAGAATCTTGTGGATTTGTAACACATGTGAGGCACAAGCAGGTGCCGTCTACAAGTCGTCACCTGAAGGCCAGGCGTGTTGATGGGAAGCTTGGAAGATTGCGCGTGACCTTCACTTAACCTCACGGAAGCCATAACTCCTTCAGTTGTATTAGAAGTTTGGGCTGAAGTAGGACCACTAAAAGGTCATATGTAATGTGTAATTTCTAACTGCATCGTATTTTGTAAACTAGAAGATACATGTATAAGTTTTAGTGGTTGTCCAACTGTAACGGTACCCATAGAGAAGGAGACCTGGGAGAATGAGTGACGGAATCGGACTTGTGGGGGCATAGGTTCCACAGCGCTGGAGGTACTCAAAAGTGATTGCACAGCCCTACAACTGACCCAGTGGATGTACCTAGGTGCGCAGTGGGAACCTTGGAAGCTTCCCCACTTACCGGATTACAGCTGCAGCATACATTAAGTTTATGAAGCTGGGGATGACCTCTTGCACTATCAGCTGCTCATATCAAAGTTTCGGGTTTTTCATACCTTCCCGGAATATTTCTCGCTGAAGATGCCGATATCATAAGACAAATGACTCTACTTAAAGTTAAGGGCTTTATTTTACCTGCAACAACGCTGAAGAGCTCCTCTTTGTGAGTCAATATATATGCCTGATGAAAGTGAAGCGTGATAGCGTCGCAAGTCTTCCCGGTCCCTCCTCAGTCCCTCCTCAGCCGCCAATCCCATTCTCGAGTTGGAACCGACTCTTATTATGTATATCCACCGCAGTCTGCACGTTGGGGGCTCCTCCATAATAAGCTTTTCGACCTTCGACCTTGCAATAGCAATTTTCCACCCAACTTGTCCAGATTTATTATTCTCGTCTGGCAATTCACACTACGCGATCTGTTAATCTACTACTATCTATTCTGTTAGGCATAATAAATTGTTGTGTCTATCACTCTCTTTTTTTTTTTCTTTTATTTGCTAGCTCTTTGTAGATAAACGACCCTCGCTCAAGGCAGCCAGCCATGGCTCCACGTGAAAAGAGCCAATTGAAGCGAGGAAGGGTACTTCGTCCACCCTTGATTTGTCCTCCTTTGCCATTGATTAACAGGGCTTCATAGGAATCTCCTCCTTCCAAGAATGATAATGAGCTTTCAAAGAAACCCCGTCGATCTGGTCGATTATCGCAGAAGGCAGAGAATGCCGAGCACCTGAAAACTCCCGTCGCCGCCAACAAGCAGAAACTTCCCTCTCCAGTTACCAACCAAACCGATAGCGATGAAGTCTATAAAGAGCCAACAGCCGAACCTCCCGACGGTCGACCCAGTCAAGTTACGCATCGCACTCCTGAAGAGACATTCTCCCAGGCCCAGATCCTCTCGTCGCCACCGCAAGATACTCAGGCTTTCCCTACGTCCCAATATGTCGACGCAAATGCTGCTCTATCAGACGAAGTCGAGGATGAAGAAAAGGAAGGAGTATGGGGCTACCTTTTCCCACTTGATACGAGGCATGGGGGTAGATGCGTGGTGTTGAAGAAACGGTCTACCTGTCCGAAGTCCGATGACAGTGCAGGTGCGCTGTCAAAAAACCAAGCTGAGACTACACCATTAAAGCAAGAAGAGAGCTTCGAGAAGGCTAAAATTAAGGGTACACCCTCAGGCGGATATCTAATCGGACGACATCCAGAGTGCGGTACGTTTTCTATCGTCGCTATAGCAATCATGGCTAGTATTAACTTGTGATAGACGTCATCGTGGATGACCCTGTGGTTTCTAACCGTCACTGCTTAATATTCACAGAGAACAAGGGAGATGACACAGTTGCCATTCTCGAAGACCTATCCAGCAATGGAACTTTTGTAAACGAGGCCATCGTCGGAAGGAATCAGCGTCGAGAGTTGCAAGAGCAGGACGAAATCGCGGTCATGGATAAAGCTCGATTTATCTTCCGCTACCCTCGCAGCCGAACCTCTAGTGCCTTCCTACAGCAGTACACTCTACTCGACCGCCTAGGCAAAGGTCACTTTGCCGAAGTGTTCTTATGCGTGGAGAAATCTACCGGCCAACGGTATGCCGTCAAGATTTTCACCAAGAACCCCGGCATGGATGAGAAGTCCAAAACCGATGGTCTACAACAGGAAATCGCGGTATTGATGGGAGTGAGCCATCCTAACGTTTTATGTCTGAAGGACACGTTCAACGAGAAGAATGCTGTATATCTGGTATTGGAGCTTGCCCCAGAAGGCGAATTGTTCAACTACATTGTAATGAAGCAGAAGTTGACGGAGGCAGAGACGAGGAAATTGTTCATTCAATTGTTCCAGGGTATCAAGTACTTGGTATGGTGTTCTCTTTTCTCAATCTCCTGGCTACAACTGACAACTAAAATAGCATGACCGGGGTATCGTCCACCGAGACGTCAAACCCGAGAACATATTACTAGTTGATAAGGACCTTCACGTTAAGCTTGCCGACTTTGGCCTTGCCAAGATTATTGGAGAGGAGTCCTTCACAACCACTTTGTGCGGCACACCGAGCTACGTCGCCCCAGAGATATTGGCAGAAGGAAGGCACAGGAAATATACCAAAGCCGTCGACATTTGGTCTCTGGGAGTGGTGCTATACATCTGTCTATGTGGATTCCCTCCATTCTCGGACGAGCTTTATAGTCGTGATTTCCCGTATACTCTGTCCCAGCAGATCAAAAGCGGTCGATTTGACTATCCTTCTCCGTACTGGGATTCAGTGGGAGACCCAGCTTGTAAGTCGTCATCTGGGAGATTCACACTCACATTTTGCTTTGCAAACTAACCTAAACTGCCAGTGGACCTCATCGATCGCATGCTAGTCGTTGACCCAGAGAAGCGTTACACAGTTGACCAATGTCTTGCACATCCATGGATCACCCAGAAGCCAATAGGCGTTAACGACAGTACGGATGGCCTCGTAGCTGGAATTGGAGGCCTTGAAATGCAGCGAAGAGGCGCTGTTCGAGAGCGAACATTACTTAGTTCCATCAACTCGGTGCAAATCACCAATAAGATACCTCCAAGCCCGGAGTCAAAGAAAAGCCCTGTCAAGGTTTTCGCTAAGAATCCAACAGCAGATGAAACCAAGGCAACACCGGCTGAGCCTAGACCTGCAGATCAACGAGACACAAAAGAATTCATGGAAATGGGTGGAAAAGGTGACCAGGAATTGTTCGGCAACGACTCGATGAGCTTCTATTCCAAACCGGAGGCCATTGCTGCCAAGGGCAACAAAGTAAAAGGCAAGGGCAAAGCAAAGACTAATGGAAAATAATCAAGAGCGAACGTGAATTGGTATCATTCCACAGAAAGAATATATCGTTGAATATACGTCTCGCATTATGGGACGACTGCCGAGTGTAGATGGCATTTAGCAGGCTCTTCCAGCTACCGAACAACCGTCCCCATCCGATCCCGCGCGCATTGCCATCCGCAAGGGGTCATCTTTCCATCCCATATCCCAACGAGGACTCGACTTATACTCAGAGGTGTATGGGCCTGGCATCTTTTGGAGTTAAAGCTCATCCGAATTTAAAAAGGAGAGGGGGGTGTTCTTGTAGTTCTCATCACATCATACCAGTTAGCTACCGGATATAATATACGTTTGCTCGACTCGAGAGCTCTGGCATATAATCAAAGGTACATCTAGAGCTGGCCCTCTTATGGAGACAGTGCATTCTTCGTATATTAGTGTGGGCAAAATTTTATCTATTACTATGAATTATTTCAATCGCATACAAGAGCTATCCTAAGTTGCGCACGATGTTGCCCGCAATGTCACCTTTGTTCGTAGCTCGGCCGACAAAGGTCACCAACTTGAACTAAACCAGAAACGAAACGAGGCATTCCATCATTACGAATTCTTTGTTTTATCCTTGTAGCACAGAATACAGGCCCTTTCTGAGACGTGCCATTTGTGTGGCTTCTTGTCCAGAGTCCCAGGCCGCCTAGAAATGCATAACCCATAAGTTCTATCAACGAGATGGCCTCACCCCATAGTGTAGGGAGACAGGACAATGGCGGCGGCCAACAAGGAATGGAGTGGAAACCCAAAGGACATCAGCAATTCCCACCGCCGGAAGCACTACCAGATTACGTCAATCGAGCTCTTCCACCGCGACCGAATTCGAGCTCTTCCTCTATCTACGACAACCCTGATGAGGACATTCGGCAACAGCCGAAGCTGAAGTATCAGTCTCCCGTAAGCCAGCACCAGGACGATTATGTCGATCTCAGCCCCTCCGGCGTGCTTGATGAAGCCGGACTAGCCATGGTCCAACCACTGGAGGTGGTAATGTCACCCACGCCAGAATCGGGGCAACAACAACACCTTGAAATAGCCTCTCCGCAGCCAAGATACCCAGCACGTATGATTCTAGAAACGGGATTGCGTGATATTAACGTCGTCAGCCCGGTATCAGCCCCTTTAACTGGAAATATCATCCACCAACAATATGAAGTATCGCCACTCTCACCCAGCGAGTCTGAATGTAGCTTACCCTCTATGATTTCCGGACCTGCGAACTCTAACCTCTCTTTGACAAAGGAAGAGCAGAGCTTAAAGAATACTGAAGGGAGACATTTTGTATATGATGGAAAACACACAGCGCATTCATCAGAAGATCTGGCAGCAGCACGGCTGGCGTCACCACATAGCCAGGTGCAGCAGATTAATCACCGATACAGCGACCCAGGGAGCCCAATCGACGGCGCCGTAATACACCCTCCGAGCCCGTTCCCTTCAGATCTTAACCTTGGATTCACCCGCCACCTTGACGAAAACATCACAAAGCGCAAAGCATCACCCAGTCCCATATCGCCTCGATTTGAGAGCTTAGAAAATATCACTAGTAGTGAGTCTAAGTTGACTACTACTACTGCCACCAGCGTGGGAAGTATTACTTCTCCCAAGATCTCGTTCGCCGGCCTGAAAAGCAAGGGTTTCTCAACGCGCTCCAGGGCCAGCCAGCCACCCCCTCCACTAAAGCTAAGCGAACGCCCACTAGCAAATACCTACGTCAAAACGCCATTTCCGTCATCGGCCATACCCCCGCTGCAGCGAGGAAACTCGAATCCTTACCCTCGCTCTACACAGCAAACGAAAGCGGCCTCCTCCGATGATAAGGAGGACCAGAGTGATATCAAGATGTTGAAGAAACGAAACAGGGTGTCGAGTTTACCCGGCTTGGGGTTCACGAGGTCCCTGAGAATAGGCCACTTTCAGAGCGTTGAGGAGACGCAGGCGGGTTCGCAGCAAAGTGAGGGTGCTGGTCAAGAGAGGAGAGCATCGCCGGTGCCGAAGGTGAAGAGTATTTTCTCTAAGGCGAAGCAGGGGTTAGAACATGGATTGGGGATAGGTATGGGCTCGGAGGAGGCGAAGAAGGAGAAGAGGAGGGCGGAGATTAAGAAGCAGATTCGTATCGGCGAGCCCCGGCCGTGATCATGGTGACGATAGAGAGGATTGAAATTGATGTAAGGGGGAGTACTATGCCATATTTTCGCGAGCAATACTCTAAATTACAGTTATTAAAGACTTTTATTTCACATGGCTTTGTCATATATGATTTAGACACATGTAGCTCGTATAGACGATTTCTAGCTCTTGCTCGCTTCTACCCAAGACATCTGAACGTGTACAACCCTTGAACCAGTTTTGAGTCAAGACCGGACCTCGTCTCTGCAGTTTATCGCCCAAAAATGTACATACGTTTCGAGTTTCACAATAATCAACAACCAGAACAGCTGTGTGCGGTACAATATTACTAGATGCTTCGTAGCCGATCCTGGCCGACTTTAGATATCTTGTATTAATACTATGTCGTAAGCTCACTCATGGCTTATGCTGAATTAGAAACAGCTTAGAATAGCTCAAATCAATAGGTAAGAATAGAAACAACTCGGTGTATCGTTATGGAGATGCGGATCACTCATTTTGGACTAGTTTAGTGACGTTGAATGTAAGCATATATGAAGAAAATGCCTGTACATTGGCGAATGTCTGGATAATATGCCCCCAATATAAGTAGGAAAGATATATACTTAAGGCTTGATCTAGTCACCTGATCTTTTGAATTGCTTTCAGTACTAGGTACCCAGCTGGAGGGGAGAGAGTGATAAAGGGTTAGCGACAACAACAGATATGAAGGAGAATAAACCGAAATCACCGAAGCCGAATTAATTTTAGATGGTAGCCGCCCTAGGAGTTGCATAGGGAAACTCCCATAGTCACCTTCTAACTTGCGTGAATTACCATTATATCCAACAGTGCCCCCGGATTTGGGATTGACTCATTGCCAAACTCTCATTAGTTAATTTTAAGCATAGAAACCCTAGCGCCAAAAGGGGTATTCATAATCTGGAGTTTTCTAGTTGACCGTAGAAGATTATAATTGTATTTCTCTGGCTTTAGTCGCCTAAGAATATTTCATCATTTAGGAAAGATACCTGCCCAGTATTATATATTCGACCGCTTCAATATCAGGCGTTTTCTTCGGATATTCAAGGCGCAATATATCAATTTTATTTCAAGGGGAGGCTTCATAAGCAAACACATCCGAAACTATCGCAATAAAAAAAGAAAAATTCTATTAGGATCCATGGATGCCATAGCATAGAAAAACGATAGTAGAATATGCTATGACTCTATAATATTATTTAACCTATCTGTACATACAATTTGTCATGCAATTTGTTAACGGGCCACTTCTCGAACACCGACATATTAGGTATAGAAATACCTAATAGAAGGTGGACAAACAAGCTTATATACCTACCTATATATACCATGGCCCCCGCCTAGATAGTCCCGTAGTTCCTTACAAAATAACAAGTTTCATCTCATCGTCCCGGGTGCGTCACGGGGCAAAATCTCTTAGCTATATATATATAGCAGTAACTGTACAAACCTGATTAAGAAAACAACTCTGGCGAGAAACTGTTTTACATAAACAAGGGGCTCCTCCGGTTTATACTAATATTTTTTGGCCCCTGTTTATTCCTCGAATTTCTTGTCCGTGATTTGAAATTTCAAAAATGCGAGTAAGAAGGTATGTTAGGTACCTAGTCACTGGTGAAAGAATCAACTGCACACTACTATGATTCATGCGACCTAGCTAAAGTCTTTGGCTCTTCAAAGCTACGATGAAATTATGACTCGAGAAGAACTTGAAGAATAGTAAGATCCCTACGTACAAGTACACCTAGATATTGGAATCAATCATGACTAATTTTGTCCAGGCCTCTGCGTAACGTTCGTGACATATCTAGGTCCGGACTTTGTTTATCTAACACTACCAGTAGTGATTTCGTGACGTGAATGGAGCAAGCAGGCTCGTTTTCACAATACATGAATGGAAATTGCATCAGCTTGCAAGTCAGAGAAAGACATAAGCAAAAACCATACAGATATAATCGAGAGTTGATGGACGATTTTCCTCAAGAGAGATTCTTCCAACTCTAGATTGTCACTGTGCCTAAACCACTACCGATATTTCCAGTACGCTATGCTACTCAAGTAACGAGTAATAAACAATCGACCAATACTTACAAGAAACTCACACCATTCGAGCCCACCGTTGGGAGCTCCACCTTAAGGATCTATGGAGGAGGAAGCACGCAGTCGAGAGAGTAGCAAGAGGGGATGTTTTGCTAAGCTGAAGCTGAAGGAGGGTTTCTTTAAAAGCCCGAGGAACACAACATGGACCATCGACTCAACCGTCAATGGCAAACGCAACCCATCTGGATACGACAGCAACTCCCTAATTACAATACTCCGCTCATCGCAATGTTTCGCCGCTATTATGACGGGAATACTTTACGATTGCACATTTTCGTTCCCTTCTTTCTGGCTCGCCATGTTATCGAGTACCGTGGCCGGTGTCTCCGCTATTTTCAGCATCTTTGCCCTGTTTCTAAGGCACCGCTGGGTGCCATGGATTGTTATACCAGAAGTTCTGCTCACAGTCGCCTGGATCGTGTTGATCGTGGCAAGTTCTATGTCAACACCGAAGGACGGGAAGGAAGAGACGTTTCACGTGGGGATGATAGCCATCGAGGCTTCCACGGTGCTTTGGGTACAGACTTGTCTGTTGATGGTAACACCATACTTCCACAGGATGATACCTAAGCTATTTGGCTTGCGAAAACAGGGTAAAACTAGCTCTAATCGTTCCGAAAGTGCTCACGAACTGGTAAGTTGACCCCAGGCGATAGACGACATTGTACTAACTTACACGAAATAGTCCGCCGATCCACGAGGCGCGCCCCCGCTGGGGATAGCATACCAGTCTAGTGCGCCATCTGTTGCATACCCACAACCGACCCATCCAGCACCTGCTTCGCATATGAAGCCGGAGGACTATCTCGTAAATCATCAAGCGATAGCTCCCGGGACTATGCCCGAGATCATGACTCAACCACCAAGACGTAAAACACCGAACGCTGGATCCAATGTGACGGCAGCCGTGCCCTTGGAGAGGACTGTGAGTCCTGTATCTACGATGCATGGATCAGTGCGTTCTGTTAGCCCTGTAACAATCTATGGTGATCCAAGAGATACCAATCCATGGAACACAGCGTCAGTTCGGGGAGGCGAAGTCCGAAGGGGTCATTAGAGGGGGACTATGAGCGACGACGCAATGTGTGCATATGAACACGGCCATTGTGTATCTTAGCGGCTAAGTTGACCTATTAGGGAGCGTATAGGACTCGGTATCATTTTTTCACCTCTCCATCTTGGGCTAGAATACTGTCGATTGTGTCCAGCGCCGCGGCAATAGAAGCAGCTAGATACTGTTTAGGCTTATCTTGTGTCGATGGTCTTCAGCATCTGCAGTTTCGTACCAGGTTCTTCCTGGTTTTGGAGCCTCGAACTGGTCAAGGTCACGAGAAGAGGGGAGGCGGCATATGCAATGCAAGACTTAACCTGTTCGTGGATATAAGAGGATGCGCTACTACGTGTTTTGGCATGCCGTTTACCTAATCAATGGAAGGCAATGAATAAAATAGTAGTTAAGATATAGAGATGGATCATGGGGACAACCATTTGTGACTTGTCTGATTGTGGGAAATTTCCCCCTTCTTCTGTCGGTCTCTTTGATTGGCCTCCACACCGGTCTTCCCCCTTCGAATTCTTATCGTCGAGATAGTGAGAGAATTATAAGCTTTAGTAGTAGTAGGGCGTCGACTCCTATCTCGCCGCTGACATCAATTCTTTATTATAACCGTAAAACATACGAGAACAGGTCAGGAATGACGTGTTTGTGAGATTATCCAATGAACGGGGTTCGTGGCTTACATGTAGCGCGGACTTGTTGAAACTGGATGGGCTCTGAGATGCAGGAGACGGCCGGAAATAGTATCTGCAACAAATGAGGAATCGGGAAAGCTGGTCGGGGAAGGGAAGGGGGCTGGCTACATAGTACATGCTAAGCAACGATCAACATGAAGAAATTGATTGCGTGGCTAGAAGCAGGTCGGTCAAGGGTAGTTTTTGAAGTATGGTGGTCTAAGCGGAACGGGCCGGACTCAATTCCCCTGTGCATTGTTAGCGAGGGTTAGCGCACCCGGCTGACTGGATACTAAGACGCTAACGGATAGTATCTTGCTCAAAAAATCCGCTGATTTTAAGGCCCTATGTGCGTCCTAGGTGCGTCCTATGTGCGTCGCTATGATGGGTCTATGAGGGTCTACTTGTGTTATGAGGGAGGGGCACTTTGGTGGAGTTGTGACTATCTTACCCTGTACAGGGCCTTGTGAAAGGCGGCCCCTCCCCCCTTCCCCTTCCCCTTCCCCCTGTGAGGAAAAGCTAGAGGTATGGATGTAGGGGAAGCTGCCTTATGTACCGGACCTAGGTGCTGGGTAGGTGCTTGGGTATGTAGTGTTATTGTAGGTAGGTGCTGGGGAAATGCTGCGAGGGTTTTTGTTCCAATGAGTTTTCTGCAAGAGCCACCACGGTGGCACTGCCACCCTCCCTCGCAGGTGCCGCGTCGAAAGATGATAGATCTTATCGGGAAAAGCCTGGAAAAAAACTCATGCAAATGTCTCATGATATACCCCAGCGACTGGCTGAAGTGGCTGCCAACCAATTCGACGCCCTCCTTCATAAACCCCCCGTCGGAACCGCATCATACCCAAACTAGAAGATTTTCCTTTTTCCTCTCAACGCCTAGACTCAATCGACGGCCCATCCCGGTTCATAAACCACAGCGTGTCAATTACCCCGCTCCCAGCTGAATTCAGAAGGATAGGTAGTCAAGTCCGCATGTTCCGGTCAATCGGATGTGCTCTCTTTTGCTTGAAATCTCCACTGCCAACTCCTTACCAAAAAGGCCACCCGAGCGCACTATACCCTATTTCTACCTTGATTTAAGCATTCAATTACCTAACCGCCCTGGGGGCAGCCTATGATTTATACATCAACTAGGTTAGGTCGAATACACAATGACGATGTCTGAAGGAGATGGTCTGAATGGGGCCCAGAGATTGACCACTCAGGCACCCGCCCCAAGAAAGAAATTTGCGATTCCGCCCGTCAAGAACGCCTGTCTATCTTGGTACGTCGCAGCGCCCCGGGGATTGCGCCATCGCCGGAATCACTAGTTTCTCTCAACCCGTTCCTGCTCTACCGTTACCGAAAGACTACATAGGCTAACGGATATTGAAGCCGCGCATCGAGGACGAGATGTAATGGCGAGCATCCATGCGCAAGTGTACGCATATCCTGAAGCCATTTCTTAGTTCGTATCTCCTTAGTGTTAAGACAGAAAAACAAAAAGAAAAGAAGACAAGATGTCATATCGTGAGACGATAGAGTCAGAGTATCTAATTAACTAAATTACTTAGTGCGTAACAAAAGATCGCGAATGCGTCTATAAACCCAGTAGGCGAGGAGGGCCTCGCATTCGGAAGAAGGCCCGACCGATGTCAGATTATCACGATCTGGCCATATCGCTTCCAGCCCAGCAAGAAGAAATTCCCCAGGACGGTGAGTTGTCAACCGACGCAGACATGTATCAAAGACTAATCAAGATATAGCACTTCTTATCGAGAACTACATAGATCCTGGCGCGGGTCTCAAACCCTTAGCCGATATCTGGAGAGATAGCGATGCCATCTATGATAATCTATTTCAAGATGTAGTGGAAACCACGCCCAGTATAAAGATCCCGATGGTTAGGACATACGGGGGAAATGATCGAGCCATGTAGGCGATCGCCACCTTCGTAACTCCCTAGACCTTCCGACTGACCCAAACCTAGATTGAATGCGTATTATATCTGGATCCATCCTTATTTCCCCATCCTGCCGCCGCCAGAGACGGTGCCAGTAGTTGATCAGGTCTTGCCCCTCTATGAGAACCAGAGGGACAAGTTCGAAGAGCCGAGTTCAGCTATCGCTTTGGCAATCTCTGCAATCCTGGCTCTCATCCCGTGCCCCCAGGATCCTAACCCGCTTGATCCGGAGTCAATCCGTTGGAGGCGCACCTACTCACAGTTCCTTGCTAAGGCAGCCTTGGAGAGCATTGAGACTGAATCGGAAAAGGCCGAGTCCTCTGTTGAGCCTCCCAAAGCTTTAGATGACTCCGACGAGGAAATCTTCCGAGAGAAGTTCCACTCGCAAGTTCCTCTAGAGTTAGAAAGCGTTATCGCGCTCGATCTTCTCAGCGTCTACGAATATGCTCAGCGTGGGAACCTGAAGAAGATGCGAGCTAGGGTCGGAGCGGCCCTGGTGGCTGCTATGTCCTTGATGCTCCACATACGTAGCGAAGTGGAGGATGAGTATTCAGAAGCCCGTCGTCGTGCCTGGTGGATGACGTACATCTGTGTCTGCCAGGGATCGATTGTCAGCAATACTGTATGTCCGAGATGGCCTTACAGCTTACTTGGATACTTGCTAATATTCACCAGCCCCCTACGTTCGAGGTATTCGCGTCTAGCTTTACTGCCAAGTATCCCACGATTAAAGCAGACCCAGAGGTACGAAACCAGATTTCAATGTGAATTTCCTACTCTAATCGTGACCAGGCATGGCCCTTATTTGTCCAAGCTCAACAAGCCATCCTAGCAGCTACTCAATTTGTCATCGATTTCAACAAGGCTAGGAAAGAGCAGTCAGACATGACGCGTATATTCAATAGGATGCGAGAGCTTGAACGCCTTTTGGAGCCCCTGATTACAAAATCTGAGTCGTGGGTATTGAATTGTCCATTGACGCAGCCAGTTGATAAGAGGGAGTCGGTTCTATCCCAATCGTTGCGTTGCATTTCACGCATAAAGCTGAACAGGTATTGTCATTGCCTAGAATTTGAATTCGTCGCGGACTAACATCTGAATCCAGTGCTCGTATTAAAGTCCATCGCTATTGTGCTTTCTTCGACCTCGCTGTATTTTCGGGGAAACACTGTGACCTCAAAAGTACAACTGAAAGAGATGTTGCTGATAGTCCGGACATAATCCAACTTCAAGCCTGCTGCACTTCCATGGGTAGCACTCCATCCGCCCATTCAAGTCATTCTGGCTCCGGAGGATCAGTGTCGCCCACACTCTCTAGCCGATCTACACCCAACGCGGATTGCTGCGGCTTCACCTATCAACCGACACCAGTCCTCACATTCCCATTTAGCACCCATCATTCATCGAAGATATGCTTAAAATCAGCTTTGAATATCGCTCAGGCATTCGATTCCCTGCCGTATCCGAATCCCACTGGCTTGCTTTGCGACACGCCATGTTACATTGGGCCAACTTCTACATTGATCACACCACGAACAATGCCAGCGTTCGCCTGTTGTGCTATGCAGTGCAGCTATGCCTTGCTCATGGTCAAGGACAGAACAGAGTCAATGTACCCAGCTGCAACCGGCGAAGCCGGTCCTCTCGTTGATAATCTTCGCGACCGTCTTCAGCAAGGGTTGGTTTCCATTTTGGTGACACTTGAGAACTACGCGACGGCTTTCGAAGCCCTGGGTGGGATGAGAGGTAATTTAACAACCTTGTCTTAAATATAGACGTGGATAGGAGCTAATATTTTCGTACAGACCAGATTCGGGATAAGGTAGATTTAGCGCTAGGATTTTGACACGACGTTTATGATCTTTCGTTAAGGAAAAGTTATGAATCTTACTCGAGTCTAGAGCCTATGGTAGAGCGCAATCTTTATAGGTTCTAATGCTTCTCCTCTCTTTGAACTAATGCGATGGACTACACGACGATCGGAATTGGATGAATCCAGCCAATAAGTGATGGTACATACATGGCCTAGCTATGCCTAAACACAGTAAATACTTCATTTAAGGTATTCTTTATTAAAAATAACCTAGTATATACTTCTCACTGTGAGAGTTATTCATTGAGGTAATATGGGTTGAAGCCTTTTGAGACGTCAATTACCTAGAGGTAAACATCTAAGATGGATTCGTCTCAGATGCTCGCTAAACTCCCGGGATTACTATATTGATATAGTAATCTAGGATTACCGTAGTCCCGTGACCGTCCTGCATATATCGGAATTCCAACTGCATGTCTTTGTGATACCCATAATGTTAACGCCGCGGGACCGGTTGACTACGCCGCTAGCCCGCGTCTGCCTCCGGCCCCACTCCGTTTCGACCGGACCGGGTGGGTCCGTCCCAACATGACCTTTCCTAACAATGTCCGAACAGGACATATATATTGTGAAATCTTAATACACGTATAGTCTGTTATGTAGGCATAACTGTAGCGGCGGCTACATGCACATGCCTTAAGGATATCTTTCCCCTGCCCTAGACGTATTAGGTTAGGTCAAGTAAGAGACAAAGTCAAAGTGATCCTAAGCCATGATAGGAATGTATGTTCATTGCAAGCTACCTACATGTAGGTATATAAATAGTGACCTTTATCTTCTGCTATATCCCTATTAGGAAGAAAATACTAAACCTCTCATTTCCAAGACAAGGTGAGGCTAAGGTCTTTCGGTTCTATGTCATAGAGCAAAATCACGTAGGGCGTGAATTAGTGTTCACATATGACCGTTGAACACCCGTGGGTAATGAACTATAAGGGATTAGATGGGTGATTCACTTCTAATATAACAATGTGTGCCCCATACCTAGGAACAGATCTGGTCAAGTGCGTGTATTTAAAAGGCGAGTGCTAGGGGTGCAACCCCTTTGGGCGCATATCTATAGAAATACGCTCCTATCCTGTGCACAAGGTAGGCTACGCTCCACGCAATCAATATACTCGGCATGTATAACCTTAATAAAGTGTAGTGTGAGCTGTTTATTACACAATTAGCCCCGTATCCTGGCCCTAACCCAGGCATCCACTGATCTTGCAACCTCCTTCCTATGTTCGGCCAACCTTTGACTTCTTCCAATATTCAACATTCGACTTGAATTTTCATCTTCCTTCTAAAGACACAGGGCCTTTGGTTTATCAACTTCTAATACGTTATAGACAATCTTAGCCTCCAACTATTAATCACCAGAAGTAAGTTTCATCTTCTCCTAGTAGACTCCTCTTAGCCGTCACGTCTAACTCAAGGCATTCTAAGGGACAAGATGAGTTCCCCAGCTAAGCGCCCAGTCTCTTCCGACGGTCTCGGCGGCTCATCCCCACTTCCCCCCGGGATGACACCAGCTACACCGGGAGACTTCGTCATCAACATGCCCGAAGCCGGAACTTCTTCGCTTATCGTGAATACCTCCAGCCCGGCCGGCGGCAGCGACTGGGACATAACCCAGCCAGGCGACTATCAACCAAGCCACGATTCGGGCAGCTCTGTGAACATCTCGCTGAACAACTTCGTTGTTCTCGTAAGTCAAATCCTACCTCACCTATGAACCATCGAGTCGACCAAGACTAAACCTTGCGCAGGACGCTACCGAATCAGAGCCGGAGCAGCAGCAGCAGCAGCAACAATCGCGACGTTCCAACTACGGAACGATCCCTGAGAACATGCAACAGCGCTCCGCTTCCTGCTTGGGCCGTTTCAGACAGGCGCGGGTTGACGTTATTTTCATCGTCATCCTCATCGGCTTTGCGGTCTCCATCGGCACCCTGGCTTGGGGCATTGCCGGCGTTGTCCGCAAGCACTAAAGGCATATTCGAATTCGTCTCTCGCCTTAATGTATAATAGGATGAAGGGGTTTCTCGGGGTTTTTTTTTTCGGTATGAAATGCAGGTTTTCGTAGTAATGAGATGTTAATTTCAGGAGGTTCTGGAAGGGGGTTAATACAGTTTTAATGGTCTTTTTCTCGGTCACGGCATTTTCGAACTCCCGCTGCGGGAGGTTAGGGTTTCCTATTTTGTTTGAATCAGGCGTTTTTTTCGGTTAATGTGTCCTTCGGCTTTGCATATATTATGTTTCCTATGCATAATAATTCTACCGGTTTCATAGTATAGCTCTACTATGAATGTACAATACAGAAGACGGCCGCAGCATCATGCAGCTGCTCACTTTTTACGTTTTCTGGTGGACGTATGTAGTGCTTTAGTGTTCTATGCTACGCTGAAGTCCTCCCTTCTAATCAAGGTCTATATGTGCCCGCCGACGACTTGAGCAGTCATTGGAGGCATTATTTTATTCATCTGATCGAATCTCGACATACTTGAATTCACACCTGCGAATGCTGTTCCCGCCAGAACTATATAGGTAACTATAAAAATCCCAACTAAAAGTAAAAACTTCCAAATACATGCTACATCCAGTTTCTCCTTGATGCCAGCTGTCCCCTCAGTGCCTATGTACAATAGCTAACTGGATAATTGTTATATCCAGCGTGGATCGTGAGCTGTAGCCATTTGAGGTTCATATGCGGTATTGACATGAGGATCGTAGGCGGCGCTTGGATTCCTACTGTGACCAGTCTGTTTCTTTTGCTTCTTTTCCATCGATCCCATGGCGAAATCGTTGGGGTATTCGTGCGAGAAGTCATTTTCCACTGCCGCAATGAGACCTTCCCTGTCGCTGCCGGGGGAGGGGCTGCGATTGTGGATGACGGGCTTCTGCTTTTCGACCTGCATGTATTTGTGTTGCTTCCATGTAGTAACTCGGCGGAGGAATCCAGGGTTCGATGCTGGTATTTCTTTCGCATCGGTGACGGTAACGCCTTGTCTCGGTTGACTGCGCAAACCCTTTGATAGCGGAAACATAAGGAGGAATGCGATGAAGGTCAGAGCAGCAGCTCCGAACCCAAGACCAAACATCTTGGAACTAGTCTGAGCCTGAACTCCCGAAGTGCCCAGAGCGTTGTTGAAAGTGTTCGTCAACTTGATGAACGTCACTACGGAGGCGATAGCAGATGCAAGGAGAAAGAGGAAAGCCACGCCAGAGGAAATTTGGCCGCCGAGGATTGCCTTGGGAAAGCATCGTGAAATGATGATAAAAAGACAGGAGAATCCCATAAGGACAGCTCCGATAATGTATCCAACTCCAACAAACGTGGATACCTTGCTGTAAGTCTGAAGCTCGTCGGAATACGATGAA
The DNA here is from genome assembly GCA_002120305.1 of Hypoxylon sp. CO27-5. NCBI lineage: Eukaryota > Fungi > Ascomycota > Sordariomycetes > Xylariales > Hypoxylaceae > Hypoxylon > Hypoxylon sp. CO27-5. The sequence goes on from KZ112456.1 coordinate 104,740, forward strand.
GAGAACGTCCCTTGAATCGAAGTACCGTCTAGATGCAGATCCGAACTAGGATTAAAATTGAATCCAACCTTTGGTGTCCCGCATGTTGTCGTCCCGTCGTCCTCGGAGCAAGCCGTCAGGAGGTTAAGGCTATACGTAGGCGAAAGTCCTAAGGACTCGGCATTCGTGTCTGAACCAACCCAATCTAGTCCGGCCACCGATTTTAAATCATTCAAGATCGTTGAGGAACCGAGCTTTGGGGGGATGTCGAGGTCTCTCGTATTGATCTAGACGAGTTAGTTTGAGCTCTAGTTGGGGTAATGATAGTCGTACAGTCATATAATCGGCTAGCACATGTCCTCCTATTCCAGATAAGATAATTATGAGTATGAAAACGAGCGAAAGAAGCGACAATAGAAGTGCGACGACCCAACAAATCGCAGAGGACTTGCGCGCCGCCATGATGTTGAGAATCTTGGATATAGCTAGCTGTGTAGGCAAGTCTGAAAGATGACTTAGCGCTCTATAGACAAGCAGATTGTGGGCTTTTCCTGTAAGTCATCGCATAATCCTCTACTGGCGACACCATCGAAGTAATAAACAATCCTGACAAGCTAGCAGCTCTCTACGTGACTTCAATAGTCTTGATCACTTATAAAATATAGCAGGGGTTATTATTGGTTAGATCGGTACGATTAGCCATGCAGAGATCTATTTTCTACCCGGATAGGTTACATCCTGGCGGCTGGGACTGGCTGAAGCAGTGCCTAGAATAGGCCAAGCGCTTATGCGCGCACTGCGCCGCGATATTCTAGAATTCTTAGGGGCCCTCAAAGAACTCCTTGTATCAATCTTCTTCTCATCTCTACCAACAAAGGAGCATGGTTATCTCAAAACAGGATTTGTTAGTTCGCTCAACTTTAATTCTTACTTGATATCGTTGGTCAGACTTTGCTGGCGCCACCACGGAAAGCTTCAATTCCGTTCTTAATTGAGCTGGCAACAAGACGTGGCGCAGCCTGCCGGAAACAAATGTAGCCGGGAGTAACCCGCCTCGCTCCCAGCGCTTCAAGTCCCTTACAGACGCAGACTATAGGAGCTTATCTGGATTTTGAGCACCGGTTCCGAGTGGCTGATTACCGGCCTTCTCTTAACCGATGTCCCTCGACCATGTGCTCTATGTGCTGGCGCCCACCCGTAGGGCAGAAACATGGGGAGCCCAAGTCGCTACAGGGGTTGATTATTTGGAAGCTTGAGCTGAAAATAGAATACAACGGCCCTGACCAATCAACTTATACTATTTACGAACCTATTATACGATTTGGGATCCTTGGCTTCTTTAATGTATCTTGGTATAGCCCTTAAGCTTACAATAATATGCCATGTAGCAACCTAGTCTTACCGTTGTCTTGGAGTTTATATATTGTCTCCCGCTCTCGTTGAGATCTCCTAGCAATCACCAGTCACGACATCTCTATTCTTATCAGGTTACCCCATAATCCACAGAAGAGATGTTGTTGTGGTTTGAAACTTCTAATATTGCGCTTGGGCTAGCAGCCTTCGCGACTCTCGCAAATGCTGCACATTACGATGTCACGGTTGGAAAAGGGGGTCAACTGAAATTCGACCCAGAGACCTTAACAGCTCAACCAGGAGACACAGTCACATATAATTTCTTCGCAAAGGTAAGCAATACATGCCTGACCCGCGAGCTCATTAGGACATCTTGTTAACATGAGGACTTTAGAACCATGCCGTTGCGCAATCAACATTTGCGAACCCGTGCCAAATACAAGAGAACGGCATATTTTCGGGGTTCACTCCTAATAACTCTTCCGACGTGGCGGCCCCAACCACCTTCACTATTACTGTTAATGACACAAAGCCGTTATGGTTCTACTGGTAAGCCATCTGGCTATTTACCGAATCGGCTGAACAGTAACAATTAACCAAATTCTCCAGTCCTCAGACAAATGGGAATCACTGCCAGAGCGGAATGGTCCATGCCATTAATGCGTTAGTCTTGCTCACAAGAATGAGCCCTATGGCCATCCTGCTAACGTTACACCAGGCCAGCTACAGGTAACACGTTCGACGCATATAAGGCGAACGCCCAGAAAGCCGCCACTCCAAGTACCCCACCAGTCGGTACCCTCCCTGCTGGTGGTCTGCGAAAACTCCATATCGATGTCGGCTTCAACGGAAACTTGGTCTTCAACCCGAATAACGTAACCGAGTTGGTCGGAACGGTGCTCGAGTTCGAGTATAACCCAGCAGTAAGTCGATACATTTTCTTGCACATGTTTACAGATAACTAATGTATAATAGAACCACTCTATCGTACAATCGTCCTTTGACAAACCATGTCAACCTCTCGATGGAGGATTCGCCGCCCCCTTCTTCCCCACGCAGCAATCTCCATCCGGGGTAACCTTTGAGGTCGTGGTCAAGGACGACAAGCCGATCTGGTTCTACTGTGCCCAAACTGCGAAGACTCACTGTCAAGCCGGTATGGTTGGGTCGGTCAACGCCGCAGCCACAGGCGACAAGACCTTTGACGCCTTTAAGGCATTAGCGGCACAAGCGCCACCGAGCACAATCCCGCCAAATACGCCACTTGTCGGCACACTAAAAGTTAATGGCACAATAATTAGTAACGTCGGAGGCAACGTTCTCAACACCACCGGCCTGGACCCCTCGCTCGTCGGCACCGTCCCACCTCCTGGAAGCAGCTATTCGCCGTACATAGGGGGCATGGCAGGCGGCGACCAACCATCCGACTACGGCTGGGCGCCCTCCATCTCCGACGAAGCCGTCGAGTTCCTCCAAGCCCTCCAATACATCAGCAACGCGCTCGTCGCCTTCCTCTTCGAAGGCTTCACGCGCCTCAGCGGGGGCCAATGGTCCGGCGTGTACCCCGTCTCCATCACACAAACCCTCGGCTCCCTCACCGCACAAGCCCTAATCCACCGCAAGACGTACTCAGACTCTCTGCAGCACTACCAAAAGTCGACAGTAGGCGTCTGCCAATACAACATCAACGCTTCGAGCGTAGACGAATGGCTGCAAGACATACAGACGATCCTCGCCCTATCCATCAGCGCGAAAGTCGACACCATGGCCCTCGCGGCCGCGAACGACTCCTGGCTGATCCCGGCGCTAGCCACGGAACTCGGATCCGAGACCCGCATGTCGGCCGTCGTCAACATGATGCAGAGCCACTTCGCGGCGACGGCGCCGCGCGAGGCCCTCATGCCGTACCAGCTGGCGTACTCGTACATCGCGACCAAGTACGTGGTCTCTGGCAGCTGCGGCGACGGGAGCAAGGAGTTCGGCACGGTGTTCCCGGCGCTGGTTGTCAAGGAGAAGGTTATCGAGCCGAGTAGCGGGCGCTTGGTCAGCGTCAAGGTCGACGTCCCGAGTAGCAGCGCCGGCGACCATTGGATTGCGTGGATTGGGGCTTGGGGCGGGCTCCAGTATACCCCTGTTGATGCGGACGGTGTTGCGACTGTGCCGACGAGTTTGTCGGGACATGTGTGGATGGTGCTGACGACTAAGAAGGATCTCAAGGCTCGTGATATCGAGACGGCGGCTGTTGCTGGGCCGGAGATGATATGGACTACGCAGCAGTGGGGTTCTAATTAAGGGTGCGTGTTCTAATGTTGCATGGAGTAATGTCTGATGGGTTGTGAATACGGTATATAGATTGCATTTATTTGTATATATTGTCCGCTTAGCTGGCGCATCGGGTTAGCATTAGAAGGTTGGGGAGGCATCAGCATTTTTGTTTTGTCTTGGGAGTTAATTTAGCTATAGTAGTATCTACGAATGATATGAACAATCTATTTTTTATAAGTGGGATCTTTTATGAAGTAGCTTAGCTATTCGAGGTGAGTATGGGCCTCCGGCGTATTGGATGTTATTGAGTTGCGAGGCGCATCTTTGTTAAGCAATTCGATTGCTCTTTGCTTTGAATAGAAGCTAGAGTCAAGGCACTTAAAGACGTCCTAAGAATACGAACAAACAGTATCACCGATAAGTGACGTGGAGGAACATGAACGGATCTCAGGGAGGGGGATGCGAACCCCCCATTGGATCAGGCCCATACAAGTAATGCAGGCCATCATACTCATCCATCCAAGCCTCATCAACCCCCGAGTTCCCCTCCGCCGTCGCACCCACCTCCCTAGCTCCATTATCATGGATCGGATAGCACCAAATCAACCTCGTTCCATCCGGATCATCCGTATACAGCGTCGCCACACCAGCAAATATGCCATGGTCATCGAACACCACACGGTGATCCCCAGGGGGCCCGGTGACAGGGGTGCCCGGAAGCCCGGGCCACTCTCCCAGCGCATTAGGCGACAGCGGAAACACGAGGAGATGACCGTCGGCGCGACCCAGGTCGACGCGCTGCGCGCGATAGTCTAATGTATTAAAACATGTCGTATTAGCATTTTTATCCTTCATTTCTAGAATATACCAGATACTACCTTCATAACCCCGATAGCGACGAGATAAGAACGCTTAACTTACTGTCATAACGTTAGCTAATTCATATACACTGGAAATATGGGGAGTCTTCTAGAAATCAAAGGTCTAAAATGCCAGAACGATATGTTTTTAATACTCACCCGAGTAGCCAGATGGTGTGGGGGTGCTCGAGGCCGCTCCAGCGGGGACGGTCCTCGTTCGTGTGTGCGTTGTACCAGACGCCGCGCTGGAAGGCCTGCCAGACTGCCATTGCGTTGAAGACGGTGTAGAGGATGCGGGAGTGCGGGCACAGATACCACTGTAAGAAGTGTCAGTAGGGACTTTTAAATAAGGGAGTAAGGGGTGGAGATATAGGCTACATGCGTTGGCGATGCGGTTCTCTTCGTGGGCGTCATTCCAATCGTCGATCTCATCTCGCTTCTCCAAGGGTAGGAAATGGAAACCGCCGGTTTGGTTTAATGTTTTGGCGACGGAGGTTTCTACGCCGGTGATCTTGGAGTTGTGGTGATTTACTTTCTTCTCCAAGTCGGAGGAAGGCGCTGCAAGTGCAATGGAAGGGAAGAGAAAGATAAAGAAAGTGTAGACCCTCATCATGATGATTTACCTGACTTTGGACTATAGACTAAGGCTTACCAGTTCGAGACTGCCACGAAGAACAGAATTGATACGAAGTTGGAAGAAGCGGGGAGTCGGAAGACGTCGACTCACATAAGATATATGAAGTAGCGGTAGGCACAATCCGTAGATGGTGGTAGCTTCCATCAATGTGCCTCGTTACCCAAAAGGCAAACGCGAATTCCATTCGAGGTGCTGTCACACCTTTCACCACTCTGAAGTGATAGTGCTAACCTCGTGGTCGTCTTCATCATCCTCTATCTTGATCTCAGCATCATCCATAAACCTTCTCCCTCGCGACGGCACTGGCTTCGCCAAGACAACCGTCTCAATACCAACGGGGCTCGCCTCCTCCGGGCCCATGGGAAGGGCCTCGATATCTATTTCCATATTCAACAGGGTTTTAATGATAACCTCGCTTCCCGCCTTACTCATAACCTCATTCGCCTCGTTGCAGAACTCGGAGCACACGCACTCCGGGCACCCTGTCTGGCAGTGGCAACGCTGGACTCGTTCCAGGGCCTGCACGAGAAGCAAGTCGATGAACTCGAATGCCTTCGTGCTGATGCCAGATCCATTCGTGCCGCCCTTTGCATCGTAGAACGTCAATCGAGCAGGCCGCTTTCTAGAAGTTTCTTTCCTCGCAAACTCTTTCAGTGGGGATTTACACTCTGTCCGGACGTCGCCGGGCATGCTGATGACGAAGTTGGGCATTAGACTTATGATGGCGTGCTCGGCGGCGTGTATAGCACCAGCCACATGAAGACGGCGATCAACGAGGATCTCTAAGGCACGCTTTGGAACATCGAGCCACATTCCTTTACTATGTCGAATAATAGGAGGGTTATCAACCTGAACAGCATCAAGGATGCGGCGTTTCCTATCGACTTTGAAATAGCCGAATACATTTTGCGTAATCCGTATCGATCCGTGAAAGGCACGTGAGAGAGAACCAGGAATCTTGCGTATAGCTTCAGTCTCTATTGGGTCGACATCAGTGAAGTCTCGTTGTTGCGTTGTCCACTCCACCATGACTTTCTCTACTTTCGCTATCTTCCTTTCAGGCTGAAAATCGCGCACTAAATACGAATTGCCCTGATGCAAAAAGATAGCGCCGTCATATATAGTGAAAAAGGCCCTCGATGCTTCTAATTCCTCGAGGACAATGTTCTTCCCGTGTGATATGTCAACAATCGCAAAATGCTCGTCTTCCGTGTCCCTAATTGCTACAAATCTTGATGGGATAGGCCTAAATCTGTCATGGCAATGGTAATACCCGAGATCATCTTTGACCAGGCGCTCTTCTGCGATCTTCGCTAGGTCTTTGCCAAAGTAGACAGCATCTTCGACGGGTTTAATCGGCATTTCATACGCCGCACACTGAATGTGGCCTTCCAAGACAAGCATATTATTCAGATCGACCTGAAGCTCGCAGTTAGGTTTGGTAAACAATTCATCGGGATTCTGCATGTAGTGCTGGTCGGTTGGAAAGCAATCCCCAACAAGTACGGATAGTGAGTCTTTATTCCTCCTACCAGCTCTCCCACTTTGTTGTCTTAGGTTTGCAATGGTATACGGAAATCCCAGCGTGATGACGCAGTCCAAAGTGCCGATATCGACGCCCAGCTCCAGAGCCGTAGTTGCAATGATACCCATGAGTTTCCCCTCAAACATTTCGCTCTCAATTCTCCGACGGTCTTGCGCCGTGTATCCGCCTCGGTAACCCATTACACGGGCCATGCATTCCGGACGACCTAATGACTCTAATTCGCTTTTGGCTGCATTTACAAGCTCTTCGCACTGCTTTCTCACACGACAGAACGCTATAACACGAACGCCGCGTAGGATGAGTTGGCAAAATAAACGAGCACATTCGGCTATGGCGTTTCCGCGCCCGCTTGATGGGTCTCCGGGATCCTTGTACGGAGTGTTCCAACATAAGAATTCCTTCCGTCCAGACGGCGATCCATCGAAGTCGACCAAATGCACATCCTCAATTCCGAAAATCGTCTTAAAATGCTCCCGCGGGTTTGCCACAGTGGCAGAGCACGATATGAACTTGACTTTTCGATTTCCAACAGCGGCACATATACGTCGAAGGCGCCTCATGATGAACGCAACGTGCGACCCCATCAACCCATTATAATAATGCAATTCGTCAACTAGGTTGTGTTAATTATCAAATCAGTGTATACTAATAGGGAGTCTACATACCGACAACGTAGCGCAAGTGTTTGAGGAAAGCCCGCCACCTATCTTCTTGGGGAAGAATCGTAAGATGAAGCATATCAGGATTGGTGAAAATGATCCGGGCTTCGTCGCGTATTTGGTTTCTGTCATACATTGGAGTATCCCCATCAAAAGTCTCCACGAGGATATTTTCCAGTCCTGTAAAGTACGCGAGCATGTCCTTTAGGCTCTTCTTTTGATCCTGTGCCAAGGCCTTTGTTGGGAATATGTATATCGCTCGAGTATTGGAATCCTGTTCTAGGGCATGTAAGACAGGTAGCTGATAAATGAGGGATTTCCCTGAGCTTGTAGAGGTAGAAACCACAACATGACGGCCTGCGTGAAGATTGTTGATCGCTTCAGCCTGGTGGGCATAGAATTGAGTGATCCCCCTTGCGTTATACAGCGCATTTACCATGTCTTGGCTCAGTAGAAAATCGAGCTCGCCGAAAACAGGCTCCTGCGCTTCAAACACCCGATGTCCATCCGGTACGATTTGATTCGTATACCATGGACTATCTTTAATTTCCTGTATGATTTCAGGGATACTTTTCCTCTCCTTGGGAATTGACTTAGGTATGGTACTCGGCTCTGGCTTAGGGGTAGTAGCCTCTGATTCAGAAGGAGCCGGAATGTATGCCTCAGCTTCTTGGCGAAGCATTACCTCTGGATCTAGGTTTTCTTCCACACAGCGATTTATAAAAGAGTTCACCGCATTCGTAAATTTTTGATTACGCTTCTCAATCAGTGTCGTCAGTTGTTTCTGGCTGTAAACAGGCATTTTCAAGTCTTCGTCTCGAAGTCTCCTGTTGGGTTGGGATGGCTCTCCGGTTTTCCTGCTCTGGACTTGTCTTTTGAGGTCGCCATCGACGAACTCGAAGTATAAGACTTCTTTACCACTGGGCGACAAATCATCAGGATGGCGGCTACCTAATTCTTCTAAACCGGTAAATCCGCCTACGGAAGCATCTGGGGCTGGGCCTTGCGCCGTTATATCCTTGGACCTGCCGGATTTGAATGTCAAGTCTCTTTCAGCTCCTCTAATATCAGTCTGGAGCATCACTTCATCCACGTAGCTGAAGTTGATACCCTCTGGTCGGAGTGCCGCGATAGCTGCAACATCCTCAACTGTCAGCTCGCGTTTCGTATTCGACTCAACGGCAGACCGAATGGTATCGAAAGTCGTCGCCAGATGCTTGCGAGTAGAGCAGAAAGTAAAGACCAAGTTCAGAGCCTTGTGCGTCTTGTCCAACTCTTTGAATGTCTGCGGCCATTCGATTTTACACTCGACTTCTGTATTTGCCTTCTTTTTGCGCCGGGAGGGCATAGGCTTTCCAGATTTTGCGGTGTTTAGTCCCTGTGGGGTCTCTTCTGAGTCCTCCAAGGGACTGCCTCCTGCATCGTCTTCGGCATCTTGCCTCTTTCTTTTCCGTTTAACGAGTCTGTTTGACAACGTAGCAGCCTTGAGACTAGACATCTCACTCGTAATCGAGATGCATGAGTACGAGAGTGCTCAATCGTCGGCACTCTTCAATGATGTTAAAAAAATTATCATACTTCAAGTTAAAGTCGTACAATGTCAAGCCACGCGGTCGCGGTTTGGAGTGGCGCGAGATTCGGACAGCGGCACGTGACCAGCAAATTCCCCCGATTACATAATACAAATCGGCCAAGTTAATCGTGTATATGTATGTGATGGACGAATTCAAGCTAGGGAAAATGTTACATACATTTATTTCATACTAAGATCATCTACTGTCAGCCTGGGTCATAGACTGGTCAATTGGTATCGACGGAATAGAAATTTAAGGGATTAGAGACATTTCCGAATGAAGATCACACAGGTCTCACGTAATCCGAAAGCTGTCCACTGGGAAATAAAACGCATTTATTGGTATCCGCCGGTAACAAGAGTATCAACTCGAGCCACGAGTCCATCTCTAGAAGAATGAGGCACCAGCTAAAGGACGGCACACCATATACAGATCATCGAAAAGCAAACATTCGCTTAATGTGCTTTTTGTATAGCAAAACGGTGCTGTGATTCAGGGTATGGTATTCTCCTCCGCCAACACAGAGCTGTCTCCAACGAAGATCCTGCTACCACCGTCCATCTACGCTCTTATGGGTGAGCATTCCTCCAAGCTCCGTGCCAATGCCTTCCCTGAAAATGCTTGATGCCCAAACTCCTTTACCATTCATTCATTGCGAAATGAAACGTAGCATTTTATGCAAGCAATCCATCTAGACGCCGTTATGTGTAGGATATGGAGATGCAGATTAGTTTGATCTCTTTTGGCTTTAGCCGGCGTCATGAGGGCTTCTCGTTGCCCTTAAGCTTTAGGTGAAGATCCCAACGAAGAATCACTCCGTGGAGGTGAATCGTGGGAAACTTCCTTCCTAAGCATCGTCTTAGTCTTGTCCTTGGGGGATGACATGATAGATTGATAACGAAAGTTGTTATGTGTGGATACCTCCTGCTCACACTCGAAGGTAGTAATATTCTCGTCGTCTTCATCAACCTCGTAACTGGTATTTGCAGCGCTAGACGCGTCGTCAAGGATTTGGCTTATGTTCTCCTTGGCCTTTAGGTGCACCTCATTCTTATGTTCAATGGTCGTAACATCAGCGTCCTTAGGAGAGGATGCCTTCGGTTTAGCGGCTTCCTAAACCGACTGAAGCTCACGCTGGACCTTTCCGACTTCGTTCAGGAAGCTCTTAGCATTAGCCGCATTCATCTAGAAAATAGTCAGCGTCACATTGCTTTAATAATATACGGGAGAGAGAAAGAAAGAAAGTACCTTGAGCTGGATGCTCACGGCGCCTCCGTCTTCTATGGCAGTGAATAGCACACAGGTCGCCTTGATGGTAGACTTTTCCTTGAACTCCATAGCCGGAATGATCGCTGTGTTCAGAATGACACGGTGGGTCGAGTCTTGCCGCATGATCAAACGGACAACTTTGGACTCAGCATCCTCAAGACCGGATGCATCGAAACTTCCAGGAATGGGTGTACCGGTGGTTTCGTCAAAATCGACGCATGATATGGGTACATTGATCTTCAAGTTCCCGGCGCCTCGCTCTTTCCATACGGAATTGGCTTTGTCGAGATGGTAGATCTTCGCACGAACTTGCAAGATAGTAGTTTCACCAGCCTCACCATCGTCAACAGCCACTACAAGACATGTTAGCACCAAGTCGAAATCTATAGGCTAGGTCTAATAACCTACCACGCTGAAGCTTAGGCTTCTTCTTATCATCCGGTGCCGCAGCCTTCTCTTCCTGGGCCTCCTGCTCCTCATTGTCAGCTCCGGCTTCATCTGCAGAGTTGCTGTCTTCTTCATTATCTTCTTCTTCGCTCGCAGGTGCTCCGAATGGTTTAGCCGGTTTATTGCTCTTAAGCGATTCGCCAGGTTTACCGAAGCTAGTAAGTGTAGATCCGCCAATTTTGCTGCCAAATGTTCCGCCAAAGGGACTGCTTCCGAACATCTTTGGGGAGCCTCCTACTTGACCGAAGGGTGAAGCTCCATTGGATAAGCTACTGCCGCCAAACATTGAGGTCGTAGGCTTCGTGGCGGCAGCCGCGCCAAACGGTGGCTGTGAACCGGAGGGACTGGCAAAAGAAGACAAGGGCTTTGAACCAGCCTGTAGAAAGGGCGATGCCTGAGACGCGAACCCAGCAATCCCAGAGTTGTTGAAAGCTGAGGCAGATGTTGTGGCATTCTTCTCTTTCTCGGGATTGGTATCATTGGTCTCAGCCTGCTTCTCGGTGCTTGGTTTGTCGCTTGTGTTGGTCGTCTTAGGATTTGCCTTAGAATGGGACGGAACCTAGGGATAATTAGTAGGGAAGACTTATTTAAACACAAGTAAACCCGGTGTTCTTACACTAAGCGCATCCGAGTTCACCTTAGATTCACTTGAGACATCTCGAGGACGCTTCTTCTCGGGTTCCGATCGGTTGGTTCGGCTGAGAGAGATGCTGGCGCCGGCATCCGTACCAATCGGGGAGACATCGCCATTCAAATCTGAAGCAGCTTCTCTGGGTTCGTCAACCTCGTCGTGTGCTCGCTTCTTCTTAGGGGATGACACTTGATCTCGTATATCACCGGTCTGGCGTTCAACGGACTCGCGATCGGGAGTAGAACTCTTGCCAGAGGCCTTATCGCCAGTCGTGGTAGTGTTGGGCGCGGGGTCTTTCTCTACGGTAGACATGGCAGATAAGTTGGGTTTCTCTGAAATGACTGTCTGCCTCAATTCCTTGCGTGCAGCCGCTGTATCAGGATCTTCCGGAGTGGGATGTTCTGGTGTCGGACTGCGTTTGTTGGTCTCCATTAGAAGAAAGGAATGCGAAAAGAGATTATGATAAAAGAGTTGTGCAGAGGGGTTCTAAATTGGCTTCGCGTGAATGCACAGTCCGACCTTTATTTTTCTCTCTAGCTTAGTTTGGTAATGAGAAAAGCGGTCTACCGGCAGATTTTTCTAGGATGAGAACGGCTTGCAGGCTGAACAAAGAAATCCGAGGATTGTGAAATTTTGTAGTTGGGTTGGTTCGAGGGAAGCTGAGGCTGCGCGCGGTGACGAGATGTCGATGTGAATTGTGCCCATTGTATCTCCGTACTACATAAAATACCTGGTACTTGAACGTTTAATTTATGGATCTGGATAAACCAAGGTTAAAACTTTCCGTTCAATGAGGTTGTCTTGCAGCGTGTGAAACAGCGGTACGTACCTAAGATAACATGTCCATTCATGTATGTACATGTACATACGTGTGTGGGCAGGTGCTCAGGTACCGCTATACCGGTAACGCTTAAACAGATTCGATTCTGTTTGAACTTGTTTCTTTACTATGAAACACCTCATTGGATCCTTAACATCGGGAATCATTTGCTGTAAATGCACGATGGCGGCTATCTCTCCAAGTTTTGAATGTCAACATCCAACCAAACGGAGTCGATTAATTATTGAACTAGTCAATATTAGAACGACCCAGCCGTGTCGCGAACCCGGTGCAGCCATCGCAGTTGATTGCCGACAATTCTGAGGTGTGGGAATGTTTATTCCAAACCAACTCCTCTCGATGTGGTGATCAACACCGATGGCATATCTATGGCACAAGGCAAAGTGGGGTCAATATCACCACAGCAGGTTTTTAACCCGTGATTGTTGCCCCTCTACGTGTTCCTAGAGCGACACGCACAAGTCGACGTGCCACGGACGCGACGTGGGGTTAAAGCTGTGGTAATACGGCTTCGTCACTCTATGGCTGAAGGGCAGCATGCTTCTCGATGCTTGTGCACGATTCGTCTATGTGTGGTGCACAGCATTACCATGTTGTTGAAGCCACCTCATCTCCGCCTCCGCACAAGAACATTGAGACGCGCCATTTAGTCACATATCTAATCCGTACAGTGCTTCTTTGAGTTATGTTCTCCTACCTAAGGTACCTAATGTATCTGGTAGAATGCCATCTATGTACGTTTCTAAAGACTTAGCTCCTCTTCCCATCAAAATCATAGCTCATATCACATCCACTCCTCCTCCAATACATTCCACAAGAAGATCTCTAAAAGATATAACATATACAGATAAAGTAGTAGGTATGCTACAAGGTAACTAGAAGAAGAGCAGATATTCGTCCTTCCAACCCAGAGTCTTTAATATAGAATAGACAGTCTTCTCCAGCGGTTCAGGTCCACAAATGAGCACCAGGTCCTCGTTATTGATACTACTCGTCCAAGTGCCAACTTCTTTTTCAAGGAGCTCTTTGTTCATTCGGCCCCTAAGGCCAGTCCACGATGGGTCGGGCTGACTCAGCGTGTACAACAACCGGCATCTATGGGCGTTATCGATGACCATTTTGTCGAGGTCCTCCTTGCAGAGGATGTCTTGTTCAACACGGTTACCATCGATCACTAGGCAAGAAGTAGGGTCCTCACGATCAGTCAAGACGGCCCGGAGGACCTGGAATATTGGTGTAATCCCGGATCCACCACAAATCATGATGAAGCGCTTAACCCTTCGCTGTTGACCGGATATAGTACATAGGCCTCGACCCAGGTACTCAAACTTACCCACCGGTCCTTTGAAGTCGACGAAGTGGCCAATAGGGATAGCGTCAAGCGCCTGGGTCATCTTGCCACCTTTCTTTCCCGGTGTATCATAATAAATCTTAACAAGCACATCTATCTTCCCTTTCTCATTGGCGTCTGAGAGGGGCGTGTACGATCGTATAGTGGCTTCGCGCGTGGCGGGATCGCGCAACCGCATCATTAAATGTTGGCCGACAGGGAGCCCAGAAGTCTGTTCGGGATGTTCGAGATCAAAGGTAAAGACTTTAGTATCGTCTGAGATTTTCTTCTTAGCGGATAGTATAGCCTTCGTCCATACTTTAGACTGTAGGAATGTTGGTCTCGGCGCTGAAGTCTTCGCGCTTTCAGACTCTCCATCGGCTAGGGCAACCCGCGAGGCTTCATCAAGAGAACCTATATGGTAGTCTACTAGCATCGCCTTTGCATTCTCGCTATCTGGTTTATATTAGTGTCAGGCATCAGTCATTTTAGGTGTGGACTTACGAATGGCGAGAAATTCTTCGCTAGCATCCTGCCCAGCAGCACCGAAAATCGAAGCCGATCCACCAGGATGCCCTTCCAAAAATTTAGTCCCATCATAAACCTCGCCGTTGACCACAAACCATGGCTCGGTCTCGCCGTCATGCTTCTTTAATTCTTCGAAAGAAATCGTCCGTCTAATCTCCTTGTTAATCATGCAAACCTCCTTTGTTGGTTCTTCTCCCACAGCGTCCTTTTCTTGGCCCGATAGCTTCTCGCCCCAATACCCGTTAGAGATATTTCCCCCAGCCTTCTTAACCCTCTCCATCCATCCACCGGGTATTAACGCCGGTTGTGTTGGGTGTTCAAATCGTAACGCATGAGCCTCTTTATGAATAACGACCCGGAACCACGGATTATTCATCATGCCCAACACACTCCAGTACATGTCTCGAGGTTGTACCATCATGGCTTCATCCATGGCTCGCACCATGATGTCATGTGCTGTTTGTAATTGCGACACTGGGATATCCAAGTCCCAGAAGCACCAACAGAAACAGCTTTCCCTCCAAGACATGTCTAACCGACCACCATACAATTTTTCGCCTTCGGGCGCGAGTCTATATTCGTCCTCTGGGTATGAAATATTAGCTAGTATCCAGGATTTCCCCTTGTCAAGAGTTACTTCGACCCTTGTTACTCTTTTGCCACCACCTGCATAAGCATAGCCGCGAATTCGATAGATCTCGATGCCTTGGGTCAGCAATAGCCGTTCGTCATGAGACGGATAGCAAATGGCACTATTCGTATTAAGGTCGTAGATAGCATAACGTTCATCTTTCCAGGTGTCCGGCAAGTCCGCACTCATCTCAGGGGTAACCATTGTCGGCAACACTCTGTTATCGTAGATGTGATACCAATTGTCACTGGGTTGCGACGTGACAATTATTCTCTTTAACCATTTCACGCTTCGGCCGCCTATCTGTCCTGGTACAACAACTCGAAGAGGTTTACCGTGGTCAGGAGGGAGCGCCTCGCCGTTCATTCTATGTGCAACCATGATGCCTCTGTTAGGGTCCATGGCCCAGTTCAGTTTTACGGAAGTCCCGTAGTATCCATTTGGTAATTTGTCGGCGCCTTCGAAGCAAACGTATTTCGCTCCTCGCTTTGGCCTAGCTGCTCTTAATAGATCACCAATAACAACGCCAGTCCACAGAGCTGTTGACAAGCCTGCCGCCCCCCATGAGAAACCCTTTGTTTTTCTCACAATGTTTTGTTCTTTTCTTCGGTTACCCGCACAGACGAGGGTGATTGGGTATGTCACTTGCTCGTAATCCCTAAGAAGTTGTGCCAGGTTCATCTTGATGGGATCTTCGACCATGCCCTCTATTGTAAACTCCCAATCCATCATCCCCGAATCCTCCACTCTGGGCACTGCCCCGTGGTTGCGGACATAGTGGAGGTCTTTCGTTGTCAAGAAGCCTTCGTTGAAAAGCTCACTTAGTGGCGCTTCAACATTAAAAGGATGGACGCCTGTTAGACGGATTAACCGAGGGTCTCTGATAACATGGTTGTCCGGAGTCTTGAGATCCTCCGCTAACACCTTATTATCAGGCTTGCTCTTTGGCGGGAGAGGGTACACTCGAGAACTCCCGGGATTCGATTCGTCGACACTGCATGTCGGCCTCGGAGTATTTAAGTCACTGCTCGTACTTGATTCTCTTCTCGAACTTATCTCTGTTGCAGGTGGTGTGGGAGGATATCGAACCAGCTGAGCGGTAGCTTGCTGCTTGAGATCGATCGGTGGGCTGACAACATTCATTGTACAACACGAAGGATAGTTGGAGTCAAATGAGAAATAGAGAGAAGTAGGTGTCGAATATAGAATGCATGCAACCATGCATGTAAGATAATTCTCCTAGCATGCGTATCAAGACCTCAAGAAAGGGGTACGAAAGCCTGAGCCAGTCGAGATAAGTGACAGACGAAAGAGAATGAGTCGATACAGGAAATTGTATATAAAGGGTGGCATCAAATCCCTACCTACGAAGTAACCATACACAATCGAAATATACATCTCCATTTTGAGATATAATACCCATAATAGTGGATGATGGTACCTGACTACAGGTCCACCGGGTCGAACACTTGTGCAAGAATTCTTGCCTCTAACATACGAGGACGCTGCAAAAAGGAAATCCCGGCCTGTTACAATGCAGTGATATGCAGAAAACCACGTTGGATTCCATCCGACTAGAAACCGTGACAGCATTTATACCGTAATGATATAGGCTCGGTAGCAAAGAGGAGCTTAAGCACGGCAAGGCGCTGCAAATAAGAGAGCCTCAAAGCACCCTGGCCCCTAATAGTACGCCACTTATCCACTCCGGCATTGTTTGAAGCGAGGAGATGCAACAGCCGCCCTGAAGAAATCCCCCGCGGGTGTGTTCAGCAAACATATCTGACGGGGTCTAGGCCTTATCAGATACAATTTGGTTTCCTTTGCAAGATTGACGATGACAGCGAATCATGACTACTGATAAGGGAGACTCCTATAAGGTGGTCACCGGAGATATGAAAATCGCCTAGACTGGGAACCGACTAGGTTAGCCGCCTGACTTTGTGCCCCATTAAAATCGTCTAACAGCATATATGGAATAGGAAGTCTTAAGAATAAAGAGATAAGGTACATCATAGTTTTGGATACCGAAATACTTGAGGCAAGATGTGACAAACAACGAGCTGTCCGGTGACGTCGATGCCAATAGCGTGATAACAAGAGCCAATGATTCAATATGATATATATGTAGGACTTTTAAGGGGAAATGTTGGGAAACCCGAGTCGAACCCGGCAGACCGTCTTAGGGAGTCCCGCAAGTCCCATGGACTTAGCTGCCGCTTACATCTGCATAAAAGAAATAGAAGGATGGGAATATTTGGCTTTTGGTATTCTATAGCATGCATGCTCTTGAGGAATCGATTCAAATGGTCCCAATTGGGCCACTCGGAGAGAACACCAAGCTACCTAGCTAGTTAGCAAGCCCATACCTTAGGTAAATACATAAGAAATGGGCGACTCCTTAAAATAGAACCTGCTTATTAAAACAGTACATATTTAGTAAGACTCACTGAATTCAATCAATACGTGAGGCTAAAGTCGATTGCCAAGGTAGGTGGTAGTTATGAGTTGAGAAATATTGCGATGCTTTCCGTCATCTGCGAAGCGACAAAGCAACGATTCTCCGTATAGAACCGATAATAAGTAATTGATCAAAGACGTGTTTGAATTTACTAAGCTTTTGAATGCTCTGACTAGTTATCTTTAACAATGTTAGTTTGACGATCAAAAAGGCTATCTTCGAGTTTTATGTATACAGGGCGTACAATTATATACCTAGAGGTTGGGGTGGCTTTACAATAAATTCCGCCAAGCGAGAGTTCAATTACCAAGGTTGGATTGCGATGTTGAAGGTACCTAAGGGACCTAGAGTTTTTCACTACAATAGGAAGTTTTAGCCTTAGATGGTGGGCTGTAACTCAGGGGTCTTTAGAGCTCTACACTTACTAACAGCCCTAACTGTGCAACAAACTTTCGTGCGTTCCTGCATCTTTGCCTGCGTACTGACTCACTGTATGAACACTGGGTAGCTTCCTGCGAGGCTGAACCAAGGAAACTCGATGTTAAATTCCCCCCCCGCTGCACGCTGCCCCGCCAAATCGCTCCTAACTCTTTAATCTGGAAAGACTGACCAAAAAAAGGGTACCGATTCCCCGAGATTTTTGCGGGACCTGAGGAAAGCGCAGCTTGCCGGTCTTTCATTGGATAGTCCCGAACGACATCATTCACAGAAGCACCTTCATTCAACACTAGACGATAAACTTCTCGCCGTCGCGACGTGAACGTCTACAAAATCCAAAAACGCATCGACTACATAAAGTCCCCGCCTTAGAACCTATTCACTCTGTTCTACCTACCGACGACTTTTTCGCCGGTGATCAATCAGTCGACCAATCAGTTGCCGATTCGCAGTTCGATTGGCCCTGGCTTTGACTCTTTTTCGCAGGGCGGACTAGTTGACTTGTCCACCGATGCCCGCCGAGCCCGATACGCCGTGTCGCTTCCGCTTCCGGGGGCGATTTCTCCCTTAGCAGGGTTACCACCGCGGCGAATGTAGCAATTGGATCAGCAAGCAACCTCAACATCACGAGGGGCTGTCCGACATGGACCGCTCACGGAAACGTCAGTCTAGATATAGCGCGTTGGTCTTGGTTAACTTTGCTGATACTTGACTTATAGGCGAGCTGCTATCGCTCAACCAACGCGCATGGAATGGCGAACCGGGTATGATTCTCATCTCCATCCTGCTATAGCATAGAAGGCGACTAACAAACAGATAGATATATTTCCCGTTAGCCCATCTCTCGACTCTTCCCTAAAGAAGAATACCGCCTTCATTAAGCGATTGCGCACCGCCATCACCCCTGCGACCTTAAACACTTTTCTACAAGAGATACGCACTCTCAGCCTTCTCAAATATCTCTCCGAAATCATCTCCGCCTGCTATGAGGGACTAAGCAAGCTCAAAACTCCGGGAGAAATCGATGCGGCTATCGAGATCGTTAGCGCGCTACATCAACGATTTGGACCCGAAGAATTCACGGAGTATCTAGGATGGCTGCTTGGCAAGGGAATGGCCACTCCGGACAAGAGTTTATTGAAATCTTTAACTCCTGAAGTTCGTGAGAAGGAAGAGAAGGAACGTCTCGTCCGACAACGGGCTCTTTTGAGAGTCATTACGGAACTTTGGCTTGTAGGTGTCCTACGAACGCTCGATGACGTCAAACCGGACGACGCGACACGCAGCACCAACGGAAAGAATGTCGAGTTGAAGATTAAGTCGGCCAACTCTACGAAGGGTGGAGGAGCCGAGCCTTTCCCTCTTGAGGTACTTAAGGACCTCTTGGGCCACGACCGGGAGCATGTGAATTTGCCCCTTCTAGTCATTTTTGTGAAGTCGTTCGGGTGGGATATTCTAGGAGTCAAGTCTGCCGGATCAGAGGGACGAAAGACCGTCGAGGAAGATGGTGCCACGAAATCTTCGGATGAGAACCTTGAAGAAGCCAACGGGCAGGAAGATGGTGGTGGTGCTAGTTCTGACGACCCTCCGTTTGCTAGTCCCGAGCTACGAGAGCGATTTAGAAACGTCCTGAAACGGTATTTTGAAGATGTTAAAGCACACCTCGTGCGCGACCAGAAAAATATTGTTGCTCAGCGAGGCAGAAACTCGGAGGCTTACGTCAAATCCGGAGAAGTATTCGAGGATCGCCAGGCCAATTTCGAGCGACAGCTAAAAGCCCAAGAACGCCTAGTCAGTAATGCGCAGGTCATAGCCGACGCGATTGGTGCCGAGATGCCGGATCTCAAGGAAACTGGAGATGGCTTCTCGACTACTAATGGCGCCATTGGTCTAGTCAAGACTGGCGAGTACCTTCGCGGACAGAGCGAGGGCGCAGGTATCTGGCAAGACGAGGACGAGCGCCGCTTCTACGAAAATCTAGTGGACCTGAAAGGCAAGGTACCTGGCATACTGCTCGAGGATGGCAAGAAGAAAAAAGCCGACACCGACGAGCAGGTCGGTAGGAGAGCCGATTCTATTGAGTCTACAGAGGCTACCAAACCTGCCGACGCCAACGACGACCAGTCAACTGCCATTGCTAACAAGACAATTGGTGCGCAGGTGGACGTTCTCCTGACTCGGCTACCGGAGCTTACCAACAAGGATGCAGTTGATCAAGCAGCGATCGACTTCTGTTTCCTTAACTCCAAGGCATCTAGAAACCGACTTATCAAGGCGCTCACTGAAGTGCCAAAGGGTCGTACTGATCTCTTACCATTCTGGTCTCGTCTCGTAGCTACACTCGGACGATACATGCCAGATGTCCCTAAAGGCGTAGTGGAGTATCTTGATGCGGAATTCCGCAGTCTCCAGCGACGCAAGGAGAAGGATTTCCTTGGTCAAGTGCGGCTAAGCAATATCAGGTACCTTGCCGAGCTCACCAAGTTCGGCATCGTTCCTGAACATGTCGTTTTTCATTGCTTGAAAGTCAGCCTTGACGATTTCTCCCGAATGAACATCGAGATCATCTGTAACCTTCTAGAGAATTGCGGCAAGTATCTACTCCGCAATGCCGATACGTCGCCTCGCATGGCAACCTTCCTGGAGACACTTCAGCGCAAGAAATCCGTACAGCATATCGGTCAGCCAGAGCGTATGCTCATTGAAAACGCGATATACTACGTCGACCCACCGGAGAGGGCATCAATTCAGCAGAAGGAACGAACACCCACCGAGCTGTTCATTCGTAAGCTTATTTACGTCGATTTGACAAAGCGCAATTATACGAAGGTTCTTAAGCAGATTCGCCGACTGCACTGGGAAGAATCTGAGGTAAACAAAGCAAAGTTAGATTCTGTGGAACCGTATACTAATCCGTGTAACAGGTAGTAGCTATTCTTACGAAGGTTTTCTCGAGACCTGCCAAGGTCAAGTACGGCAGCATTCATATTCTTGCTATCCTACTCAGTGCCATCTACCGCTATCACCCAGATTTCACTGTTACGGTGATCGACAACGTCATCGAATCAATAATAATCGGACTGGAGCAGAATGATTTCAGGTTCAATCAGAGACGTATTGCCGAAGTCAAATACTTGGGCGAGCTCTATAACTACCGGATGTTAGAACATCCCGTAATCTTTGACACCATGTACAAGATTATGCTATTCGGGTACAGTAAGTTGAATATCTCAATGCAGGTGATTTTTTCTAGGGAGTGAACTAATCTGGCTTAGGTGGTCCTCCCGTTCCCGGTCGTATCAACCCATTCGACTTACCTGATGATTACTTTCGAATTCGCCTTGTAGCCACAATGCTCGAGACCTGCGGCATGTTCTTCAACCGAGGTGCCGCTGGAAAGAAGCTTGACTACTTCCTTTCGTTTCTCCAGGTTTGTTCAATTAAGATCATGAACGTTAGACTCGTGTTGACAGGTTCGTAGTACTACATACACACAAAGCAGCCTCTCCCTATGGACATCGAGTTTATTGTACAAGACACCTTCTCCCTTACCAGACCGCAGTGGAAATTAGCAACCACCTTGGAGGAAGCTGCAAAAGCATTCCAACTTGCAGTGGCCCAGGACCAGAAGAATGCCGGTCTCGACAAAACTGCAGATCAAGATGAGGCTTCTAGTGGTACTTCTTCTGATGACGATGGCGGTGAGGGCGATGGGGACATTGTGCTTCCTGAGGCAGACGGAGATGAAGATTCAGAATTGGGAGAGGAAGACGACGCTGAGGTGACACCCCTAATCACACACGTTGTTGCTAAAGTACGTTGTCTAATATATCTGGAATTGAATAGGACATCGAAAACCAGCCACAATCTCCTCGAGATTTCGATTCGGAAGAGGAAGCCATAGTCGTGACTCGAAAGGCAGAAGAGATAGACCCCGAAGACGAAGCAGATTTCGAGCGTGAGTATGCGAAGATGATGGCTGAAAGTCTAGAGTCCCGAAAGTTCGACCGTAAACCGCTCTTTGATGTTCCATTACCTGTCCGACCTAAGACTCGTGATATCTCTTCAGCAAACAATGAGAGTACCAATGGCGAGAGCGCGCCCAGTACGATGGCTTTCTCGCTTCTAACCAAGAAAGGCAACCGCCAACAGGTAGGTCTTTCTGAGTAATTAGGTGGCTTTTGAATATATTACTAACGAGTGTAGACGCGAACTGTCGCGCTTCCTTCGGATTCGACCTTCGCGGTTGCTATGAAGACGCAGCAACAGGCAGAAAGGGAGGAGCAGCAGCGTATCAAGAACCTAGTGCTCAACTACGATCTTCGCGAGAGTGAAGACCCAGATGGTGATTCTCAAATAACCCCACTTCTACCGAACATGAATGTTCACAACTGCAATCACTCAGGTCACGAGAAATCCTCTTCTTACCATCCTAACCGTTCTGATAAGTCTAGCAAAGAGCGGGGCGGGCAGCGAGTCCGCAGGTTACAACTCAGTGATGTTGATTGGTATGATAAATCCCAGAATGGCCAGAATAAGGCAGCACAGAAGATCCCTGACACCGAGGACTCGCCTACCCAAGGCGATGATAATGACGGATGTGCCCCAAACCGAGTGGATGGGGGCGATGTGAACAAGCGTCATGTGCCCCCTGCGTTTAATCGATCTTACCGACGTAGTCGGCGAGGCCGTGAAAAACGTTAATACTTTTCAGCATACTCGGGGATAATAATCGCTGACAAACATGGCCACATTCACGAGTTTAGGACTTGACATTCGTTCTTGATCGACCGAAACGCATAATATACTACTCATTTGAGCATTGCAGTGGAGAATTTAGACCTCTCCTGATTACGCATCATGTCTCATTCGGAAGCTGCGACCTTTAGTGGGAGCATAGCATATTCCTCGACACAGGGAGGCCTGAGGCGGGAGTTCCATGACTTCGCGCCGTGCTAACCTCGTAGTTTCGGCCCCTACCATGGGAAAGCAGTTGACGTTGGTGAAGCTGACACACCGGAGCTGCCTTGGGGTGGGAAGGCCGACGAAAGGGGGAGGTAACTCGAGAACTCGGGGGTACGGGGCCAATATAGGGCCGAGAAGTAATCGTTGCTGCTGGTTGCCTGGTTGTTCCTAATGAACCATTTTTTTGGTGTGGAACTAATTAGATTCTACCTACCGCCTTACCTCGTCCCGACAGGTGATCGTCATCACAAGGTGGTCTAAGTCTGTTTACAAATTGACGAACCGAACCGACGCTTGCAGACTGTTTTTGAAAGACGCTCATAGTTGCTCTGCGCTTTTATTCTTCATACATACCTAGGTAGCTTCATAGCTGAAGTCACTCGTTTGCTCTCTACCTACCTGATTAATCATGCTGTTGACTTGTGTAAGTGGTGTGTTTTACGCGTGTGAATTTTAATACATAATTAATGCGAACACTCCTTGGCTTAGGTGTCACAAAATTGATCTCGAGATATTAAAGATTTTCAAGGATCAAACCGTGCTATCATTCATCCTTCAAAGCTAACACGTCATAATAGTTTGCAAGGCGGGAGGGCGATATGCAAGGGAAATCCGGTGTACTCTGGTACTATCTAGAGGCTGGAGATTCTATAGGACCGACGCACCCGTGAAGATGGAAAGCTACCTCTTATAAGTAAATCTGGTGGGCCAGTTTGTTTACTAGGCTCGCCAGCAAACAAACTTCAAGGCTGTTTAAAGACTTCAGTGGTTCAGCCCCGTCGTATTATGGAGTTGTACAGCATGAAGCCATTCCCTAGCGGTCCGCGTCGTGGCTCGTATTTTTGGCTTGGCGATGCAGCACTTGCATCCGAAATCGATGGTTCAGAGACGAAAAAGGAGCACCATGCAGATAACATTAGAGCTGGAAGAGCCATTGGAACGACAAACATGCGCCATAGCACGTCATGGGAGTATATTTCTTTTTCTTCATTTTCTCCCTGCTTTTTTATCTTCACCGGAGAGGTTCGGGATTGCATTTGGCGTTGCACTGTCAGCTCTAAATTGCTGTAGAATGTGTCACTTTTTCTTGGCGGATTGGTCATGTCGTCCGAACTAACAACGGCGCCGTTTCCTTTTCGTTGTTTGTGCCTCGACGATAGATACCTAGACATTTCAGAAGTTTAAATTTTTGCCTGTTCGGGTTTCAAGCAAAGCCTCGTCATCCTGTATCCACTAAATGAGGTACTTTGATTTGTTTTAATATGGCATTAGACCCCAAACAGAGGGCCGTGATGAATTTTGCGATGTATAGGTAACTCCCGGCCATAGGGGTCCACGCTCTCGGGACAACGCGATCACGAACTTAGAGACATAAATCGCAAATAGTTGGATGCTCTCTTTAATAGACTCGCTTGCACAAGTAAATATAATAGTTCCATATTGCCTTACAAAACTAGGTAGTTTCCGTTAGTCACTTATTGGACGTTTGACAAGGCCAACAGCTTGAGATCCATCTGGCGGCATCCGGATAAACCGGTTGATGTCGGTTGGCTGAAGCCGTACTAGGATCTGGTAGTGCTAGATGCAATTAACCACTGTGATTCCGTGCCATGCTCCCCAGAAAATTTTATATTGGCGAGATTTTTGTCTTCCCCCTTCGCGACTACTACCTTCTGGAAATTAATTGATTCGTTTTTCTCGTGGAACGAACATATTACAGCTTACGTGTGTGCGCATGGATCTTCAATGAAACCTAAGGAAAGATCTAGGCAACGGAATGCGAAGAGAAAGGGGGAGAACTTATAGTTAGCCTTCAGCAGTTTTGTCACATATCGTGAGATCGAGCCGCCCCCACAATGCCGACAGCGAAGTCATTTCCCATCCGGTCCATACGGATAGTCTATCAAGCCCACTCACTCACAGGTATGCCACACTAACGCGCTTATAATGATGTCTTTTCAATCGTACCTGGCGGGGTCTGGGCGCGGCAGGTAACGTGGCAAGCCAAATTCACCCTTGCAGCGAGACTTGCAGCGAGATATTTGATCACTCGCTTAGATCTCCCCCTTTAGCGCGCTTCCCTTCGTCTAGGATGAGCTAAAGCCCACCATGCCGTTTCTTTTTGAGCCGCCTGTGACGTTTAACCATCTGTTTTTAGCGCTATGATCGACAGCTTCTTTCCACTTCCTCTTTCAGCTTTGAACCGGTATACTGGTCACGACAACTCCCTTTCGTCCAAATCTAAACTGGATAGGTGGACTTGACGCAGTTCTAGAGATTTTTACCATGTAAGTCGAGCCCGATGTCTCCGTCCAAGATAGCCAGACTGCCTGTGCAGCTATGGATCATGTGCGTAAATGCAGGTCAGAGGAGGTATACTACTTTGTGGCTTGATAATTCCGGAATATTCAATCCGGTGTTCGTACGACACTCGTATTAGATTCAGCAGTCCCAGCTCTCCCAACACTTCATCATGTCACCCGGCTCACGGCTCACGACATACTGGACATCATCGGTCCACCCTAACCCATCGGTCGGATAATTGAATTGACTGAGAATAATACATCGGCTCGCCTCACGGCAGAGACGGCCTGGATTCTATTAACAGCATTATAAAAAGAGAAAGAGAAAGAAAGACATAATATTAATTGCTTCCCAAACGGCCCGGTACCAAGCAAGATCGATGGACACCGATTGACCAGGACTGTACTGGCTAAAATGAAAGTGTGCATCTTCAATCCACTTATTGGCAGACATGCCACGCAGCCAGGCTCACTCGACTGATTGGATGTTTCCTGGACAAGTACGTTTAGTATTGTTTTTTGCGTGTTTCTTTCCTTTTACCCTTCCCACCCCCCGCCTCGACGCAAGGCCGTCGCGAATGCCAGACTGTATAGTTGCATCAAATGTTGAGACCATGTAGATGAAGGTATAGTCACATATCTATACCCCCCCAACTTCCTAGTTTAATTAGATGGATGAATACATGTAAGTGACATAATGTACATATGAGGTATGTACATGTAGTTACCTGAATTGATGGGCTCATTTATACATCTTTCTATAAAGTTTGTTCTAAGCAGGCCGTGCCTACCGAAATCCCCCCTCTTCGTATAGCTAGCCCAGCCTCGTCCACAGACTCTATCTTTGAGATTGAAACCTGCTAAACGCCTCTCGTACCCCAAGTTTACGTAAATATTTATCGTGGTCGGAATACAAAACAGACCTAGAGTCAAATTCATCTGCCGTGCATGGGCATGGCGGCAAGACGTCTATACCCCTGTTCCCAACTCGGCTTTCTAGACGCGTTCCATCACAACTTTGCGTGCTTCCTAGTTGCAGCCGACGTGGCCTGCTATGGGAGCGTCCGACTCGCTAACTATAGAGCCCAAGAATCGGACGTTCATGATCGCATTTCTGTACACTGACCTGTCTATGCTTATTAGTCGTCGCACGCAGTGACCTCCTGGCCGGCTTAACCTCCTGCGAGATCTAGTGCCATCTTCCGTCTAATACCATGTAAGTCCAAGAGTACCAGACCACCGATCACATCAGGGGTAGGGTTCCCATAGATGCAATCCGCCTGCAGGTCCCGCTGACCAGCGGGCGTTGCATCCATCCGCCAAGAAACGAGTCCAGACCTCCAGCACCAGCCCGACTGATATACATAGAGCTCACTAACCTCGCAGCCCCAGCTACCCGTCTTCTTTGCTCAGCTTGAGTGCTCGCCCATCCATTTGGTCTGCTTGAACGTTCGGAGATCTTTGGCTACTCAACTTGGAATCGTTACCGAGAACTGCAACTATATTCATTCATTCAGCTACCTTGCTGCCAGTCCTTCGTTCATCCAGCTGACTCAACATTCCATTGTTCTATACTTCAACCCTCATAGAACGATATTGGGCAGTTTATTCTATACGATGGGCTTGTTCTCAACATAGTACCGTTCTGTTGCACTCGGCTTGCCCAGATATCGTTCGGATCTGAGAAACGAGCTCCGATATTAGACAAGACCTCGTAAACAGCGAGGAAGCAAGGCATCAGCTTGAACAGCTGTTACACACTCTGACGTTAATTTTTATCGGATACGAACCGTCGTGGCATTCCCACCTTGCCTTTCGAGATCAACACCTCATCAGTTTGGCTCGGCTAGCAATACTTAACGCCACCTCCCACTTCCGGGTTCTCAAGATATAACAACTACCACAACCAACCATTGCACGCCACCTCCGTCGTTCTGTGGGAAGACTTTGGACACGGGCCGGCATTGTTTATTCTCCGAACCCACAGCTAGAAACGAGGGATCCCCTTGCATCTAGCTGCGGGTAACCGCAAATAAACATCTCTGTGTAACAAGGACAACTTGTCACCGCCCGGCCTTTTTAAAGTCACGACGATGCTTGCATGAGAAGCGGGTCATTCCAAAGCACTATCCGAACCTGGAAACTTGCCCTAACGGGATTTCTTCCATCTC
Organism: Hypoxylon sp. CO27-5; assembly: GCA_002120305.1. Lineage (NCBI taxonomy): Eukaryota > Fungi > Ascomycota > Sordariomycetes > Xylariales > Hypoxylaceae > Hypoxylon > Hypoxylon sp. CO27-5. Next base: position 131,628 of record KZ112456.1, read on the forward strand.
GTCAAAAATTCGTCCAACTTCACTCATCCTTTAGCTGGAGATTTCTGGCACGACTAGAGTCACTGGAATATGGCACGAAGTATCACGGCAGCATGGCCGGTCCATGAGGTAAGATGCTTCCTCAAGACGAACGAGTCATTACTACTCTCTAAAATCACGTCCTGACGATGGTACTTCCTCGCAGATCATTTATACAGCCATCGTGGGCGTGGTTATGCTAGCGGCCCTTCTTGAATGGTTTTTATGGCTATCTGCGTTTTTGTACTGCCTTGTAAAGGTCTTCCAGAAAGCAGAGCACTGGACGATTAGAGTACTAGCTGTTATCCTCGCTGTTCTCTTCAGTGGGCTTAGGTGCGTCATTAAGACTCTTAACTTGAACAATACTTATAACAATATAGATTTATCTTTTTGCCCATTATGATCGTCACTCTACCTCTGCCTAGCCAGATTACACAATACTGGCCTCCCAATATGGTCGATATCCTCCAATGGTTCGCTTTCTGGAGTTTTGCGGGACTTCTGACTGTTCCGTGGCTTTTCTGCGTTTATCAACTTGTTACTCACCAGCTTGGGAGGACGAAACGTGTCAAAGAAGTATTGGACGAAGTTTCCGCGCCGAAGGTAGTCATTGTTATGCCCTGCTACAAGGAGGAGCCCGAAGTCCTCGTCACAGCTATTAACTCGGTCGTGGACTGCGATTATCCTCCTTCATGCATCCACGTATTCCTCTCATTCGACGGAGACCAAGAGGACGAACTGTATCTCAACACGATTGAGAAACTCGGTGTTCCGCTAACGCTCGAGTCGTATCCTAAGAGTATCGACGTTACTTACCGAGCGGCTCGCATTACGGTCTCCCGGTTTCCTCACGGAGGCAAACGCCATTGCCAGAAGGCAACCTTCAAACTTATAGACAAAGTCTATAAGGAGTATTTGAAGAGAAACGACAATCTCTTTATTCTCTTCATTGACTCGGATTGTATTCTGGATAGAGTCTGCTTGCAAAATTTTGTCTACGATATGGAGCTTAGCCCTGGGAATAGTAGGGATATGTTAGCCATGACAGGTGTCATCACGTCGACGACCAGGAAACACAGCGTTATCACTCTGCTCCAAGATATGGAGTATATTCACGGCCAGCTGTTTGAAAGAACTGTGGAGTCTGGATGTGGTGCTGTCACTTGTTTACCTGGTGCTTTAACCATGTTGCGCTTCTCGGCATTCCGAAGAATGGCCAAATACTACTTTGCCGATAAAGCTGAGCAGTGCGAGGATCTATTCGATTTCGCGAAAAGCCATTTGGGTGAAGATCGGTGGCTTACGCATCTCTTTATGATTGGTGCGAAGAAACGGTACCAAATCCAGATGTGTACTTCGGCGTTTTGCAAAACGGAAGCAGTGCAGACTGTTCAGTCGCTGATTAAGCAACGGCGAAGATGGTTTCTCGGGTTCATCACGAACGAAGTCTGCATGTTGACTGATTGGCGTCTCTGGAAGCGATACCCTATCTTACTTGTGGTGCGATTTATGCAAAACACGATACGAACGACTGCGTTGCTCTTCTTCATCATGATGCTGTCCATAATGACGACAACTATGAGAGTGGATCAACTCCCCGTTGGTTTTATTGCTATCTCGCTTGGCCTGAATTGGCTGATGATGATATACTTTGGCTTTAAGCTGAAGCGTTACAAGATCTGGCTTTACCCAATAATGTTCGTCCTGAACCCCTTTTTCAACTGGTATTACATGGTATATGGCATCTTCACTGCCGGTCAAAGAACTTGGGGTGGACCGCGCGCCGATGCTGCAACTGCTGATGCGGATACAACGCCGCAGCAAGCTGTAGAGCAGGCTGAGAAAACAGGAGACGAGCTCAATGTTGTTCCGGAGACGTTCATCCCAGCAGCTGAAGTACAGCGAAAGAAGAATAAAGGGAAGGAAGTCGTCGAAATCCAAAGAACAAAGAGCAAGGTATTACCTCCTGAGAAGATTGAAGGTAAATTTGCTGCCCCCGAGAAGAAAGCAAATGGTTTCTATGCGTATCCGGAGGAATCTACGTATAGCTTCTACACGGGTAACGAATCCCCGTCATACGATGGTCCTATTCCCCGCTACGCTCTGCATAACCGCGACTCAGTGGATAGCTTCTTAACCTCTGGAAACAACTCAGTCTATTTCCCCAGGCGTGTTGAAAGCATTATGGGAGAGGAAGATCGGAAGAAGTACGAGATGGCACAAGCCAACCAGTATAACCAGTTTGTCGAAAAGTCTAAAAAGTACGCCATCCCCCCACGAGGTCAAGTATATGAGTTCACGGATGTGGAACTCGCAAAAGGTGGTTGGGAAGGAAGCGATACGAAGGCGTCGGGACTTCCCCGACAGGAGCGATACAGAGACGAAAGCAATGAAAGCAGCCCGGAATCCCTGTCTTCCCGCGCCCCTTCGCCTGGTCCTAGGTCATCTCTGCTGAATCACCAAGAACCTTCCCCAGGTCCAAGGCAAAGTCTTGGCGTATCCGGAGGACACCATCAACATCGTAATAGGGCGGGAAGAAGTCCGCTTGGACGAGGGAGCCCGGTGCGCGCTCCTACGCGTGACGGCGATGAGACCGAGATAGACAGGTCGGACTCCGGGCGAAAGAGATCTCGTAGGCCAAGCACTCCTAAGTAAGGGGAGCCTTTGAAATGACAAACCATCGCATTTAGAAGCTGGCTTCGGTGGGCGTATTGCATAATAGGTGGTAATTTTACGAGTTGTTGCATGATAGACGGCGTTTAAGATGGATGCAGTACGCTACATACGCGTCTGTAGGAACATATTTCTTAATTACTTATGTAGACACGGTCCGACGTGCACGAAGCGTTGTTATATCATTCTTGTATACCTTTGCAGGTGGGAGGATAACAGATAGATAGGTACCTATCTTCAACACCTTGTACTTGATACCAAGCTCTTAAAGAGTCAAGATATTAGTAATTTATTCTATAGTTACGTTATGTATGATGTGAGATTATGAGATTATGAAGCTCTTGTATTAGGTATTGATGATATTGAAGATTAAGGTATAAAATGCGTACGTACGTCATTTAGATGCTTGAGGTATTTTGTCGACGTCGCGGGTGCAAGTACATGTAGATAAGGAGGCTTTAGATGAGGACTCATTGAGCAACGTCAAGTTCGACGACCTTGCGGAATATTTTCAACGTTCTATTTCGTTACGACAATAAGTGGTATTATTAAGATAGAATATAGTCACGATATTCGCTAGAAATAATGGGAAATAATGGGAAATCACTTCAATTTAACAGCGTACTTGCGGTTACCTTGATGTACACAGAAAATTTAGGCTTAGGTGGCATAAAATGGCTGTGAGAGGCTGCTGGGGGTGTACGTAGCAAACTCACGTGTTAACGAAACTTAACAAGGTACGACGCGGAGTTAGTTGTTACGCTAGTAGGCAGTTGCACTGTTGTTCCCCCCTAAGGAAGCGGCCAAACTGTAAACTGTATGTTTCTTTACGAGTTGAACTTCTTCACCATTTTCTACTGAGACTTGATTCCACATTTTTCCTGTCATCAAATAACCGCCACCATGGATAATTTCAAGGCTTTCGGGAGCAGCCTGAGGTACGCTAAATCTTCGACCCCGCTGTGGAAATATTTGTAACCGCAAGCTGGATGCTGACCATATGGTAGCTCTATTGGCCAGCAGATTACCCCATTTGCCTCCCGTACGTTTCAGTACACCAAGGAGCAGCTCGGCCAGGCTGAGGACAAGGTAGGGTTTCGACAGTGTAACTGCTGAAGAAGTCGCTAATGCTATATATCTACAGACACAGCTCCCACCCGATTATATCGACCTTGAGAAGCGAGTCGATGCCCTAAAGCAGGTCCACCAGAAGATGCTAGCGGTGACGTGAGTGCATATTTTTGCGCGACGTGGGGACTATTAGCTGATATATTTGATCTTATTGTAGCTCACAATATTCTCACGAAGCCTACGACTACCCCGCCAACATCAAGGAAAGCTTCTCAGACCTCGGCCGTACCGTCAGCGAAAAGGTTCAACTCCTCTCTGCTGCCACTACCCCCGCTGAGGCCCAAGCTGCCTTGACTGCCCCTCCGACTGCAAAGCCGCAACCCAAGACTTTCTCTCATGCTATCGCGCGTGCCAGCTTAGCTAGCTCCCAGCTCCTACACCAGCAACATACAGGAGCCGGCGAGGACCCTCTTGCGACCGCTCTCGAGAAGTATGCGCTAGCTAGCGAACGACTTGGCGAAGCCCGCCTTGCGCAAGATGCTCAGATTCAGAGCCGATACCTGGCCGGTTGGAATACCACCCTGAATACCAACCTGATGTTCGCGACCCGCGCGCGAAAGAACGTTGAGAAGGCGCGCCTGACGCTGGACTCGGTCAAGTCTCGTGCCAAGGGAACCACTTGGAAGATCGGTGCCGCATCCCCCCGCGATGATCACCACGGCACCGATGAACTGAGCCCTGAGGCCCAGGAGGAGATTGAGAAGGCCGAGGACGAATTTGTCACCCAGACTGAGGAGGCCGTGGGCGTCATGAAGAACGTATGTTATATTCTGGACTCTGCCATCATGGCTTTTAAGCTAATATCAAACCTTAGGTCTTGGACACTCCCGAGCCTCTCCGCAACCTCGCAGAACTCGTTGCTGCCCAGCTTGAATACCACAAGAAGGCCGTTGAGATCTTGAGCGAACTTGCCCCCGTTATCGAGGGTCTCCAGGTCGAGCAGGAGGTCAGTTGAAGCGAGATTCAATATTTATATTTTACTTTTCTCAGGAGGCTAACGTGTCACTACAGGCTAACTACCGCAAGAGCCGCGAGAGCGCTTCCTAGATGATTGATACCCTCGATACCCTTAAATGCAACATGACGCTTCCCATCGTAGGGCTTTGCACCTAGACGGGACTATGGACAATCGTTAGGGCCTGCAAGAACGGCAACGCATTTGTCAGGATTCCATTTCTCTTTCTCTTTGCGCCGCCTGATGTGGCACGCTGTGTGTTCGAATGAGTGTGATATAGACGGGAATAAGGTCCTTGAAGGATTTCTCTTGGCGGACTTTGTTACTCCAAGTGCTTCATTTTCCAGCTCTGTTTGGGAGATCGACCAATTGACACCATTTTGCGATTAAAATTTATTGTTTTCTATGAATGTGAATTGATGCTGTGAGAATTAGGTATTGATTATCATGCTATGCTATGAAATATGCTGCTGCTTCAGCAAGTAGATGTAACTGAAGTCATCAAAATTGCCCAGAGATTGATGTCTATTCTGAGCAATTGTAGAAAGCCGATTTATTGGTATGTACTCTGCCCTAACGAGCGCTCTGGCTATGAGGGATCTCCCATAGTACCAGAGTCTAGATACTAAGTGTCACCTGAGCAACTTCTGGGTTTATAGTATATTATTTATAGTGGCACTTGGACAGCATAGAATACTGTAATGTGAGTTGCAAAAACGGTAATAGTAAATTGATATTATAATTACGAGGTATGTAGGTCATGGCAAAATATTACAATACTACCTAGATAACTAGACCCAACTGGTGCAGCTTCACGAGCTTTACTTCATGTCTATCATCTTCCTCATGGCGATGCAATCAAGGCATCGCACATAACGAAAAAAAGACAGCAAAAATTGCGCCCACTACGATCCACGAAGGATAATAGAAGAGGGGAAACTCCGCGATGTGCAATGCAGGCTTCCCCCCTTGAAAGCTGTTATTCTTGAGCAACGGCTTTCTGGACAAGGTAAGTATGAAGAAGAAAGGAAAACAAAAGTCAGGTTGGAGGGAGGAACTGGATCTATTTATATGAAATGGTAGGGCGGTGAGTGCGCGCACAATCAGCCAGGCGGCAGAATACGGACCCACTTTGGGGTGGTCAATGCAGGGCAAAAAATAAATACATATTAATATTACAGTACCTAATGCACCTTCCAGCGCCAATATCCTGTACACAGTTGCAACAGGGGCAGCGCTACAGTGATACATAGAAGGTACCTACACCAAAGTGGGAAGTGCGACTTACATGTACCGGAGGCACGGGCTGTGGATGTTTCCCACACTCTGATCTATCCTAATACATCCATTACCGCGCTCTTTTCTATAGTCAAGTCTGAATACATGTAGGTATCAACTTCAGATATTTGAATTCTTATAGAAGACCGAAGCATATTGAAAATACATATCTAGCCAACATACATCTCATTATTTCCCTGTAAAGAATATCTCGTCAAATAGCTCGTTGCTGAAACGTAGCTGCGCTTCTTTTACATTCCACCCCTGCTTTGCCGCAATTTGGCCTAATGTCTCGCGAAATTCAACAATGGCGTTGCCATACGAATTTTTGATGTACTCAAGCATAGGCCGGCCACGAACAGTCATGGTAGACCATTCCTTGGCCCAGTGCGGCCGCGTTTCTAGATACTGCTCTTGATTATCCTTCAGCTCCATCCATTTATCGAGCACGTATTGAGCGTAAGGAGTCCACTCTGCTTCCATGTTCTGCAGCGTCAGAACTTCAATCGAGCACGTCCCGAGTGTATGTCCACAGAAAGGAGCCATGGTCACGTTTGAAGGCCCCGTAATACGCATCTCGAGAGGCATACGCTGCGGGCAGGTATCCTTGTGCTTGTAGGCCGCTAGGATCGCATCCCACCAGGCTTTTTGGACGAGGGACCAGTCGATCTGATCATTTGGCTTTGCATCCTTCAAGCTGCCGACCTTGGGCTGCAGCGGGATTTCGAGCTCTATGTCTCTGACCCGTACGTTCTGAATGGCTCTGCGGAAGTGCAGTGCATCTGGCAGATTCGTCTTGATTGCGTCCTTTGGGTCGGTGATATCCGGCATGGCGTACAGACCGAGCTTTGATATCAACGTAGCTTGCGCCCAGGGGAATAGATTCTGCAGTTTGAAAAAGGCCTCGGATTCCTGGATGACTTGGATGGCAACCGTCTCGGCCCATTGCACAAACACCTCTGCCTTGCTTGGATACTCCTCGGCACCTTGGCTATCTTCGGTGTTGTCCCAGCAGTTAACCCACACCTTGCTTGTGTAAGGGAACCAAAACCATTCAGCATAAAAGGCATCGGCTGCTTGCTTTTCGAAATTTGCCTGAGCTTCGGCGCGCTCTTGAGGCGACATTTTGATTCGAAGGGGTTCGGGGATATCCTCGTCAGCAAGTCCTGGTGAGGGCGGAATGGCTTGCATGGCTGGGATCTTCCGGGGAACCATGGCTGTATAAGTCATTGGATCAAGCTCGAGGGTGATGTGGGTGACAATTCCTAGAAGCCCAAAACATCCACTGGCTACAGACATGAATTTGGGGTCCTTGTCTTTGCTGATGGTTTGCATGTTGCCGTTCGCATCCACATACTCGATGGCATGTACCAGATCGCTAAGGGTTGGATGTCTTCGACCAGCACCGTGGCAAATCGGCGCGTTGGATCCGCCGAAGGTGATCTCCACCATAATAACGTTCAGGGGAAGTGTTGATGCCGCGTCTAGCTTCTGCTTGTTGCACCATCTCCTAAACATCTGATTCGTAACAGCAGTGCCTACCCGAACGAGTCTCTTCTTCCCCCTTTTCGGCTCCCCGACGAAGTCGATGCTGTTGAGCTCTGTACCACGGACGAAAAATTGTGAGCCCGGTAGAGATTCGAGGTTGGGGAGCACCGTAGATTGGTACAGGCCTAGAGTCGAAATGACAATCTGGCCGTCTTCGCTAAAAATTGGCGACCACGAATGGCGATACCCGGAAGCCCGGACTTTCAGCTTACGTGCCTTTGCATACTTGATAATTTGTTGGATGCCCCAGCTTGTGCTTGGCACGAAAGTAATGCTTGGGGTGTTTTTGACGGTAAGACCCCAGTTCTGAAACTTCTCGTCGATGTAAACTGCAATCTTCACCTTTTTGGTCTCGTCATTGTAGAGAGTCACGTGCTCTACATGTTCCTTAAAGCTCTTGATCTTTTTAGATATGGCGGAGAAAAGCTTTCCACCGTGGTGCGAATGAGTGCCCGAAGAGAAAATTGAAGGGTGATATTCGTCTGCATCCAGAACAGGAAGCTCTTCACGAGAGCCGAGGGATATGCCCACGTCGTCGAATTCATGGCCCAGGTCCTTTGCTGGCTTTCCGTCTTCGACAAATGCTCGGATATAGTCCTTCTCCTTGGCCGAGTAATGTCCGAGGATACCGCTGTAGGTTCCATCTGTGGCTGACTTCCAGAAGACCTGCAACAGTCTACGAACGGAGTCTTCCCGAGGCACGTCTGTGTCGGGGTCGACAATATCCTCTAGAAGCTGGGCAAGTCCTGGGAGCTCTTCGCCAAGCTTGTCATGCTTATCATGCAGCTTCTCACAAAGCCTTTTAAGTCTGCTTCCTGACTTCTCAAAAATGAGATCGGTTTGAGACATGTTGGAGGGGAATGAGATCACTGCGTACAAAAAAAAAGCAAGAAGGGCGATCTTTGGAGAGAGATGTAGTGTATGGGAGGCAGATTACGTGGGCGAAATTCCCCCATTTATATTTGCACCGATTAGAGCGAGAAGGCTGAGACACGGGATCTCCATTGCACAGCAGGTTCCAACGATCTTACGGGTCGCAGAGCTCCCTCCTCTAGTCATGCAAACCCATAAGTAACTATGTAAGTGAGGGTTCTTGAACCGTAGCCTCGGCAGCTGAATGGTAAAGTACCTATATGATACGTTTGGGTGAAGATGCCGCTTCCGGTTACTTTTTTGTTCTAGGCGAACGCCACTATTGCATTTCGTATCCCATCCATCATACCAAGATCTCAGTATGTACCAGTTTGATAAAGTTCACGAAATTTACAGAATAACACTATGTTCGTTCACGTCACAGGCTATTAGCTCGAGCTGATCCCCGATGAGGAGGTAAGCATCTTATACCAAGGACTAATGTCAGACCGCTTAGTCTTTGAAGAAGCCTATTTGATGCGGCGGTATGGGTTACACAGGCTCTCTATTTGCTCGCCAAGGGTGAGGTCTAGGTCAGATGGCCAAGATGATAAGGCTGACGTTTGGCTTCAGGCGTTAGACAATGATCTGGCAGCTACAAACGCCCGTTTACCTAATCCGTACCGTCTCTACCTATGAGTTATTCTTGGAAACTGTCACGGGGACTGTAATTGGATATAGGCGGTTAGATAAGCACTATATGTGTAGGTCTAGACTGTATGAGCCAAGACGGCTGGAAGTTGAAGTCCTGGCTTATATGCGGTCACGTCCCTCGCATCATGTATAGGCATTTAAGCTCATTCAGGTGTGGCTTCTGTATCAGCCGTGTCTGACGCGAGATTGTAGTACCAAAACGCTTTTAATCCTACATAGTGAGACTTACGTCTAAGATATTGGTTGATCTATACAGTCTGTCATCTGATTTATGGAGATGGAGTTGGAACTCTTCTTCACATAGTTAAGTGAAAATAAAGAGTAGAGAGACCTTGAGCAGCCTGGACTCTTCGTTGAATTTATATGAGATATCTTAATCCTGACAAAAAGTCCTATCGACTTTGGATATAATACCTACTGTATAGAAAGGAGCTGATGGGGGTACGTACCTTAGTGATTACCGTAGAAGTGGGGCATACCTGTAGTGGGTAACTCTATCTTCAATAAGTCCCCGCTTATCCAATACCACGTGATCCAAGCCTTTGACATTACGTTTTCGAGCTTTGGAACTCTCTCAATTGGATTGACCGATTTCGTAATCCTCTTCCCAGACAACCAAGCCAACACAACAATGCGGCGGACACTCCGACTCTTCGCGGCCGTCAAGCCCGCTCGCTACCTCGAGCCCGGCACCCCGACCGGCCTAACGGGATTATACACACACAGCTCACCGCGGTCGACGCTCTTGTATCTGTACACCCGCACCCTCGAGAAGCTGCAGCAGTTCCCCGAGTCCTCGCTGTACCGCCAGTCCGTCGAGGCCCTGACCAAACACCGCCTGTCCGCCATCGAGGCCGTCGAACCCCCCGGATACGCCGAGTGGGCCGCGAAGGCCCGCAAGATCGCCGAGGCGAACCCCCGCCAGTTCCAGGTCACCACGTCGCCCGAGGCGGACCGCCCCTCCGCGCGCGCGGCTATATTGCAGATGGAGAGCGGCGGACGCTTGTTCGTGCACCGCGCCGATCCGGAGCCCAAGGACGAGCGCGTGGAGGAGTGGGATGGGGAGAAGGATGAGGGACCCGGCACGGAGGGGTTGAGGGGACCGGAGGAACGGCAGGAGCATGAGTTGCTGTTTCGCAAGCCGCTTGATAATCCGGGAGATAAGATTGAGTGGGAGACTGAGCCGCAGTTGACTGCTGATCAGTCAGTTGATCCTTGTAGAGATATGAGTAGAGGAGTTTGGACTGCTAACAATGGCATAATAGGATTGAAGAGATTGAGAGTAAGATCGGAGGTGGCTTAATCGAGGAAGTGGTACAGCGGGCCGAGAGCGAGCTCAGGCTCGTTGATATCATGTACGAACATAAGGTGTAAGTATAAGTAGATCGCTTAGAGGGAAACGAACCCCACTAACCAGACCTACAGATGGGAGGATCTAGAGGAGAAGCCTGCTGAGGGCCAATGGACCTACTTCGAGCGCTAGTCGCTATCAATGAGCTCCCATCCTTTGGTCTCTTAGGCGGTTGCTATAAAATCCCGTGAACACGCCTACATGCGGCATTATAGAGCATGTGTACAGTAGAGGAAGAGAAAAGCATTGATTGTACATACGTACGGGGATTTACAATACGAAACGTTCCTAATGCTACTCTCTATCATGAGGTGATCACCAAACTTGCTTGTTGCAGCTATTCACCGGATGAGGTGGATGTCCTCAAGTGCTCTATCTAGAAATTCTTGGACTTTGCTTATCTCATCATTTATAGTACAGTAGGTATTGCTTCAGTTAGGATTGTCACGATTCCAAAGATTATCTCGAATAATATCTCAATTGACTTATATAGCCCCTATCCTGATTGATTTCGGTTTCAAAGGCAAGGCGCGGTGGTTTTTTTTTTTTTGCGATGCGCCGTTTTGGGAGACAAGCGCTATAGGCTCAAAAAGAAAAGTTCACAATTCTTGGCATAGTGTGTTGAATTTGCCAACGTCAAAAATAAAGTGAGATGTATTCGAGACTACGATTATTGAAGCTTCAACATAACTTTTTCTTTCCCAAATCAACTTTCATCCTACACTGCTGCAAAATATTTCACAGCTTAATTAATCGTCAACGAAGTAGAGTAAAATGGGACCCTTCGCTGCTCCGGTCCCAGGCTTTCGCCTCGGGATACATCCGCACGGAGCCAAACGCAGGAAAACCGGCGCCGAGCAAGAAGCCGGGGAAACCGAGCCCGAATGGGATATTCCTTCGCATCTCCCTCACGGCTCCATCAATCCCCTCAGTCACCCGCCAGACGTACTCCGTCAATTTAGAGTCGCCGGGCTCTCGGTGTCAGACGAGATACCGTCCAAAACGCACCCCTTGTTCCCGCACAAACCCCTCCCATCAGAGGACAAGCAACGGAGAACTCGCGGCGGAGGCAATAGGAGTGCTATCACCAGCGAAGCCGAAAGCGAGGCGGAAAGCGGCGTGGAGAAACGCAAGGATAAAAATAGTACGACGAAGCAGTTCTCGGAGAGGCTGAGACATTTGAGCACCGTAACCGCTATCATGCACCGCTGTCTCGACGACGGCGACATCGCGCGGGCGAAGCGCGCTTTCGGGCTCCTGGCGCGGACGAAGGACGTGGATATCCGGCAGGGAGGGCTCTGGGCCGTGGGTTCCGAGATCCTCATGCGGGAAGGCGAGGCAGAGGAACGGGAAAGAAGACGAAGACAAAGACAGCAGCAGCAGCAGCAGCAGCAGCAAGTCGAAGACGAAAAAGAGAATGCTCGCGCAGGCGACGGAAACGCAGAGCGTGAACGACAAGAGCCGCGTCGCTGGGGCTCAGCCGCCAACATCGATAAGGTGAAGTCGTACTTCGAAAACCTGATCCAGCAGTACCCGCACGACCAGCACCGGCCCTACCTAACCAGCGCCCTGGACTTCTGGCCCGCGCTCTTCGGCATCGAGATCTACAACATGGACGCCGAGTACCGGCAGGCGCTGTATCGGCTACGAGAAAGAGAGGAAGAGGAGGAGGAGGAAGAAGGGGAAGACGGGGAAGATAGAGACGTCGACATTGCGGCGGAGGATATGGCTATGGGCATGGCGTACTCGGACGACCCTTTTGAAGCGCATAGGCGGCGCAGGGATGAGGAGCGGCACGGCGTGGCGTGGGCGGTGCGCGATGAGTTGAGGATGGAGACAAGGGAGGTCGCGGCCCGGATCGCGGGGAGGATGGACCAGGTCATGGAGAACGCGCCCTTCACGACGCACCGAGAAATGTTAAGGCTCAGAGCTAATCTGGCGCTGTTTATTGGTGACTTGTATATTCCCTCACGTCTCCTAGCCGACGAGGACGACGTACAGGGGGTCTCGCTAAACAGTGTCGAGGATATGCTGCGTTCGCGAGCGGAGTTGGCGGAGGAGCATAACGCGTTGGCTCAGAGGAGAGAGGAGATGGAGAGGGCTCGGAGGCTGTTTAGGAAGATACTAGATGGGGGCGGAGAAGTCGATGATTGGGTTCAGAAGTTCGTGCTTACGGATGAGGATGAGGGCCACGATATTACCCTTGATGATGTGTGGTGAATGGTCTTTTTTACTTCCCTAAGAGATAGAGTGATACCCCAGGCAAATCGAGACAGTATTCTAAGACTTTCAAAGAACTTCGACTTCATTGCTCGTCATAAGTTTGCGTCTCACGAGAAGTATAATATCTACGGAGAAAAACAACATTTCCGGTGATGTTTTGGGGAAGAAAGCGAGTATCCAGAGCTCATTCTCCAGAGCTTGCGATAGACAAGGCGAGTAAAATACGGACATGTTCGGGACTTACGGCTGTTGTAGTCGAGACTCGTGCTACTACTATCACTGAACTAGATTCCAGGGATGCTGCCTATCGCATATCGTCAAATTCCCGAGATCTATATTGGGAAGCTTCAGAGTTACCAAACGTGACTCGAGATCGACTGGGAACCTAAGAGTATTCAATATAGCTCATGGTAAAATGGCAATAAATATGCCTTGGTTCATTTTGATCATACAGTAATGATACCTAAAGTACAAGCAAGAGCGCGTAATTATGAAGCAATTATAACATGCCTCGCGCCAGTCCATGCAAATTCACACATACAGTCGATTCATCTGACCAGCCATTCATTCCATTTCCGATTCGAAACTTAACTGATGAAACATAGACAACCTAGCCCGAGGTAAAACACGAATAGGGGGTATACGGCGATGCCAACACGGTTCTTGACAACACCACTACCGCCCAAAATGCTGACGCCCGCGGCTAACGACCAGGCAATCAAGACGAGGTAGACGGGGATTCTGGGGATAAGGGGCAGTTTGAGGGCCGACAACAAGGAGGCGATGACGAGCGGGAACAGCGTGTAGCCGATGATACACACGCTCTGTGCGAACGAGCTGTCGTACGTTGTCAGTTAGTACAAATCCAAATCCGCCCTCACGAGTACACCACCGTACGATACACCCCCGCCACACCCAAGAGCAAAAAGCGAAAAGCGAAAACTCACATATTCCCACCCAGCAGCTTAATCTGCAACGTAACCACCGCCTCCCCGATCCACACGATAGCAAAGACCCCACTGAACACAATATCCTTCTGATCCTTCTTCCCGCAAATACTCAAGAACAACGAAAGCAGCAAGCAGAAGATCAGCGGGCCCCACATATCCCAATCACGAAGCCCCGGGCTCATATTGTTCTGATTAAGCAGAGATTCGGGATCCATAACGCGGCCAGCAAGACTCGTCAGCTCGTCCCGAGCGCCGGAGAGCCCCGCGCCGCGCAAGTTGGCGTAGGCGCCTCGAAAACCGTCGGCGTGATCGAACATGGTGCCGCCGAAGAGGTACCGCGGGTACAGGACCTCGCGCATCTTGGACCACACGGCGAGCAGGTCGCGGCGCAGCGTGTCCCAGACGCTCTCGTCGATGGTGTTTTGCGGGGCGCGGCGGTCCTCGCCTGGGATGCGGGAGGTTAGGTAGTTTTCGTTGAGGGGTCTGGATGAGGACGCTGCCGTTGCTGAGGAGGAGGAGCCGATGTTTCCCGTGAGCGGCTGGCGCTGGGATTCGGCGTGGGAGAGGGGGTCGTCGAAGTCGTTGAGGTCGGCTGTTCATGAAGCATATGGGCGCCTGGTAAGCCGCTGTACTACTCTCTACTCGCAAGCGCGGGGGGTAGGGAAGGGGGGAGGGAAGATTCCAAGGAGCCATTTCCTTTCTTTCTTTCATCCATTCCATTCCATTCCCATCTCGGCACTGAGAAAACTTACCATCGTCGGGATCAATCAGGTCGTCGTCGTCCTCTATCTGCGGACTGCTGTAGTGATGGCTAGTGGAAGACGCCATTTCGGGCAGGTGGCCTGCTTTGGCAAGCCGCACAGCACACAGCACACAGCACACAGTCGTCTGAATACCTAACCTAAGTCTGGAATTCAATAATCGCCTCGTTCAAGAACTACTAGTTGTGGTAAGCACCCCCGTCATCTATCGCAGTCGAGACCGAGCAACTCCTCCAAATCGTGCATGTGTATGTATGTAAGTATGTAGTTTAGACTTCGTTTGATTGATTCCCGAAAAGCTTCAAGTACCACCGTGTCAATTCAAACAACGTACATACATAAGCTAGCTCCTTGTGGTCCAAGCTCCCATAGTGGGGCACATTTTCAAACCAGCTTCTGATTGGCTGCCCCTGCCGAGCCCTTCAGAGGGTATTACTTGTACTAGGGGGGATGTGTGGGATGTATGTATCCGTGGATATACATCCATCTACCATCTATCTACATGTACGTCACGCAGTCTCGGTAACATCAGAACACTTGTGCATATGTGCTCCATCCTGTTTTATGGACCATCTGTTCCACCCAAATCTAACCCATGAGCGTGTAAGAAGGATGAGAAGGAGAAAAAGGCTTGTAATAGGTATCACATGCAACGGAGTTCGAGCCGTTGGACCGAATTTCAACAACCCATAGCAACCCACAGCAACCTCTACCAACCTCTACCGTCCTCTCTCTGTCTGATGATAACGGTCTCGACTTCACTGCGCTGCTGCTACAAGAGGAAAGTCACATACAATAATACAACTTGGGTAGGCAAATCCAACAATAGTGCATTATTCTTTACCAATTATGCGTGACAACATATCCATCCATCTAAGTACGGGTATCTCGAAAATTGTTCAGCGCCTGTTGTCCGCTTTTCAGAGGCTGGGTCTCTGTCAATATGCCATATCCTACCCCCTTCAACATCGAGCGTAGCAATCATGAACGTCTCCCATAACAAACCCCCTCCTCATTTAATTGCTCCGGAATGTGGATATCATCCTTTGCCTGTATAATCTGGGTTTCGCACAGCAACGACAACCCACCAAAGATGCGCCGCTGTACTGATGCTTCTGCATGATTCCCTCGAAACGCCTAGGTCCAACATCCGGGTCCCGCTGAATATAACCATATCATTAATACATAGACTTTGATGCAAGAACAATGAAACCCAATTTCTAGGTGCTCTCCATCTCACTGCCACATGCTTCTGTAGCTTCGTGGGCTATCTCCAAATGCGTGTGCTTGTGTAGTAGGGATTGCGTAGTGGTTTGCGTTGTGCTGAGTGTACGAAGCTGATGCCTCTGCCCATGGTTCTGCCGCGTGAGGGTCAAAACTAGACGGGGTGCGCTGGGACGGCTGTTGCACCTGGGAGTACGGCTGCCAAGATTCAGATGTAGGCACATACAGTCTTGAGCGAGGCCATGCGGGCAGGTTCGAGTAACTGGGACTCCTGCGGTTTAATTCCGTTGAAGTAGGTCCATAGCAACCTTGTGAGGCCACGGTATCGAGGCCGGGTATGTAACGTAGATCGGAAGTCGCATTTGCTTCAGTCGAACAACCTTCTGGTGAAGAATGGGCTCTTCGTTGCTGAAGAGGCTGAGGTTCAAAGCCACGATATGTCGACCTTGATGTTTCGGGATCCCAGACCGCTAATTCGTCGTGGGGTTGGGAGCTCTCCCCTGGCACACCGCGACCATACACAGCAATATTACCGTTAATTCCTACTAGAGCCCATGCAAATACGGCTACATCCCGGATTGACTTCATAAGCTGATCGATCGGCGGACCTCCAGCGGTCTTGACATGCTCTCGTAGAGGCATATATTGAGGTAGGAGCGGCGGTCGAAAAGTGTAGAAATGCTCCGGAGGGTAGTAAGGTCGAATGGGATGTTCACTCCAAGGCGCAGCGAAAAGTCCATTCTCGAAATCAACAGGGAGCAGAGGTGGGTGGAGAGAAGGAATCGGCGGTCGAGCTTTTCTCAATACCACAACTAGCCCATCTGATGTGCAAGACACAACGGCTTCCAGCTCAAACGTCGGGATGGGATTCCGGCTTCTCCCACGCCGTCCGTTGGCCCGCCTGGTTGAATCTGGAGCTTGGTGGCAAGTTTCTTCCAAATTTTGATATGCTTGGATCTCAGGCAAGGATGGAAAATAAGGCTCCTGACTATTCCCATTGGTAAGGACGGCCACTTTGGAGAGCTCTGGGCTGACACTGGCCTCGGTCTTGATCTTAGGATCAAGCATTTCGTTGGCATCAACCTCCATAGAGTTTCCAACATGGGCATGGCTGTCCAAGCTTCCATCGTCGCCGTTAGTCATTTCTCTATCTTGGTCTTGTTCACTTTCCTCGTCATCTTCATCCTCATCGTCCTCTTCCTCTTCCTCTTCATCATCTTCGAAATCCTCGTCCCTTCGAGGATCACGATACCAGAACCGGAGGTAGGCGATCGAGTCGTTTGCTTTAGCGCTTTCTAAGCACTTGATGGCATCTGCTAAGCAATTCTCTGCGATGCATTCATAGAAGCTTTTATCCTGAACTTGATCCGGCCTCACGCCAAGAATTGAAGACACAGCATTAGTAGCAAACATTACCGTTAAAGTCCTAGTGAATCTGTTGAGTATAAGAGCTGCGCGAGGTTCCCTTTCCATTGGCTGCATTTTAAATTTAGGCGAAAGGTGCTCAAGCATATGATACCGGGGGTCTCTTGGAGAGGATGAAAAGATTCGCCTGATCTGGGGCGCCTCTATCGCACGTCCTGCCGGACCATTAGTAGCTAGGACGACCTAGACCACGACATAATAAACAATCTGCAACGTACTCTCACTCTTCTCGCCACGTCGATATATACTTGTGCAAGCTACCAAGACATCATGGACTATCGTGAAGCAGCATTCGCAGCTTATCCATTGTCCATCCCTGGACATAATCCGGGCGTAGTGTAAGACGGCCGCTTTGTCGAGCAGAACACCCCTGTTATGTATGGAGCGCGCGAACGGTACCTCTTCCGGGTGAAAGTAATCGAAACATGACTTGCCCTGGACATCTCGCGGCTGGTATCCTAAAATATCAACAATGGATTCAGATGCGAAGAGGATGTTGGCGTCGGGCGACAGGTCTGTAGAATTTCAACTATTAGCCGCGGCCCGACTCGCTGAGCATGTAATTGCAGATCATGTTGCCCAGGTATATAGCGTCTTCCATGTTTGAACAGCAGGGACACTAACTGTGGATGGTCATAAAAGTCTGCTCCATTTGATTCGATATCCAGTCTGCTGGAATAATACTACTGTTGTTCAACGAAAATCGAACTTCAACCCATAAGCCAAGACTTTTTTTTTAAGAGTCGACCAGCACCAGCTAAATGCTTGTTTCGGAGGGCGCCAACAAAAACCCGAGGACGAACAGGATGTGGTGTTCCAAGGTGGCTCCAGAAGCGAATCTGATGGGATGGTAAGTTCCGAAATTCGTGTTTCGTGAAACCGGATTAGCAGTCGGCTGTTCAGGACAGTTATGGAAAAGTCCAGGCAGACGAACCAACGAGGTGTCTCTGGATAACCGAGTATTGTACGACACAGATCCCGCCGTCACCGTCGGGTAGGAGGAAAAGTCGTACAAGCTGGCCCCAGAGCAGGTTTCGTGTGATGCCCAAGGAAAAGGTAGCGAGACTGGGACTGGCGTCCCATGCGAGGAAGGTTGGTAGGAATCCCGTCAGGTTTCTTCTACACGCGTTGTAGCAGGTAGCCAAGAGGGTCGCGACTTGTGGTGTCACAACGACCTAATAGTCACTCGGCTCGGTGCAGTCAGTGGTGAACAGAGACCAGCATACGCAATGCAAGAGGGCGCCGGTAGCCACTGAGTAGGTATACCGATTATGAGGAATAGGGCGGGCAGAGACGACCAGATAGGACGTCCAGGGCGACCAGCCCGTCATATACAGTAGGGCTAGGTTCCCAAGATGTCTGGATCGTTCCGTTCGACTAACGAAGTGTTTGGTCTCTCTGGCGGAGTTTGGGGGCGGGTAGCGGGGATAAGACGTTGAGGCCTAATAATCGGACCCGTTGACCTCGGGCTTCCGATGTGGAGGACAGAGATTGATTAACGAAGGGAGGATTTTAGATAGCCCAAGGGATATATAATGGATCTACTTTGTATCCTCCTAATGCTAGCTAATACTAGTAATGAAGCTGTAGAAGTGGGAAAAAACGAGCGAGGGTTTAGAAGTCGGCGGACAGAATGCATTAGATGAGAAGGTTCACTGTGTGTTGTCTTTCGAGACTCTCTTATGCCAGATATGCAGCAGGCACTCCCATTTGTCAATGCCAATGCTAATGCCAAATGCCAGCGGCAGAGTAGGTGGCTACAACTTGGAAATATAGTTCCGCTAATGTACAGTTCAGTACATTAAGTGCTTTCGGTAATGCAGGTAGCGTAACGGCATTCTCTAGCTGCCTTGAAAGTGCATGGAGGTAGTTTCCATCTATGGACAAATACCTCCCTTTACCTGCCCCGTCGTTTGGATACATCCAGTCCATTAAACACCAAAAAAACTAAAAAGTGCTAGGTACATATATGTACGTACAATACGTACCTACTCAACGCCTAACTTCGCTTGTCATGCAACCCGTGCGTTCCGCTAGTTTTAACTCACAGGGGTCCATTTGTGGATGAACCCCTGGGGAACAACATACCCTGCTACCGTCAGTCTTGCTATACATATGTACATACACATGCACTACTGTAGCCTGCTAAAGTCTAGGCTTCTACCAGGGTCTATATGATCTTACCATGCTACCATATTATCACATTACGCAGTGCTATGGTAAGTAAGGTAAGCTTGTGTGTTAGGTATTGTATCAGATCATTGATAGGTCTATTACTGTACGACCTGGTATTGTGGATGTACGCAGTAAGGATTATTTGTGTTGCTAGCCGCGTTAGGAAATACCTTATTTGGCTATCCGTCGTTTTTATAACATCTCTGCCCTTGGTGCGTTAGCTACATACACTAGTTGCCACGCTTGCATTCATGGATTCCTATTTGCTCTAGCCAACTCAACTCCAACACTACATAGTATACGTACTAACACGTTGATTTACAGTCACATTGAAAGATATGAGACAAGATAGTTGCTCCATAAGATGATAGTTGTACCTCTATAAGCGGGATAGTCCCCTTCTCCGTTCATGTCATGTGGAGTCTCCTAGTAATTATCCACCGGGATTGTACCGTACTTACATATATTCAGCTCCAAGTTAGCGTCTTCTCGGCGTACATTCCGCACAGCAGAGCTAGCCCGTTTAACTTCAATCCATAAACAACATTGGACTGCTTGACGAATGACAGGTACAATTAGTCAATTCACACCTCCTTCAGGGCCATGTAACCATGTAAGTGTTACCAAAATGAAACGATTCTTCTCTTAACGGTTGGAACTTTTAAAAATACCTTCTAAACTTCGTCCGTGGAACCCCCTCATAAATGAAATAGTTGAATCGTATAATCTCTAATTCCGCACGTGGCCAAGGATGATTATCAAAAGAACAAGGGCAGTATACAATTTGGGAATTGCTTGCGAGCCAGAGACTAGTGTACGGTAGCCCACAAGGGTCAGGCGGAGCCCAACAACCTTTCCTGGTTCTCAGGTATGCCCGCATAGCAGGGGCTGAACCAATGTCGTGGATTTGCTTATGAACAGTCCCAGAATAGAGGGATTCTTTTGCGGGTTCATGGCCAAGGACAGACAAGGACAAGAGCTGCATGGCTTGCATCCCGGAGTGACTACTAAAACCAACCCCAATTCGGACGAGAAACCCAGGTTTCTGGATATGCTGCTAGGATTCCTTCTAAACCTGGCACTAGCCACACTTCCGACTTCCTACCTTTCCTCAAAACTGCAGCCTTTGTTCAACCCTTTCAATGGCATGTATTGTCCATAGCGACAGTGTCGTGCTTTAGATATCCCCCTTAGCAGGGCCTCGTCGTATTCTCCTTTCACATTAACCGGGTTGGATTTAGCGTTCTCCTACCCATTTGATGAAATATTTTGGGAATAGACAGGCTTCTTTTGATATCTCTACCACGTGGCGTTAGAGGCAGCTAAGGCTAGCAACGGTAACTTTGCCGTTCGACGATGCGTAAGTGCCAGGAACGAGCGCCGAGACTATAAACGAGACTTGACAGCATGTACAACATTATCTTTAAAAAACCTAGCTCCTAGTGCTCGCTTTATGTTTTCATAACCTCGTAACTCGTTGGACATTGATTTAGGGAAAACTTCGGACCTATGTTTTTACAACCTATTAGTTTTTATTCCTATAATAATCTTATTTAATAAAAGCTATAATTTTTTAAAATATAAAACGTTAAATTAATATATACCTTATATATATTTCGCTTTATAATTACGTATTTTTTTATATAAAAAGTTATATATTAATATAAATAAGTTATTTTATTATATAAATTAAAAAGTATTATTTAATTTTAAAATTAATTAAAAAATAAACTTAATTAATAATAATTTAAAAATAAATTATATTATTAAATTTTTTTAAATAAAACTTATATATTATTTAACGTTTTATATTTTAAAAAATTATATATATAAGTTATATTAAATTTATAATTTAAATAATAAAATTATTTATTATAAAAGTTAACGATTTTTATTTTTTAAAATATATTATTATAAAGCTTAAAAAGTTAATATAAAATAATTAAAAATCGTCGTTTATTTAAAAATATACGTAATATAATTAGTTTTAAATGCTTATTATTAAATTTTTCGTATGCTTAAACTAAAAGCTTATAAAATATATTAGACAAGGTATTAAATTCCTCTTCACACATTTGTATCGAAATGAAGTTTGACAATTATCCCTACCTAGGTATGTTGGTAGCTAAATACGAAGCAAAAGAGGCCAAAGCTCCCATCCACGATATCAAGCTACCCTGGGCAGCCGCAAGAATCGGTGAGCGCTAATTGGAGCGTATTATCTCACGCTTCTAGCAATGCGGACTATTTGTAAAGCCTGGACTAATTCCTAATGAATATTCCCATAGTGAGAGCTTGATCATTTAGACCAAACATACGAGAATGTCTACAACGTGCATTGAACCTGATGATTTTAATATGTAGCAAAGATTCAATTGCAACGTACGTCAACTTCCACGCTTGTCGGGATGTGAAGTTAGCGCAGGATTCTTTGAGCATGGGTACGCCAAGGCGGAAAAATCCAGAGACAGTATTATCATCAGCATCAGCCGTGCCTATTAGCAAGTTGTCACGAAGGAAAGGTCCGAGATGAAGTCAAATTCTAATACCGCTGGGTCATTCACCATATTCTCGGGCTACGACAGAAACACTCGTTACTTTATAGCATGATGAAAGCTCGCAACGGCTTCGTCGGTTATTTTCTCCACGAGACAAAATAGCTGCGCATGCACTCCATACATCATCCTAAGCCTTATGGGTGCGCCATCACAATTAGTTGCATGTGACACAAATTATAGCTAGCTTGTTATGTATCAAGCTGAAGTTGGGGTTTGAAACTGGGAGGATGGTAGTACGTCTGTGGCGTCCTCTACTTTTTTCGCTAGCACTGCATATCAGTCAGCATGACAGTAGCATCGAGTCGTGCATGCAGTATCATACATGCCAAAACTGCATAGCAAGATACTTATGGCCTTTCATTCATGGGTGTGTCAATGTGCCCATCGACTTGCTAGGGTCTCGTCCAATACTACGGCCAAATAAGTTGGGCAAATTCTAGGATGCTTAGACTAAGTCTCTTGGGCTTCATTTCAAAGCTACACGTAATGGCTGAAAGACGTGCTAGATAGCTACAATTCGATACATCTAGTTGGAGACAAATACATAAAGATACTCAAAAGTGTGCAGCTGAGTGTATACCGGCCGTAAGAATGGATCTCTAACCAATTTTTGAGAGTATCCAAAGTATTCATTGGATGACAGATGTCTGTGCGTGGGTGGTTATTAGAGATACCATGCAAGCAACTTCAGGGTTCATGAAAACCAAATGAAAACGTTTCTCATTCAAATGTATAACATTTTAGCCATCTTCATGTATAGTAAATGGTTGAATGAAAGAAATAAATATTCCAAAGTGTTTATTTATATTTATTCTATCTTAGCACTACGTAATTACAGCAGTAATAAGTGTAGGTATACACTAGATGAGATACTGAATTATAGATTTGATCGTGGAAGATCTTATCGTGAACGCTGGGTCCCCTTACCCCCACAAAATCCTGATATCTTCAAGGGAAACATCAAAGAGGATGTACATACTTGGCGTTGTACAGGGTCAAATTGAAGGATATAGCTAGCTCCAGCCACAATCTTTCAAGCCTCAACGCAAAGACCAATCTGTGCCCCCAAGGGACCCTTGACGTTGTGGAATTATTGATTACTGAACATTTCGGTCAGTACCCGAATAGTACCTAGCACCAGCAATCGAGTTTGTGAAACTATTCGGATTTAGCTATTGGAAATTCGATATCAATCGATATCCAGAAAACCGCATATCACATCCCCATTTGGTAAATTCAAGCCTCACTAAATTCCCATTCGCGCGCATTACACACCACTACCTAGCTTGGTCTGCGGAACGGACCCTGAATGGTTCATCAAGTCACCGGCTTCATCTTGTTTACCAAAACACCCCTTGCACCGGACTTCTTATCATCCTCCTTGCCACCAACCCCACCACTTAGACCGAGCATGCCAACCTAAAGGGGGAACTATGCAAGACATCTTCTCGAAATGCCATCAGCGATCAGCAGTGACGAGTGGGATCTCCCACGCCTAAAAGCCTCAATTGGCTTCGAGGTGAGGCTGTCCCGACGCTTGTGTTCTTTGAGTGGCTCAGGTCCCGTGAGTATAAACTGATCATCGCTGTGCAGGATGATTTCCAATATTTGGCCTCGGATGACCAAGATACCGGTGAGGCTTTCACGTATGTATTGGGAAATACAGTATTCTGACTATCCTTTGTTAAGAATTCTTCGATGTGAAGTTCTATCCCTACGCAGACGCCACACACGATCCGGTCTTCGCTGCGGTCAGTAAGAAGCATGTTGTCATATATCGGCTTTCCAACAAATCCAATCCCCCTTACGAGCTAGTTCAGCTCTTCAGGGATGACGATGTGAGTTGTGCCGTTGTGCCGTAGTCTACCTCACAGGCAGCGCAACTTACCCCAAAGTAGAAGGAAGCCTTAAATTGCAGCTGCACTTGGACTAAAGATCCCGAGACCGAAGTCCCCTATCTATGCGTAGCCGGCAGAGACGCCAAAATCAAGGTCTACGATGTTGTTCAGGGGAAATTAGTCAAGGTCAGAAAATCATTTATAATCATCTATAGCAAATATACCTTACTAACATCTCATACAGGTCCTTGTGGGCCACGGAGGAGTAAGTTTTATTACAGATCGGCTGGAATAATGAACTGACAGCCCCTGGAGGAAATCAACGATCTCGCGACATGTCCGACGAATTTCCTCTTGATTGCATCTGCTTCAGAAGATACTACAGTACGAATATGGAGCCTAGATCCCGCACATTCTAAGCAACCATGCGTCTGCCTTCTTGCTGGAGAAGGTCATTCGTCAGGTTTATTGACTGTCGTATGTGTCTCTACCTGCTTTATGGCTATTTTGGTGTTGACTAGTATCTCTCAGGCATTCCATAACAGTGGGCGATATGTTCTCTCCGCAGGTCACGACAACGTTATATGTCTGGTATGAAGTCAATTCCCCAACCAAAGATATAATGTGAATGTATCTTATTAACATAATCCAGTGGACGCTTCCTGACTTGCCCCCCGAATCCAACGGCAAGAACCCCGCGAAACCTATCGTAATACATTATCCTCATTTCTTTACCTCCGAGGTGCATAGCGGCATAGTAGACTGGTAAGTGATCATCTCATCTTACAAGATTGTGGAAGTGTGGAAGAAAAGCCACTAAATAGATCAGTGTCGCTTTCTTTGGCGATCTCATTCTTTCGAGAGCTTGCCACGAAGATATAATAGTGCTGTGGCGAATCGAGGGATTCTCTTCTCATGACCCTCCCCCGGAAATTTCTGAGGCGCCTACCACGAGCGATACAGAACGTCTAACGCGTTCTGCGTTTGCTCCCGCAACGGCATCGGCATGTCCTCCTCAGTACACCCGTCTATTAGAATTCTGGACACCAAATTGCGGCCACCAGTTCTACCTTCGCTTCAAACTATTTCACGACAAGGACAAACACCCAGTCCTAGCATTTGGTAATGCGAAGGCTATGATCTTCTTCTGGGATCTTGCTCGCCTGGGAAGTTATCACAATTTCATCAGCGAGGTCCGCAATCCAGAGCGCGATAAGTCCCAGCCAATTCAACGTCCGGGTTGGCTAGCCCCAATTCAGCACAGACACAAAGGTGACGCCGTCAGCAAGCTTAAGGACGCTGCTAGTGACAGAGAGTCGGTCGCATCGGGACGCACCGGCAGTGTCGAGGTTGAGACGCACTTGGATCTCAACACGAACTATTCGCAAGAGACAATTGAATCGTGGGAATTGAAGTACGATATGACACGCGTGGAGGAACCCATCAGAGCACATTCCCAGAGCAATATCACCGTCAAGGACTTTGTCGGACGCCAGGTTGCTTGGAGCGCTGGGGGTGAGTGGTGTGTTGTGGTTGGTAGTAAGAATCTTGCTATCATCCTACAGCGGTGGCATAAGAAGGATAGAACAGAGGATAAAGATAAAAAGTCAAACAGTCAGGACCGTCAGAGTTAAGACGGCGGCAATTTACAGAGCTGTCAACACAATTCC
This sequence comes from Hypoxylon sp. CO27-5, assembly GCA_002120305.1. NCBI lineage: Eukaryota > Fungi > Ascomycota > Sordariomycetes > Xylariales > Hypoxylaceae > Hypoxylon > Hypoxylon sp. CO27-5. Next base: position 156,972 of record KZ112456.1, read on the forward strand.
GATCCACTGTCATTACCTTATCTAGATACCTACCTACCTCCTTTATCAAACAGGAAGACATGGTTATACATTAGGTACATCATAACTATAATCGAATGAGCACCAATCTTTACTCAGTGTGTCACGAGTAGTTGAGTTCGTAGGATATTCTGAAGAAATCGTGTGACATTTTTAACTCCACCGTCCCGGCTAGCCTAAGGGAATGACGACGTTCAAAGGTTCAACGATATACTTCTATTAGACCCCTCCCCATACCATAATCACGAAACACTCTATCAACCACCAACCAATCAACCACACAGGTAGTAGAGGACCGACTTCGTCAACCAGTACTCAATACGCTTAAGTTGCCTCTCCTGCCATTGCCGACTAGATGCAGTAAGGTATGTTATTGATGTACTGGCACTTGGTGCCCGTAGCGCAGTCTCCACCATCCTGCAAACCATCAGTGACTAGAAACTAATAACATACATACGTGTGATGTACGTACAACGTAGAAACCCTGGGCATTGCAGACGAACCAGCCCGAGAAGTCGGGCTTGCAGATGTAGGAGATGGGTTTGCACGTCCAGGTGTTGTCCGAGCTATTCCAGGGCTTCGTGGGAACAGTGGGATCAGTAGTATTCAATGAAGTCGTAGGATCGGTGGGATCGGTGGTACCCGGGTCGGTGGTAGGATCGGTGGTGTTCCAGGAACTTGTAGGGTCGGTGGGATCGGTGGTGGGATCAGTGGTATTCCAGGAGCTTGTGGGATCAGTGGTGTCCGTACTGTTCGTAGTACCGGTGGTGTCCGTGGGGTCCGTAGCGTTCAAGGGGTCTGCCACGAACGGCGCAGCGAGAGCGGCCGTGACAAAGGCCATGATTGCGAAGAACTTCATCTCGAAGTTGAAGACGGTGATGTCTGAGAGGTAAAGGAGGTTATGGTGTATGAGTGTTGAGTGTTGATCCTTGGAGAATACAGTCGCTTGAACAGATAATCAGGTATCGTCTGATCTGCTCCTTTCTTATATAGCACCAGAATAGTATGAACGGGCTCTCGATAGGACGTATTGTGAGGCAGCCGCCCCAAGATCGCAGAACGTTTATCCTCCTGAGAGTTTGTTGTGGTGCATATCGTCGTAATTCGCTAAGAGAACGTAACGTCTCATACTGTTATGAGAAACAGGAGGCTAATCAACCACTCAAACAACTAGAATAGGGGGTCAATCCTACACATCACGATTGTTGAGAGCCCCATCTGGGATGTCAGTCTTCAGGACTTCAAGATCAGACTGCCTATGAAACTGGATTAAGAGTTCCTGATCAACCTATCGGATGAAACGCCCGTCATGTTATTCGTACATCAACATCGGGCTAAGTCGACATGATATGACCTATTTGGCCTAAGCCGCCGCTCGCGAAAGCATGCGAGCGCTTTCCATGTGATGAAGTTTGTAGTAAATCCCACTGACATTCATCCCCTTCCGTTGAAAGTTAGGTATGTAACAGTCCAGTTCTCTCTAGCGTTCGACAAGAAACTTAATAGAACCCAGAGAATAATTAGTGCGGTTCTCAAGCTAGAAATGAGTCCTAGAGTTTTGACCGTGGATCAGAAACCGTTAAATTTACCCACGCGGACACGGGCCGTCAGAGCGAGTTGACGTTATTAGTGTACGCGTAGACTACGTGTGCTTCAAGGTATTAGTAAAACGCACGCCTGTCTTGACATTAGGTTCCTTCTTGCCTTAGACATGTAACGTTAGATTTTAGAGACTTGCGATGTAAACTCCCTTCCAGTAGGTATTCTTGTTTCTCTCAACCTCGAGAAATGCTCATGCTCGAAATCCCACGAGCTCCTATACAGCGCACAGAGAGAATCTATCCCATGTGGGGATGTCTGAGGTTCTTATACTTGCGCTAATGTCGACGCTATAAACATCTATAACGACGAATCCAGAACCCTTGATGCGAGAGCTGATTCCTACTTAAGTACCCGTCCAATGATACAATAATGTCATGTGAGAAAACGGGGGCAAGACAACGGGATGCGGCTCCCTACAGGAGGCATAATTCAACTTAAGATACATGTAGTCACTTACGTTATGTTATAGCAAGACACATGAAGGAAGACACATGAAGGAATAACCAACTAGCCTCTATGAGTGGAAGCATCCCCGCCTTGTCTAGAAACTCGCACCTACCTTGCGGCCCACCTGCATTGGAAGTTCGATATAGGAAGGCTTAGGGAAAGCGCGGTCAAACTCATAGACCCTTCTCTACTACATATGTATGTAGCTAGTAACCATTTGATCTACTGGTTCTTTCTTACTGGTTCTTTCTTGAAATTCAGTCTAAATGTGAGGCTCAAGCAATATCAAGCTCCAGTCCTACGGGTCCTTTTTTATACCCCATCACCGGATTCCTAACATTGCCCTGCTATGTCATTTATGACTTCGACCTCTTCTGTTTCATTGGGAGCAAAGTTACCTATTACTACCACTATTCGTATTAGGCAATGTTGAACGGACCAGTGGAAGTGCCAGGCTAACCTCCGAGCTTAGTGATTGTATCATCTAACATGCATGCATCCATTCCACTGCTAGTGACAACAACGCGTCTTCCGGACCTAGCCCGTGGCCCCGGCCCTTATGACGTACTCACGCAGCACATTCATTCTCTGATGCAAAGCGCACCCAGACTCAGCTTTTACCTAGTACTCGCCGCCGTGTTGGGATTATAGTCAAGCCCGTCAAGTCAGCCACCTTGATGGCTACCTTACGTACACGGCGTACGCCTTAGTTCAAGTTACGTTGTGACCATCGCGAAGAAAGCGGGGCTGATTTGTGCGTACAGTGCAAGGACCAGATGCCATCTACGATCTTACTGTCCGGGCGCACAAAATTATATAGGCTACAAAAAATGCCGCATTTCCACGAATCAACCACCCTCCGACAGAGTCGGTCGTTGGCTAAAGCTCCCTAGGGAGTCACGGGCTTGTGGTTTAGTGGTATAATACTCCCTTAGCACCTACAGCACCTACAGCATCTATAGCATCTACAGCATCTACGATCTATCAGATCCTGTGTATGGCTTGGGAGTGGTCCGGGGTTCGATTCCCCGCGAGTCCAGCAACTGGAGGTTAGATTCCTCCTGTACCATCCTTTTTGACGATATTTGGCATTATTTTAATTTTTAATTTTTAATTTTTAATTATTTTATATTTGTTCTTTGTTGTACATACATGTAGCGCCTTATCTGCGACATTCTTCTCTATATACATGTAGCTTTACCTGCCAGTTCATCGCTGTGTGCGCCTACCTAGAATTTATTTACTTGAAGTATTAAACACTATTATAATTATTATTCTCTACTCGGTCTTTGTCGGGGTCTTTGCACCATTGGCTTCATGGTACACCCGCCATACATATCTGCATATGAAGCTGCCCTCGTTCGTAATCGCAACATCGTACAACACATGCTGGACTCGGCGATTTCATTCTTGGCCAGTACGTGTCGTCTACTACGTTACCGTTCGGGCGATGGCAGTTTTCATGTCGCGCGAGATGTGATGAGGCCGGAGACTGCGAGGTTTGCTGGCCCGCTGTGGCGTCATTCTGAGTTGTAATTACTTTGAGAGACCGGCTAGGGACTTTTTAGGGCTGATAGAGCGGGTTTACTGGTATCGTTGACAAACAACGGGAGCAAACAACACCTGGGTAGGAGATGCTGAGTCCAAGTCTCCTAGTTGGGGAATTGATGGGGGAAATCCGAATTCCGAAGAAGTAACACGTTAGTAGAAATCAAATACAACGATTCGACAAGCTTGAAATGCTTTACTTTGCGAAGTTGTATATCGGTGACTTGAGCCTGTGTAATCACCGGTCTATCGACTGAACGGGATTAAAGTCAGACATGCATATATCTTTCGGAATACAGTAAGCGAGATGCGAAATACTTGGTTACCGTCGATAACTTCATGTTGTTAAGCTAAAGGTCCGCTTGCTTAGGTGTCTGTTAGGTAATGTATACAAGGACCGATCGTAACCCGTACAAGTTTCATCTACTTTGGATTTGACGAAAGCTGAGCAATAAGGCTGACAACGGCGCAGATCGGCCTATTCGGTGATGGAATCACATATCTTCTAGACATAATTCTTCAACAGTCTCTAGTTAATTGGTTTTTTTTGTCTTGAATGGCAAGCAAATACATGATAAAAATAGTGTCTTCAGCAAAATCAAGCGACGGCTCAGCACAGTCGCGCGGCAAAGACCATATCAAGGCCTGGCGTTTAAGGACGGAAATAGGAAGCTCAAATGATTTTGTTTCAAGTTCGAATGTCCATGCCCCACCAGAAAAGTCTACTGATTTAGTGACCAATAAAATCCCCCCATTCCCCAGCTGCTAAAGATCATCGACATGGGGATCCCCGATACTCCTGAAAATCCACTCGGCCATCTGGACCACTAGAGCGATCTTCTCGACAACAGGTCCTTCCCAAACCTGCATCGAGATTCTTCAACGCTACGGCCCGACGGCCGTTGTACAGATCTTCGGCGTTTCTTCACCTTGGCTGATGGATGCGGAGCATGAATCTAGGCCTATCCTTCTCCATTTCTTCGGCATGGAGTTGATCGCTAACTTGCTAGTAAAACAGACCGTTCCATACCTCCTGAACGATCCCATTAACCAACCAAGGCGCCTTACCATGTCGGCCATGCCTACATGGTGCCGGTACCTGCTGGTTTTGACAGGGCATAGGAGTTTCCTACTATGAGCACCAATAAACCCGATACATTACGTAGTAATTCAGCCACTCACTGTGTCTCTTGTGGACCGTTTTGCTCGTGATTCCTTCGAGGCCCGAATAAAATATCTTTGTTTCCCGCTTACGTCTCATAAACTATCACAATGAGCCTATCCAAGTCACAGGTCACCCTTTCTTTGGTTTCTTTTCTTGTCACCTAGCACCGACTGTTCTTTCTCTCTTACTTCCTACTTATTCCTTTTTTACTCATTGTAGGATTTAGACAATCATTACAGTAGTCCATTGTTCAACCCTCTCCCACATTGTGAGATTTTGTCACTCATTACCTATTGGATATCCTAGAAGACGACCTCGTCACCTTCGCCGTTCCCTACAGCAAACTGTGAATTTCCTTCCCTTCTTTGGCCCCCAAGACCATTCGCTACATTACACCTAGTGTTCCCCTTGATCCTCAAGAAGTGGACGTACAAGAGATTGATTGAGAGTACAAAATAACACCTGCAATTTCTGCGTATTTCATAGACATCGAGGTCGCTGGGCGATACAGTTCTTCTCATCAAGACAATCTAGCATGTATATCAAATCTGTTCACGCTGCCGCGTTGGCAGCAGCATTTACACCACCGAAAGACATTAACATCAACGACCAAGGTAAGTCCATAGATTCCGAAGTAATAGAGAGATACATATACTAATTCTCATGCAAGCGTCCGTACGCAGTGTTGCTAGCACTCTAGCATATGAGTTAATGGCTTGGTACACCGGCAATGTTACCAACACTCCAGAAGTATGGCATACGAGCCCCAAAATTTCGGCGTTATCTGAGCTCCAGCTAACCTATTGTCCTGTAGACTATTGCTGTTTTCCCCGAACCATATTGTGAGATTTACTAGCTCATATCCTTATTCAACAATTACTAACCTCAGAAATAGATTGGTGGGAAGCAGGTGCCGCTTGGGGAGCTATGTTGGATTATTCGCACTACACGGGTGATTCCAGCTACGATGAAGTCATCACGCAGGCCCTGTTAAGCCAGGTTGGACCCAAGTTTGACTTAATGGTGCCGTTACATTACGGCTCAGAAGGGAACGACGACCAGGTGTTTTGGTCTTTTGCTATTCTTAATGCCGCCGAGCGCAACTTCCCTCAACCCGACGATAGTATTCCCCCTTGGCTCGATATAGCAGAAAATACTTGGAACACAATGGTTGTCAGGTGGAACGAGTCCAGTTGTGGAGGTGGACTTGCTTGGCAGATCTTCGAGTCGAATCCCAACGGGATGAGTTACAAGAATAGCGTTTCCAACGGCGGCTTTTTCCAATTGTCGGCACGCCTTGCACGAGCAACCGGAAATGATACATATCTTCAATGGGCGCAGAAGGTGTGGGACTGGTCAGAAAAAGTCGGTTTCGTAGATGACAAATTCAACGTTTACGATGGGGCGGATAGCAAGGACAATTGTGCAGAGGTAAACAAACTGTCATTCTCGTATGCGCAAGGAATCTATCTGTACGGCGCCGCGGTCCTGTACAACTACACGAATGGCAACAAGTCGTGGGAAAACCGTACTTCGGGCCTTCTGAAGGCGGCGGACTCTTACTTCAGCCCTTACGAGAATGCGACGAACATCATGTACGAGCATGCCTGCGAGCCTTACGAAGTCTGTAACAACGACATGAAATCGTTCAAGGGTTACCTCTCCCGCTTCATGTGGGCGACGACGCGGATGATGCCTACGACGCTGCCGCGTATCCAGACGCTTCTGAATGCCTCTGCTATTGCTGCCTCGAAGGCCTGCTCTGGAGCTACGAACGGCACTGTGTGCGGACAAAAGTGGTATGTTGGTGGTTTTGATGGCGTGACTGGACTTGGTCAGCAGATGACGGCGCTGGAGACTGTTCAGGGACTACTTGCCCAAGAGGCACTACCTCCCTTCAAAGCCGGTCAGATCAAGCACGTCAAGGGCTCCGATAACACTCCACCGACGGCTAATACTTCATCATCACCAACATCTAGTCCCACGCCCACTAAGAGGTCGAACGCCGCGGGCGACGTAACTGTTGAGCGGCAATTGATATTGCTAGCCCTATGCTCAGTTTTGGTTATGGCATTCATATGATAGAATGATTATGGAGGTATTAGAGAAGAGGCATTGACATAGCAATTGGCGTTTGGGTTCCCTTGCTTTATTGAGGGTCGTTGGGCACCCCTGACTTTGCATGATACCACATTTACCTTCGAAACTCTATGTATTATTGGTGACTGATAGATTCCTATGGATAAATTCATATACAGAACATTCTTCGATTACTCATGAGATATTAAATGAATAAACGTTTATACTTTGGCTTCTCGGCCTTTTGCACTAGGCCATCTCGTCTAGTCTATACATGTAGGTAATTGGGAACACTTGTAACTTCCTAATATACATCTTGACTACTATAAATGGGGAGGGCATGGGTACACTCACCCGTCCTGCCTACATATACATAAGGTAGTAATTATCCTGATTGTAGACTCCCTCTTTTTCCAACATTGACATTCAACATCGAATTTTTATACAGTGATTTCTCTGCAGTCTATAGACTTCGGTCTCTGATAATAGTTCATGCAACTCATATCCTTGCATAGAGGCGAGGCATGGCGGGAAGTCGGACGAGGATAAGTCGCGGGATCCATCGCGTGAAGCCACGTGTGGGTTGGATTGATCTTACCACCACCACCACCACCACCACCACCACCGTCCGTCTTGCGGCAGACCGGAATTTCCTGCTGGTAGCTGGTGACCAAACATATTGGATTGCACTCACCCCTAGGCCAATGCTTGGTCATGCGTATCTTTTGGCCACTTCCGTACCGGAAGTAGCGATGGTAGGAGTAGCAATGATGAACCCGCTCGTCGCGGAAGAAGCGATAGCTGATCCATGGATCTGTAGCTGCATACCCCTTGTCGATGCCAGTTTCGTAGGAAAGACAGCTGCATTTTGTAGGCGCAAAACACACCATTTCGGGCAGGGGGTTCGAAGGATACGAAGGCACTAATATGCCGCCGGGCCCTTCGCGATACCTCCGGAACAGCGCTCGTACCTCCGAGACAGGGGCCCGTCCATCGGGGGTGAGAGTAAAGGCGTCGGGACCGCTATGGGGTTTCCACTCTAGGCTGAGGACCACCGAGTTCTGGTCATCCTCGGCAGCTTCTAGACGGGCCTGAGGCCAGGTCGGGGACTCTTCGGCTGTGCAGCGTGTGTCGTGGCTCGGGTCGTGGCATTCGATGATGAAGTCGTCCAAGCAGGCTTGCCAGTCCTCGGGACTGCGTTGCTGCCAGTAGCTGATGTGAGCTTCGATAGTAGCCCATGGAATGTGAACGTGTTCGCAAAGCCGCACGGCGCCTTGACGCCCTAGACATCGTCGCTCCCGCTTGTCATAAGCCTGATTAGACAGGGAGAATGCGCGCACATCGTGGTGGCAGCTACAGGCGTCGCAGTATAGCGTGGAGCGGGTGCTTATACAAGAGGAAAACTTGCAACGAGCGTCCGAAGCTCCTCGAGTCGTCTGTTTAACCAATCCGTCGGTATGAATAGCATAGTAGAGTTTGCATCTATTGCACATCTCGTCTTTTCGCAGACGCTGTTCGAGTTGCTCCCTCGCGTCGCCGGGGAGACGCCACGAAGCTTCGGAATAACAGGTATATCTGACGGAAAGTGGGAGGGACATATACTTCCAGATGTCCGGCTCGTTGATGAGACGCCGGAATACCCTCGAGACGCGACGGAGACAGTACAGGGAGACAACGTCATCGCTTAGGCAGTGTAGAATTTGAAGCAGGAGTTCCTCCGGCAGCTGGCAGAGTCGACTATGACGGTTGTTGTAGATTTGTGCTGCTATTAAGGGGTCCATGGTGCGCTGCAGGTCGTGCAGAGTAAGAAGCATTTGAAACTTCTCCTCTTGATGACCCTCATTTTTCGCATGCTCTTGATGACTCGCATCATTTGTTTGCTGTTGTTTCTCCTGCTCATACACTCGGTCTCGGATGTCCTCTCGACGCCGACGTGGGCTGAACTTTTGGACCCACCGTCTAAGGACAGACATATTAGCGAATCAGTGCCGAAAATAATTACAGTAGTGTAAGAATGAAGGGGAAGATACCGAAGTAGATCTGAGGAGATCCATCATCATGTATTAATAGTTTACTATACGTGGCTATCTTACGTGCTACTAGAGAAGAGACTCTGGGGGTTAGTATTCAAATGGTCTGAGTTGGCATGAACTCTAACGGCGTGGCTTGAGAGCGTGTTATTACAGCACTTGCTAAATAAGGTAGCATCAACTCGCTTGACCAGTCTTGTGGTCGATATTTAGAAATTAACGTGGCATAGTTGGCCAAGTATCTCGAGTCCGAGATACCAACGTCATTTTTCGAGACTGAACGTCTCTATTTGACCACGTACCATCTATTTGTTTCTGAGGCAAGTCTGCCCCCAAAAGTGACCACTTCCAAATCCCACTTCCGCACTTACCAGAAACGCGACCCGGCTTAATCTCTTGGATCTTTAATTTCTCATTTTTTGCGTAACCTTTTCTAAAAATCCCGCCAACCCTTTAATGGCTTCAGTGGCTTTAGTGCCCCCTAGCTTTAGTGGTCCTATAGCCCCTATAGCCTCTGTAACCCCTATAGTTCTAATAGCTTTAGTTCAAAACACCAAAAATATAACATGTATTTTAACCTAATGTTCTTCCACCAATATTAAGTCTAACTTTGTAAAATCACACTCCTGAATAGGCATTTCAATTATACACATAATAATTTGAGTTGCACTTTCATACAACTGATATTCATAAAGTTATTATAGTTCGAGGTGTAAGGATGCGATTTGATTATGTTATCAATTTTCAGGGTTTTGGCGAGCGACACATTAGCCCTCGTAAAACTCAGGTCTGATATTTTCTGTTATGATAACCTCGTACGGAGCATGATAATCGTACATTCACATATGAAACGCGCACACTACCTAGTGAGCCACTCAAGTCTTACTTTCGGGTTAGACGATAGTCGTCTAACCGTATGCTGGTCTTGTTACTAGAAGCAGGGAGCAGGGGCAGGCATTCTCATACTCCCCTTGTCCAGCATCGTCGGTTCCTGCCGCCTCGCACTTGGACTATTCGGTGACAACCACGTTGCCTCTCTGGTCGTGTACTCACAATTAAACGTGTTAAGCACCCTCTCCCATGCGTTCGCGATTCTAACTGTCCACAACCACCTATACGCAAGCAATCCCATCGAGGACACCACCTCCTAGGTCGACACCAACCCGACTCAGCTCTGCTTGTCGACCCAACCCCTATACCTATCCTCATACTCATGCTTATCAACCTTGAAACGAGAGGCGTCCTGACTCGTGTTGTTAAGCTGGGTTCGACGGACAGTCGTTGCGATGTATTCAAGCTGCTTAACAGTCAACATGTTCAAAGCTTTAGCCCTATATAGAACAACCTAGGGTAAACCTCTAAATATCGCAACGTGGAAGCTAAAGTTTGATGATAATATGGAGTAAGATTCGAAGCTGGAGAAAAGGAAAAAAAGGAACGAGGGAACCTCACGCGCCATATGTGGTCAAACATCTCGCTGTGACATCAATTCCATCGGCGAAAGCGTGTTTCAATAAGATTAGTATTGTAGGCAGATTATGGCGCTATCAAGGCGATGTAAAACATCTCCCATTGCTCTATAACTTAGGTAAACACCTACTACTATCTCAATCTCTCTACTAACTCCCATTGTCAATGCAACCGGATTGTCCGTTGATCTTCGCTCACAGCATTCCCTTGCATAATACCATATACGAAAGCGTCTCCCACCAGTTCGAAGTCGTTACAAATTATTAGATTCCCATCACTTGTTTCTCTCCGCCTTAGTGCAAAAGGAATCCTTCCCCCGAACAATATCCAGATTTCGTCACCGGATCGTAGAGTTCTTGGACCCAAGCCGAGGTAACCCATTTCCGTTATCAGCAACGTCTGTCCGATACACATATCCTTTTTCCAGCCATTCTCTGGTATTTGGCTCACATCAACTGCTGGAAACTTACCGTTTATCAAACCCTCAAAGCTCTCCTCCAACGGATATCGTGTCCACACACTCGAATGCAAAGGTTCTAAGACAGCACACTTTAGCAACCCCCTCCAAGTGGCAATTTGTTCCTGGACCACCCTATTAGCATCACATTCCAGGGGATATCTGTCATCAGTCGGTCTTCCAACTATTTTGACTGTGTCAATAAATACACCGGTGAAGTTCAATATCGAATCTGACCCGCCTTCCGAGACGAACATCCGCATGGGGAAGCCCATGTCAGCCTGGAAGTATGGATATACCCATGAGTGACACCAATAACGATTAAATTTCTCGCTTTCGTCTTCCGGAGGCACCCAGTCGATGGCCCACGTAGGTAAATCTCGGGTCCGACCTCGCTCCCCTCTGCGACCGACAAGCGGCCTGAGTCCCTTCTCCAGATCGATAAGATCCAGTGTGGCTCTTTTGAATAAGATAGATGGATTGAGCGTGTAGTCACAAGACGACATTCTGGAGAAAGGTACATGTCTGAGCAGTCCCATCAAACCGTAAACCTTGTCAAGAGGATTAGTAGCTTTTCGGTGGCGAACCCGCCAAAGACGATCTAAGGCAGGCTCCGGTATTCGTCGCAGTATGCGTATTGTGCTCATTCCCATTCTGAATAAGGTTGGATCCCAGAACTCGGAAAGCTTGAAAGGGATATTCAAATGTTTTCCTTGGACCAAAATATCAGATATCAATTCCATCCATTCCCAGCCAATGGAGATTGAACCCCAGATTAAGCGCGAGCAGCTTGGGAGGACAGCCTCCTGAACTACCCAGATTCTCTCCCACCAACTCAAAGTGCACAAAACATTGAGGGTCTTCGCAGCAACGCGTCGGCTTTCCATTGTCTCCAGGCTCTGAGGCACTTTCGTCTTCACGTCCTCCGTTACTCTACAGATAAACTCGACCATATCGAAGGACGCCTGAACATCGGCGGCAGCGAGAGGCGGTTGATACTTTGCGAAGTTACCCAACCAGAAATTACATTTTTTGCACCGCTGATAAATTTTCGACATTAAATCCACCTGATGGGTCTTTTCCAACCCGTCTTGTTGGTTGATACATAGGGCATCAACCCAGATCGTTAGCGTATTTGTCTGATGTCGCAGTTGAAGTAGCCCATCATGGAGGTTATCAGTAATCATTTCATCAAATCCATTTATTTTGATCATTTTCTTGGTCGTTTCGTTGCCCCAGACGTAGGATAAGGCTTCGTATTCGAGGTTAGAGTCGTCTAAATTCTCGACGTGGCACTTGCACTCGATTACATCATTACCTGTCGCGGGATAAATATCTAACAGTCGTATTTGGCGGGAGTGAGGGGTGAGTTTTGGCCATCTTGATAGAAAGGCCTGATTCTGGGCGGATGTGGGCGTGAGAGCAAGCATATCTAAGCCCTGGGCGAGGCTTTAATCTAAAGTAGCTGTTGTTACATTCAAGACTCAAAACGGAAATGATGTTTATTCGTAAGTTTTATCTGAAATTTAATCTATTTGTTTCATTAGTAGCAAACAGATATGCATCTAAACAATAACATAGCCCCGCCTAATGTGCCAATTGAAGTTTTTATTTCTCAGTCTCCGATCGGATAGCCGATTGCGATATGACGATGTTAAATGAAACGAACCGTTGCTTTCTGATCAGTGACTCATTTTACTTGAGACTACTTAAAACTGATAAATTGACTTCCTCTTCATAAGTGAGTAGCCACCGATATAGTTGGAAGTCGTGTGTACTAGATTTTGGAGGGAAGCAATTCGTGTTGCTGGTTGTTGGCCGGATTAATGATGTCGCCTTTCAATCTTGAGACATGTGCGAGGCCTAACATTTTGGCTCTAGAGCCGTATCGCTGTGCGCGAGAGTAAGATCCGGCCGTGCTATTCGCGCATTAGCAAACGAATACTTATATGTGTTATAGTGACTACAAGGACGACGGCAAGAATATTCTACTTGACGCCAACGAGAACGCATGTGGGCCGTCATTAACACCGACTGCCGTGGCGGCTGCGTCAACAGGCTCTGGGGTCGAGATAGACTTCTTGCGCCTGCACAGATATCCAGATCCGCACCAGCATGATCTAAAGCAGCTGCTCTGCAACCTGCGCAACACCCACCACCACACGGATAAGGCTATCACGCCGGACAATTTGTTTGTTGGCGTTGGAAGTGACGAGGCCATTGACGCCCTGCTAAGATGCTTTTGCATCGCTGGCCGGGATCGCATCTTAGTCTGCCCCCCGACTTACGGCATGTACTCCGTGTCAGCCCAGGTCAACGATGTGGGCCTAGTCAAGGTGCCTTTGCTCCCGGCACCGACTTTCGGTCTCGACGTGGCCGAGATCAAGGAGACGTTGTCGAACGAGCAGAACATCAAGATGGCCTACTTTTGCTCTCCGGGGAACCCAACGGGGACAGTGCTGGCCAAGGAAGACATAAAGCAGATCCTGGAACACCCGACGTGGAATGGCGTGCTGGTTCTTGACGAGGCGTACATAGACTTCGCGCCGGAGGGCACGTCGCTGGCTGAATGGGTCGCGGAATGGCCTAATTTGGTTGTCATGCAGACGCTGTCTAAGGCGTTCGGGATGGCGGGCATCCGGCTTGGCGCGGCGTTCACATCGCCACCAATCGCGCGCCTTCTCAACAGCCTCAAAGCGCCATACAATATCTCTAGCCCGACTAGCGCGCTTGCGTCATACGTCCTCTCCGGAGAAGGATTGGCGGTGATGCGATCAAATAGAGAGAAGCTAATGCAGCAGAGGGACAGATTACTCAGGGAATTGCCGAAGATCAAGGGTGTGGGCCGTCTGCGTGGTGGTACGGATAGTAATTTTCTGCTGTACGAGATGTTAAATGCACAGGGCCAGCCGGATAATAAGACCGCGCTCGCGGTGTACGAGACCCTGGCTGAAAATAAGGGCGTTGTGGTGCGGTTCAGGGGTAAGGAACACGGCTGCCTTGGGTGCCTAAGGATCACGGTTGGCACTGAGGACGAAGTTACTAGATTCCTCAAGGCTATAGAGCAGGCTCTGGATGAGATAAATGGAGGCAAGAGGGAAATACCGGTGGATGAGGCGAAGAGGGAAGCTGAGGCAAATGGCGTTGTGGCGTAGACTTGGACTTTTGGGTAAAGGAAATGAAAAAAAAAATAAGTAGACATGGGCTTATAGATTTACAAAACAGAACTTTATTTCATATACTCTCTTGCGTCTCCTATAGTGATAGGAGAACGACTCTATTTGCATGAAGGGAAAGATAAATACATGTACCTATTGTAAGCTAGAAGATCACAAAGCTGACGCGAACTTGGAACCACAGCAGTAAGATGCTCTAGTTGAATATATGCATATAATAAGTATAAAACCCGCATGCGCCCTAAGTCTTAGTAGCTGCATATATCGACGTAATTATGCATCGTGAAATTCGCAAGTTAGGCTTATCATCATCATCAGAAGACAAAAATCACCGAAATTTTTGTGACTTCACCAAAGCGAATATTAATGTGGAATTACTAGACTCAACCAAAAATAAGTAATAAATTCAAAGAGATAAGAATATTTGAGTAGTCCTGGGCTGGAGAGAAGTGGTCGAGAATGCACATTGAAGAGATCTCAGACGAGGTTGCGGAGCGCCTCAAAATAGCTAAGGCTGAAAGCGAGAAAGCCGAGGATTCACAAGATGCTCCGACAACTGCGACAGCGGCAATGTTCCCGGAACTCTCGCCTGGCCGGGCCATGACCAGCAAGAAAACAGTAGACGAGGTAGCGGCGGAACTGAAAAAGACCCCGTTCTTCATGACGGAGCTGGAAGAGAACGACGACACTGAGGCGTTTAAGGCCCTCGCGTACGAAGGCACGCCTTTCGAGGTTGCATCCGACTTCAAGGATCACGGCAACGAGTGCTTCCGCACCAAGCGCTGGGCCGACGCCAAGGAATTCTACACCAAGGGCATACTGGTGCTGGCGGCCGAGGAGCGCAAGCGTGCCAAGGGAGAGCCTAACCCGGAGGAGACAGAAGAATCTGTAAAGAACCAGAGGAGCGTGCTCGAGTCCCTATACGTGAACCGCGCGGCGTGCCACCTCGAGCTGAAAAATTACCGCAGTTGTTGGCTGGACTGTGCAGCAGCGCTGCGCCTCAACGATAAAAATCTCAAGGCGTACTACCGCTCAGCAAAAGCGTTCCTGGCCGTGGGCCGCGTCGAAGAGGCGGACGATGCGTGCGCGAGGGGCCTAGCGCTCGACCAGAGCAATAACCCATTGAAAACGGTGGCACGGGAGATCATCAAGAAGAGCGAGGAAATAGCCGCGAAGCAGAAAAAGGAAAACGAGAGGCTATTGAGGGAGAAACGTAGGGAAATGCTAGTGAGAGCGGCCCTGAAGGCGCGAAATATCAGGACCCGGACTACGGCCCAGCCCCCCGAGATGGAGGACGCGAAGCTGCAGCTGGTGCCCGATCCGGATGATCCGCATAGCACGCTTAGTTTTCCGACGGTGCTGTTGTACCCTGCGCACCTTGAGTCTGATTTTATTAAGGCGTTTAATGAGGCGGATACCCTGGCTGATCATCTGAGTTATGTGTTCCCGCTACCTTGGGATAAGGCGGGCGAGTATACTCTAGAGGGTGTTGAGTGCTACATGGAGACGCTGAGCGGTGGCTTGATTAAGGTTGGCAAGAAAGTACCCCTACTGAAAATGCTGTCGTCTGGGAATGATGAGGTGGTAGATGAGGTGGTTAGGTTCTTCATTCTGCCGAAGGCGAAGGCGGCGGAGTGGGTGCAAGAGTTCAAAACAAAGAAAGCCGCTGAGAAGGGTAGCGGGTAGAGGGCAGATACCTTGATGCAAAAGAATAAAAACATGTTTAGATTCATTCGGGTCACGCTTCGGATTGCGTTGCTAGAAGACTTTTGTATTTGATACGATGGACACGGCGAGGTAAAGCATCCCGCTATCTAGATATTTTGTAGAATGCCGCCCTGCCCAATTTCGACCCCTAGGGACCTAAAACTCCGGCTGTCCTTGTAATAAACGGCGCCCTCCCCATTTCTATTCAGCTGATTCATCTATCCATACCCAAACGAAGTTACCTGGTCAGCCACTTATCTACTTAGACATCGCCATTAGAAACATGTAACCTAGTAGGCAATTACTTCCAGTCTCTTTTTTTTGTTCCACGTAGAGAGATGCCTTCTACATCGAATTAGCCCGCACCCTCTTGATCCGGGGGAACTCCGCGTGGCGTGGCGTATTCGTCGCCGACGCCACGGCGCCACTTCTGTTGCTACGGAAGTCCCTAACGCTGAGGTTCATCAGGAGCAGCGCAGCGTTCTTGTCCGCTCCGAGGAGTGTTGGTGAGTCAGCCAGTGGTTTATCCTTGCTGTAGTTACCGTCTCGGGGGTTCCCTACGTCATTCGATCCTGTTGCCGTTGACACTAACCCACTGTTCTTACTCATCCCGCCTTTCCGTCGCTCGTCTTCGTACTCGTAGTTAGCTTCCACGTGCTCGGCTGGTCTTTTACTGCCCCCTCGCCAAGGCTGCGGTTGTGAGTGCGAGTGAGAGTGCGAGTGCGGAGAGGGATACGGGGGTAAGTGGGCTGTTGTAGTGAAGCGTGGGACGGCACTAAGCCACGGGCTTGGTCCGGGCGTGGCATAGTGATGAGGTGGAGGAACTACATTCGCTGGAGTCCAGCCGCTATTAATGGGTCGGAAAAGGGAAGGTGCTAGAGGAGGCGGCGGCGGCGGCGGCGGTTGGATCGGTGAATAGGGGAAGCGGTCACGACGGACCATGTTACCGCGCTCAGGGCCTACGGGGGATACGTCGCTATCTGTATCCGTAGCATAGGGGGTATCGCAGCCGGTGGGGGCCGGGAAGGTCTTTCTCATTGGATGACGGCGGTAGTGGTGGCTTTGTCTAGGGTCGTCATAAGGACTTCGCAAGACCGGTCGTCTGTCTCGCGGTGGGCTAACTCTTCCGCCAACGGCACCAGCCGAAGAGGTGATCGAGTTACTATATAAATTACGGAAGTGTTCTGCTTCCCTGGTGGACTGGAGCACAATCGCAGGATCGATAACCATGCGACCGTAGTCTGGCGCATCCGAAGGTGGACAGAGCGAGGGGAAGTCGGGACCAAATATGGGTATCAGAGCTTCTGCGATGTTGTGGCAGAAGGTTGCGCACACAGCTTTAGCGCATTGGAATGGCATCCAGTACCCTTTTGATTGGCATCTGTTAGTTTTGTGGGTGAGTACAGAGGAATATGTATGGCACGCACCTTGAGCCATGATAGAACCTCCTGTGATACTGTGCGTAATTTCCTTAAGCCCGGGATTCAAGTTCAACATCTTAGCCGGAGTCGTCTACAGTTTTTGGTCAACTTTTAGATTCTTTACGACCCCCGAAAATATTAGGTATACTAACCTTAGGATATTTACAACACTTGAAGAAAGGAGTCATGCGGACGAGGCCGACATTGTAATCCCACATGACGGTATACTCGGTCTCGTCTCCGGGCACTTTGAAATGATACTGGAAGACTGCGTTCGGGTCAACAAACCGACGTCCGTATATTAAGGGGGAACTTCTTTTTTGTTCTAAATTTCTCTTTTTTTACCTTCGAAGCTTTCTCGACCCGTCTTCTCGAAGAAGTTCTTCTTCCCGCTGTTATATGGGATGTGCCGGGAATGGTCCTGTATGTTCCCGAAGGGATGGATACGGAACTTCCGAATTTGGCGGAGTGACGCCTCATCTAACCTCTCATGAGGGAGGAAGTTAATAACACCCTTAGGCCTACTGGCGGGAATAAGCGCCGTACTCTTCGGGATCTTCTGTTTCGCCATGATGGACTCATCCAGAAGACCCGACTCGTCGGGTAGAGAAGCCGTTGGAGACGACGACGAGGCTGGGCTTGGGGGAAGGTTGATTGGTGGCCCTGGAGGGGCAGGATTAAGAAGAGATGCCAGTGACAGCATGGCGGTGAGTAGTAGTGGGGTCAGAATGTCTCGAATATGGATGGAGTACTGATGCAAGCAAAGTTGCGTATGGGGTGTCTACGAGAAGATCCAGAGAGGAATTGGGTAGGGATGCTCAAGACAGACAGTGCTTGCATCAGCAAGTCAGAAAGAAGAGAGGAAACCAAGTCCTTTTGAACTTGGCAAACACACGAACTATTGAAGTAACGCCCTCGCGAGACGGCGAGCCCATGCTGGTACAAGGGGACCGAGATTGCTTCCTTTCTTGACTGTACCCAGTCATGCAGCTATCTGCAGAGCACTTGGAGCGGTGTCCGATGCTGCCTTGTTGATCGTGGTATTCGGTGCAGCTTTTCTTTGTTAAAGATGTCTTGGAATCGACCTGTGAGAGTAGAGGAGTGCGTTTGAGTATGCCCACCGCTCTTTAGAAGATCGAGTTTAAAGTTACTAATGTGATAGATGACAGAGGACGATCTAGTGAGGAGATAGTGAGTAAATAGTGAGGAGAGGAAACCGCCGAAGCAGTCTAAGCAGTCTATCTTTGATGAGAGAGGGCGGACCCGGGAGGGCCAAAATGGAGTAACAGCAGACGGCTGGCCGGCAAAGCAACGTCGTGACGGAGCAGGTTCGGAAGCAATGCACTCCAAGATCGCCAAACGATACATTCGATTCCGGAGCCTTGCCGACGAGATAGTCCCAAGCACTGCTAGATGTATTACGTCGAACCGTGTATTCTAGGACAGCATCGAGGTAAAGTCGGTTTCATTACATCTCACCAGTCTATACTCTGGCCCGAAAGGGGCGACCACAGGCGACCGCATGACGCAACGGATCTATTGCTGGAGACAACAAATGAGTTTGACACAACAAATAGTTTACTACAGAGGACCCAAACAGGGACTAGGGTTGTTTGGAATGGGTAGGAGAGTTTTGACAGAAAGCAACCTCACGGGAAGCTGCATATAGTGCCGTCCAAGTTAGTACGCTGGGCGGTTTCTCAAGAGGGTAGAACAAAGAAAGGCCTGTGATAAGCATATTGATTCCTAGACAGCGATTGCTAGACTCGACACACGTGTACCCAGTGCCTCCCATCGTGTAAGGGGGGGTGTACGCCCAGCAGGTCACTCTAGAACATTTCACCCACGCACTTCTTCGCTGTTCCCTCACTTTAAGACAGGAAACGAGAGTAGACCTTAGGCTTGACCGCCGAAAAGGCGACTCATTTGGTGGAGAGCTCTGTGCCTATCCGAGGACCACGTAGTGGCTTTTTCTCTTGATTGAAAGAAACTTGAATATATCTAGAAGCACCTTAAGGGGCTTCCCGTCGGCAATGAGTGTCGTGAGTGCGGAGATTGCAGCTGCCACCACATCTAACCTATGTTTCCTTTAAGAGTCAAGCGGCGTACGGGCGAATGACGAGATACATCCCCGGGCAACACAAGCGTAGCCGTAACCACTTGAACTTTGAATTATTGCTCATCGAGGTGTAAGTGGGCTATGTTAATATTCGAATACTGTTGGCTGTACTTTAGATGATGAAATATTGCTGTGGGGATTTCCTGCGTAACTAGTACCTAGATTACTTGTCACGAGCTCTGAAAAGGTGTTGCCTTGTTTGATAGACGGAATTGGATGAAAGTAGATAAGAAACTATGTATGGCGTATCTGGGCTGCTTGACAAGAGACTTTGTGGCCTGTCTTCCTTTTAATTTCTAAAACCATTTATTCGAAAAACTGACAGACAACTCGCCTCATAATTTTACTCTTAGTGTTTTAATAGAAGCTGAGCGGTTGGTACGCTGTCTTCGTGGGATACTAAGCCTCGAGTCATCGGGGTCCCTGGAAATTGTCTCTCAACAAGTTGTGGTTCCAACTCCATTAGGGCCTGCGACTTTCCGCGATGCTACCAGACTTTACAGCAACCAAGCAGATTGAATTATCGCAAATGGAGACCTGGCAAACAGACGTGATATGTGGATAACGCATCACACTAGATAGAGCAGTATAGTTAACCACGAACATGAGGTCTTGTAGATGGCCATTAGATACAGAAATGACTCGGAATCAGGCCCAGCGTCTGCTATTTCTATTTTGATTAAACTCTCGTGCCGTCAAGAAGTTATGTCAGGGCTGGAGGGCCCCACCGGTTCCGGTAGACGGGTGTGTGGACAAGGTATCCTGGTTACATCACAAGTAACTTGAATAGACGCGGGAGATGGAACCGGCGGCAAGGAAGGCAGATGGCATGGACCTAACGATCCGGCCTCGTCGGGTCTCTCGCCTCTGGTATTTCCTAAAGGGGCCAAGCTTGAGGCTCAAGGAGGCTACTTCGGGTAAGAGCGAAAGATTCAGGCGATGATTGCCATGCTGGCTACTGTTGTACAGCGCAGAATGACAGGAGACGTCTTTGGCGATTTCCATGCGTGGTGCGACTTTGCAACAAAAGACACGGGGACGTACAGTCGACTTCGGGAAATTTCTGTCTTTTTTTTTGCATTTTGGGAAACGTTGCCAAATAGGGTCACACTACACCATGCGGAGAATTACGCACCAATTGCTTGCGAAGGCCGAGAGAGACCATGTGTTCTGGTAGGACGAAGGGTTCTAGGTTTCAAGTAGCTAGGCAGGTGGAAAGAAAACCCTCCAGTACCGAGGCGAGCGTTATAATGTCGAAGATGAATGAGAGTGTAAGCATATTAGCATCATGCCGTATCTCAATAACTGGATCTTGCTGGGTACAAATGTAGGCAGGCGGTCGACGTTTGACTGAGATTAAGGCAACCAGCCAACCAACAGCGACGACGTTCACAATAAGTGTAGGACTACATGTAGATTAGGACAATGTGCTCTGGTATCTGATGATATTGGGGCTGTGATAGGAATGACATGAGGGTAGGTAGCTCCATTTTGGTGGGGAAAAGGGATAGGTGATGATTGCTCCATGGAATTGACTAGCCGGCGAAGAAGATGTATCCGAGTGAGCCAAGCATACATGGAGAATACATGTAAGTTGTAACCATCCGTGCTGTCATCATAAAAGTACATACCACATGCAGTGAGGTAGGGTATTCAGGTAATAAATGATGTGGCTAGATAATTCAGCTTATGTGGCTTGGAGTTTGCGATTGCATGCCGAACACGTATTCAACCGATATTCAACCGGGAAACTTACACTTACCTATTCCGTATATTGATACTAGCTTACCTATTCAGGGACATACCCCACTCCTCAACAGGACGCGACTCCCTGTTACAGTAATAAAATAATAAATTGTTTACATACAACAACATAACAACGAGGCCACTGACTATCGCTCCTGTAACATCCCCCCCTCCCTTATCCCTGAGAGAAAAAAAAAAGAATCAAAACACCACAACCAAGTCTGACTTGTGTGTGGGTTCAATCGTTTACTCTTCCTCTCATGAAATTCTTGTGCAGTTCTGGCCAATTGCAACGCTCTTTTTATCAACCAACAAGTTTTGGCAAGTGCCCATTGCAACCAAGATACCCTTCTAAGTACTTTTTCACGCGGCGTGTGAACGCGCTGCACAGCCTTGAACCCCCATCATGGATTCCGACATCATGGAGGACTCGGTCTTTGACGACTTCGACAATGAATCAGACGGCTACTCACCCGAGGTGGTATGGAATACTCCTAATCTTTTATTTCTTCAACTAAAAACATAATCACTTTATTTTACTCCTCAACCAGCTACAGTACTGACTCTACCATAATGCAGAAGCCCAAAGCCAAGGCTGCTCCAAAGAAAGCCGCTGCAAAACCTGCAGCCAAGACTGCATCAAAGAAAATGGTTCAGACAACCCTGAAGACAACTAAGACTGCTCCTAAGAAGCGCTCAAAGCCTGACAGCGACGACGACGACGACGAGGATAACGATGTCTCGGGCTTCTCCAACACGCCTCCGAGTTCAAAGAAGCAGAAGAAGGCTCCTGCTGCCAAGAAGTCGAGTGGTGCACCTTTAGTTGAGATCGAGAATGATAGTATGGTTCTCGATAGTCCGAAGCCAGGCAAGAAGAAGACCGCTACGGAGATGTACCAGAAGTTGACACAGCTGGAGCATATCATCAAGCGGCCTGATACCTATATTGGTTCCGTCGAGCGCACTGAACAGCAGATGTGGGTTTTCAACAAGGAAACCAACCAGATGGAATTACGACCTAAAGTTGGCTTCGTGCCTGGTCTCTACAAGATTTTTGATGAGATCCTTGTCAACGCCGCCGACAATAAGCAACGTGACAAAGGCATGACGTATATGAAGGTGACTATTAACCGCCAAGAAGGTCAGATCACCGTTGAGAACAACGGAAAAGGTATTCCAGTGGAGATCCATGATAAGGAAAAAGTCTATATTCCGGAAATGGTTTTCGGACACCTCCTTGCTGGTTCCAACTTCGATGATGAAGAGAAGAAAACCGTTGGTGGTCGAAACGGTTATGGTGCCAAGCTCTGCAACGTCTTCAGTACCGAGTTCACCCTAGAGTGTCAGGACTCTAAGAACGGGAAGAGGTATAAGCAGACATGGACGGATAACATGAGCAAGATGGGAAAGGCGAAGATATCGAGTAGCAAGTCTAGCGACTTTGTTCGCGTCACCTTCAAGCCGGACTGGGCAAGATTTGGCATGCCAAATGGTATCGACGATGATCTTGAGTCTCTACTCTACCGTCGTGTCTATGATATGGCTGGCACAGTTCGCGGCGTCAAGGTCTATCTCAATGACAACCACATCAAGTTAGACTGGAAGAAGTATTGCGAGATGTACGCCAAGTCTATCGCTCGTGAGAGAGGTGAAGAGGAGGGTACGGAACCACCCAGTGCTACAGTTATTCTTGACGATAGCAAGGCCCACGACCGATGGGAGATCGGCTTTGCGGTCTCGGATGGCTCTTTTCAGCAGGTCTCATTCGTGAACTCCATCGCCACTACCACAGGTGGTACTCATGTCAACTACATAGCTGACCAAATCTGCGAATCCCTTCTGAAGACGTTGAACAAGAAGAAGAAGGGCCACACGCTAAAGGCCAACCATATCCGTAACCACATTTTCATCTTCATCAATTGTTTGATCAACAACCCTGCGTTCACCTCACAAACCAAAGAGCAGATGACTACCAAGGTCAGTCAGTTCGGGAGCAAATGTGTCCTAACTGAGGCATTCCTCAAGAAGATCAGCCAGACAGATGCGATCAACAACATCATCCAGTTCGCTGAGGCCAAAGCTGACAAAATGCTTGCCAAAAGTGATGGCAACAAACGATCCAGAATCAGCAATGCCAAACTTGTCGATGCTAACTTGGCGGGCACCAAGCATGGTCATGAGTGCACTCTGATCTTGACCGAAGGTGATTCCGCCAAGAGTTTGGCTGTTGCTGGTCGTGCTATTCTGGATCCCGATCGCATTGGTGTCTTCCCCCTCCGAGGTAAGATGCTCAACGTTCGCGATGCTTCAATCGACCAGATCATGAAGAATCAAGAAATTCAGAATATCAAGCAATTTCTCGGCCTGAAGCACAAACAAGTATATACCGACAACAAATCCCTCCGATACGGGCATTTGATGATCATGGCCGATCAAGATCACGATGGTAGCCATATTAAAGGTCTTCTCATCAATTTCCTTCAAGTCCAATACCCTTCGCTGCTTAAGATCCCGGACTTCTTCCAAGAATTTATCACGCCCATTGTGAAGGTGTGGCAAGGACCGAACCCCAAGAAGCCGCTCAAGTTGAAGTCATTCTTCACTCAGCCTCAGTACGAGGAATGGAAAGAACAGCACAAGTCAGAGTTGAAGAAATGGGAATCGAAGTACTACAAGGGTCTGGGTACCAGCTCGAACGAAGATGCTCAGGTCTACTTCAACGATCTTGATAACCACTTGAAGCAGTTCAGCGTCATGCGACCGGAGGAAGCCGAGCTATTTGAGCTTGCTTTCTCCAAGAAGAAGGCGGATGCCCGTAAAGAATGGCTTGGCAATTTCGTACCTGGAACTTACCTTGACCACTCAACCAAGCAGGTCACATACAACGACTTTGTTAACAAGGAGTTAATTCTGTTTAGTATGGCTGACAACATGCGATCCATTCCCTCGGTTGTCGACGGCTTAAAGCCTGGTCAGCGGAAGGTCATTTATGCTTGTCTTAAACGAAATCTGGTCAAAGACAAGAAGGTTATCGAATTGGCAGGTTATGTCTCTGAACAGACAGCCTATCACCATGGTGAAGTGTCTCTGCAGCAGACTATTATCGGTCTAGCCCAGAACTTCGTCGGTTCCAATAATGTCAACTGCCTCGAACCCAGCGGAAACTTCGGTTCTCGACTTGCGGGTGGTTCTGATGCTGCTAGCGCTCGATATATCCATACTCGTCTCTCTCCATTCGCCCGGCGTGTCTTTTCGCCTCTGGATGAGCCTATTTTAGACTATCAGGTCGAAGACGGAAAGAGGATAGAACCGAAAGTCTATGTACCTGTCATCCCTATGGTCTTGGTGAACGGTGCTGATGGTATTGGTACGGGTTGGAGCACATCAATTCCCAATTACCACCCGGTGGATATCATCAAGAACCTAAAACGGCGCATGGGGCGTTTAGACGGCGACGATGAAAAGCCATTCCAGACGATGACCCCCTGGTTCAGAGGCTGGAAGGGTACTGCACAGGTTGCTGAGAACAACCGTTACCAGTTTAACGGTATTGCATACCAAGATGAGAAAAAACCCAACGAGGTGATCATCACTGAATTGCCTATCCGAATGTGGACGGATGATTTCAAGGCCAAGCTAGAGGAAATTATTCGGGGCGAGAAGACCCCATCGTTCATCAAGGATTACAAGGAATTCAACGACCACAGAAACGTCCACTTTGAGATTCAAATGGACGAGAAGCACATGAAGCAAGCTCTAGAAGAGGGCCTTCTTGAGAAGTTCAAGTTGGTCAAACAAGTTGCAACATCAAATCTCGTCGCATTCGATACTCGCGGTATGATTCGCAAGTACGAAAAGGTCGAAGATATTCTCGAGGAGTTTTACCAATACCGAATGAAGATCTATACTGACCGCAAGGTATGTTGTTTCTAGCTCAACTAGGTCTAGGATTATACTAATTCATCTAGGTTCATTGGATTGGGGTTTATGACGCGGACTACCGCAAGCTGAAGAACCAGGCCAGGTTTGTCCAGGAGATGATGGACGGCAAACTTGTCGTGTCCCGCAAGAAGAAGCAAGTCATTGTCGCAGAGCTTCGTGAGCGGAAATACGAGTCTTTCCCAAGAGGGCAAGAGAAGAAGACTAAATCCGAGGAAGAAGAAGAAGGTAATGTAGAGGAGGGTGAGGAAGAAGGAGATACGGCTGCAAATGGTTACGATTACCTTCTTTCTGTAAGTTTTTCATGAAGTACCCCTGACGGAATGTTGCTGATTGCCAAAAGATGCCCATCTGGTCACTTACCCAAGAACGACTTGATCGTCTCAAAGATCAGATCGTGAAGAAGAAGGCTGAGCGCGATGCCCTTGAGGCGCTTAGCGAGAAGGATCTTTGGTGCAGAGACCTCGACGAATTTGAAGCTGAGTGGGAGAATCAACTTCGCCTTGATGCCGAGATCACGACTGGTATTCGCAGGATGGGTCGCCGTGCATCAAAGAAGATTGGTGCTGGTGCGGGACGCGGTCGTAAGCCAAAGGCGGCCGATGACGACTGGGCCCCAGCTGCTAAGTCAAGAGCCGGCCCCAAAGCAGCAGCTAAGCCAAAAGAACCACCCAAAGAGAAATCTGTTCAACGCTTCGCAGCTATGTTCAACGGTGGCTCCAAGAAGAAAGAGACGAAGCCCGTTGATGGGGCAGCAGATTCGGACTCTGACCCATTCTCAGATGATGACTTTGCTAAACTCAAGAATCCGGTTAAAAAGGAGGAACCAGCTAGTGACGAATCGGATATCGAGGTTCAAGCCAATCCTCGAAGTAAACGAACTGCAGCCACGAAGGCCAAAACGTGGATTGTGGATGATGAGTCGGAAAGCGATGACGATAAGATGCTTGGTGATGTGGGTGACCTAGTCAAGGGCATTACGAATGGCAATACCAGTGCTTCCGAGAATAAGACTGGACGACTTAGTTTGTTCTCCATGTCACGACCGGACAGTAGTAGCGGTAACAGCACTGGTTTGAAAGTTAAGAGCAAGCCTTCGAAAACCTTCGACCTGGACGATCATGATGACACCAACTATGAGATGTTGGCCAAGTCATCACCCCACAAGAACGCCCGCGGAGATGAGTTGGACAGCTTCCTTTCAGACGATGATCTACCTCCTGTCACCAAAGCTATAAGCAAACCTAAGCCGACAGCTTCATCGTCCGAAGACCTTAAGCCCAAATCTAAGCCAGTGAGTACCGCCACTGCCAAAAGTGCTAGCGGACCGGCAGTCAAAAAAACCCGCGGTCGCCCAGCCGGGTCCAAGAACAAGGACAAGGATGAGGCGCCTGCGAAAAAGACGGCGGCGCCTAAATCCACACAGTTGTCGCCAGCGGCGAAGGCCTACGCTGCCAAGAAGGAGAAAACGAAGCCGAAGAAGGACATTTTCGACATGGACGATGACGAAGATGATGACATTGAGATGGCCGAGCCTGATTCTCCTCCGCCTAGACCTGCTGCTCGTGGCAGACCTGGCCGTGCTACTGCCGCGAAGAAGAAGCCGGTCTACGTCGTTGATGACGATGATGACGACGACGACGACGACGACGATGGTTTCCAGGTCGCTAATGACGATGATGACGAGCCGAGTGATGCGTTCGCCATGGACGATAGCGAGTGATCTTGTTCTATGATTGACTTCTTTGGCACTTATAAGAAGTATCCTTTAGTTGTCACTCAACATACTTCACTTGTTGGGGGTGTTACTATAATTACTTTTTTTCCTTTCATAGGTCACGAACTGTTTACTTTCGTCTTATTTTTGATGAGGAATAAAGGCAGCATGATTATATACGCCTTGCTGCAATCAGATGAGAAGGTGGTTTTGAGAGGTGTGGTCGGTCATCCGGTCTAATGAGGCGTTGGTGGTTCGTCGACCCTCGGTTGCTTAATTGCTAGTGAGCTTAAGGTTCTGCTTCGCCTTTCCTAGTATACTTCATATGTACCTAAGTACACTAGATACCTAGGAAATGGCTTTTTTTATGAAAAATTCAGCTGTGTCTACAGTAGTACCTTGTGACGGTAATTAAGTGATTTGTCCGCCTATTGGAATGGATTTATTGAAGTATGTACGTAAGCATATGTTAAAGATATGGATAACATATAGAATTGTGCCTTCGGGGAGACAAAGAAGGGTAAGGCAACTAAAGAGATTGTTATTACATGAGGTTACCTAAATAATAGATTGAAGTTATCTTTGCGGCCCGGTCCTTGGTGCAGTACCTCGTATAAGATGAAAAGTGCCAATTGCTTTAACTTAGCAGCTCCCATTCATTGTGGCTGTCACTTGTGGGGAAGCTCGTAAATCCAGCCATACGAATCAAGAAACTCCGTTGCTGCGCCACCCCCAAAAAGCTTTGACCAGGTGGCCACCACAAGCATTAGCATTATTAGCTTTGGATTGAATTGTGGTCTGAGGTAACCTTGCCGGTCGACTTTTTGGCTTCTGTGGCAAACGCATAAAAGTTCTTGTTGATATGAGATAAATCTGACTTGTTGTACCGCCCAGCCCTGCCAGCTGTGCCAGCGTGGTGCCAGCCTATCGTGAGCCATGTACGCAGGAAACTATGGCTTTCCCAATGCTGTTCCTCCTGCCGGATCACAGCCCGGTCAAGTTCCCAACCAGGCTTCGATGTACAATCCTCAGCAGTTTCCTATGGGCGCGCAACCCGGAGTTGCTTTCCCAGGTGCTCCCAATATGATGCCGGGTCCTGGTCCTGCAGGAATGATGCAAAATACCGGTATGCCGCACATGGCCGCCGCCAATGGTCCGAGTAAGCACCTTTCCTTCCCGTCATGCTTCTTTGTCTCCTTAGCCACATTCCATTCCCGTAATCTTCCATATTGCTGTCTAAGGCGGCTGTTAGCAGGCTCGCACAGCATATCCGGGAAACGGGATGCCAGTTGTCGCGTAGCCTGTCTTTCTGTGGCTTTTGCGCTGGGCCAATAGACACGGGCGCAACCCATCCAAGCTTATTCGTCCTACTGGTTAATGTTTATTATACTAATGGGCTGATGTTCTACTTTAGTACCTAATTATCAACCCCCATATACAAATTCACCATATGGCGCTGGTGTTCCCAGTTCCGTCGCGCCGCAAATGAACCTCCCTCCTAACTATGCCATGGGAGGCGGCGTACCTATGCCTGGCTTTCCAATGCACCCCGGGATGAACCCACAGCAGCAGCAGATGATGCAACGTATGCAACCGCCTCAGTCAAACACACCGGGCATGTCGACTCCCACGCCTCAACGTACCTTTCAGAGTCAACCTCCCCAGAACACGCCGACTCCGAATAGCGCGTCGAGTACACACCAACACCCCTTATCGACACCACAAAACGCGCATGCTACACCCCATAGTCAAACGCCAAATAACGCACAACAGCAACCTCAAAGCCAGCCACCTGCTACTAACATTCAGACGCCGCAAACCCCAACGTTCCCAGCGTCAGCTCAGAGTAACGGTCCCAGTAACCCCCCGTCTGGTTCAACGCCTTTGAGTCCTGGCTCAGATTCTAAAGATAAAGAAAGAGTGAGCGTGATTCTGGAGATAAATAATGAACTCTTGCTGGAGGCCATGCAAATTCAGAATACACAGGCGCTATTGAGAAAGGAGAGGGCATCCTCTAACGGCACTGATGCTAATGCGAATGAATCGGAAAAGTCGTCGAAAGAGGAGGAAGACTTGTTGACACAAGACTACCTCCAGTAAGCAGAACAGAATACCGCTTGAGAACGGATGCTAACCTGTTCCCATAGGTGTATGCGGAGACTCCAGACAAACTTGACATATCTAGCAGCGTTGGCCGACAAAAAGGGCAATGTCACAGCTGCGCCATGCCCTACGTACCTAAAAGCGCCACAATTGAACACTAGTATCAAGTTGAAGATGATAGCAGGACCGGACGGATCAGAGAGCCAAGAAGCCCCAGATCGGACAGAGACAGCAAAATACATTCAGGAGTTGTATAAAAAGCTCCAAAGCCTTTACCCAGGAATTGACCCAAATAAGGAACCAACATTCCCAGTCGCTCCTGGGCGACAAGGCACACAACCGACGAACGTAGCAAAGCCTGGATCTCGAACACCTGGTCAACCAAGCCCCATACCTGGCAAGCAAGGGACCCCAAAGATGGCGACTTCAGCGCCGCCAACTGGAAAAAATATGGTAATAGGATCTTAAAGGGACTTGACGCTGACGAGAAATCTTCTAAGCAAAGGCTTTGATACATGGAGTTGAGGGTAAGTCAACGTTGGTAATGGTCTTATAATATACGGACTTCCGAAGTTTATGGCTTGGATGGATTGGCTTCCTTTCACGAGGGCCTGTTGTGTTTTGCTGCACCTTGTATAGAAAAAATACCCCGCTGAGGTCAAGGATTTTTTTTTGGTAGTGATATTATGGCCTTGAAGAGAGGTTTCCGGGCGTCGGTGTTATGTTTTTGGAACGGGCTGCTGTTGGTTCACTTTCATTAGATCAAGTATATACCAGCCTCAGGACTTTGTATAGTTTGCATGCTATTATAAGCCCGTAACAAATTTGCAGCTGAACATACTTAGTTACCTTTGGTGCTTGATCATTTATCTAGGTACATACATATATCATTCGCCTACATACATGTACCTACTTTATGTGGTTAACCCCGCTAAAGTATGTAGGCATTAATCACGAAGTTTGACCGCTGCCTGGTTAAGCCATTCCATTAGTAGGGTGGACGGCAAATTGGTAAAATTGACCGCGGACGAATAACAATGGTCTGAATAGACGGTGAGTGCGTGTCGCCTAACATTTGCCTTGTTATACTTCGGGCAAAAGTGTTATCAGCATGGGAAGACCTGCCCCTCGTCAAAGCATCGTCCCTAGTTCGACAACTTGGGATGCGGATAGTCCCGTAGACGCAAACCTTAACTTTGATTTTAAGGATAGATAAAAAAAGAGGATTAAGTCAAAAGATAAACTATCAAAAATACCTAATGAGAGCCAATCTATCCAGAGATCGATACCATCAAACAATACAAAGGCCAAATGCTCTCTACGGTACATATCCTCTCCCACCTTTTAAAGCTGTTAATGTGCAACTCTATTGGATAAGGCGCTAGGGAGGTCGGTAAAGCACATCAGGCCAGACTAGTGTGGAGAAGTTTATGCACTAATGTCGCTGGACTTATGCGAAAACGCGGCTCTTTCAAAATCCAATCATGTAGGGCGAATCGCTTTGGAAACCTGCTCTACCGAACAGGGTCATATCCGGACTGATCATGTACATGGATACATGTACCGTAGGTACCGAGGTCGATAATACATGGACACACAATCTAGTGGATAGTACGTAATTGCAGGTATGGGAATGATATATGAGGTTAGAAATGGAACGCAAATAATATAATAGGGCTGATGATAGCTGTTGCGTATGTATTTCACATATTTTACATATTCAATGTTGGGACCGAAAGGGTAAGATCGTTTGGGATTCAGGGTTAAGCAAATTGTGCTAATGCAGGGACGGGGCTCTTAGTGTGCCCATTCGCCACTCCAATTGGATGAACGCGTCCAGATATTAGGTGTAACTCATTTAAACCTACGATACGGGGATGGATGTAACCTAACGAGATAGGGGAGTTCGTCCCGTTTAGCTAGAGCTCCTGTCCTCCTTATCCTGCGAATGCCCTCCTTTACTGTAGGTCGTTTGTAGGAAAAGGGAAGTCTTGTTTCCACACAATATGTTTCTCATTCGTTCTCTACGTTCCTAACTAAAAAATTGAAGGGGACAGCATTCATTCATACCTGGTCATTCTTTAATGGTTATCTCATTAGCAAAATCCCAAAATCCACTCCCTTTATTGTAACACCAGTCGTTTTGATGCGGCATCCACCTGCGAACCGAAGTTCCCTTACCTAGACTAGCAATTGGCTTTGCATAATCTTGGAATATTTCCTTCTAAACCCAACCCATTGTCAAGCATCGATCTCGACCCCTCGACGAAACAAAGAGGGAAACTTACAAGCCTATTGTCTCCTGAATCCCTGAACCCAGCCCACTTCTATCCAGCTCCCCCTGTCCCCTTGGCGGACCGACACGCAAGGGCTGGGTAGACACTTTTGGTGGGTTTGTTAACGAAACCATCTCGATCATTGCCTCGCAAAGTAAACAGGTACTACCGCGGGTAACGTTAGACAACACCCATTGCTCACCGAAGCCGTTCGTTTTAGCTTTCTGCCGCCGATGCTATATTTTGCGAGACTTAAGACCGATTAAGGCTAGAGAGTGGGAAAGGCTCTAAGTTCGAAAGAACTGAGAAGAATCACGCTGGGTTGGCTGGGTTTGTCGGGGTTTAGTACGGTCCATTCCAGTCTCTACCGACCACCTTGATTTTCAACTCGAGGGTCTGCGCCGCGTGATGGAGCGGGACCCCGAGAATCAGCGTCAAAATGAAAATTCCCCTATTAACTCGGATCCAACTTGGACCGAAGCAAATACGATCAAATCACCGGTCGAGAAAGACGAACGCAGAATGCCGGAGCACGATTCGATGGTGACAGTTCGACTATCGGAGCCGCCTTCGCTGTCAGTAAATACAGACCTCCCGGCCAACGCATTGCCGTTTAGAA
Organism: Hypoxylon sp. CO27-5; assembly: GCA_002120305.1. Taxonomy (NCBI): domain Eukaryota; kingdom Fungi; phylum Ascomycota; class Sordariomycetes; order Xylariales; family Hypoxylaceae; genus Hypoxylon; species Hypoxylon sp. CO27-5. The sequence goes on from KZ112456.1 coordinate 188,611, forward strand.
AGAGCATATGGGGACATGAGTGTACACCTACTAGTGCAACCGCGCCAACTGCCATTGGTGCAGCAGGTACGATGCACTCGAAAGAGGAGGAAGTCGCTATGGGGGAGAAGGTTGAAGTTGAAACCAAGACATCATCTGACCCTCCTAAAACTCTACTTCAAGAACTCCGAAATACAACATCCACCATCCCAGAAGAGCCGACGGACGATAGTGACCCAATGGATGATTCCGATACGGAAGAGGTCAACTGGGACCAATTGCAAAAGACAGAAGACGAACAAGTCAAAAATCAAGACGATAACGTATGTTACAAGTTCAATCTATTTTTATCCCTCCATCCTCTAATCACATCAAGTCAGCAATTGCTGGCTGGGTCTAGTAAGACCAGATTTACGACGACAATGATGCTGACGCGATACTCCACAATTTAGTCCACGGCATTGCTATTGGCACGACTTGAACAAGAGAACAACAAACTAGCTACGAACCCGAAAAGTGTCAAGGTGAAGGTCGTCGAGCAACCACCAACTCGCCGACCTAGGCCACCATCGATGGCACAGATGCGAGATATGGTCAACGGGCCAACGCCCATGGCCTTACGATATTCAGTCCTCCCACCTCCGCCAATGACCGACCTCGAGTTCTACATGGCTCTCGTCAAGGACTACCAGCAGACAGCCGCCCGTCTTCCTACCTTATTGTCCAAGAAGATTCGAAAGGGAGTACCACCGCCACTCCGAGGAGTTGTCTGGCAGAGTATGGCGGGCGCCCGCGACAGTTATCTACTGGAACAATTCGATAAACTTAGTGGCGAGTCGAGTCCTTATGAGGGTATTATCGGCAAGGACCTAGGCAGAAGCTTTCCTGGCGTCGACATGTTCCGAGATCCTGAGGGCGAGGGGCAGAAAATGCTTGGAAGGGTCTTGAAATGCTTCAGTCTCTATGACCAAAAGATTGGATATTGCCAGGGACTCGCTTTCCTCGTTGGCCCTTTACTGATGCATATGCCAGACAATCACGCATTCTGTGTCCTAGTTCGGTAAGCACTTTAGTTTATGATGTACCTTGCGAGATGCGGCCAAGCTAACTAGTACATCGATAATAGGTTGATGGAGTATTACGATCTACGATCATGCTTCTTGCCCGACCTGTCAGGTTTGCACGTTCGCATTTATCAATTCCGAGAGCTACTTCGGCAGCATCTGCCCACTTTATCGACCCATCTGGAAGAGCTCCAGGTAGACCCGGCCTATGTTTCACAATGGTTCCTCTCCTTTTTTGCCGTGACATGCCCCTTGCCGATGTTGTTTCGCATCTACGATGTCATATTTGCCGAAGGTGCGTCGGAGACTATCATGCGGGTAGCCCTGTCGCTTATGCGAAAGAACGAGAGCCGCATCCTGGCCTGTACCGAGCTTGAGGATGTTATGCAACTCCTTTTATCTCGCGGCCTCTGGGATTGTTATCATTACAATGCAGATGAATTTGTCGATGATTTCGTTAGTTTGTCTAGTGTCGTATCGAGAGAGAAATTAGCCCAGCTTGAACAGGGGTATCGCGAGGAAAAGATCGCCAGTGCCAATGCCGCGCGAACGGCCGATGTCACCACAGCCGCCTCCCGCTTTTTGGGCCGTCTCTGGACCACGAGCACCTCACCGAGATCAGGAACACTTTCTCCCGGTCTCACCGCACCGCTTCGACCGTTGAGCATGTTACGCCGAAGTGCCTCGAAGCAGAGTCTAGCTTCAACATTGAATTCCATGGAAGCCAGTTCCGCTAGCGTCCTTAGTACTGCATCCACCGACGCGACCACCGTATCCCGTGACTCTACTGCAGACGACTCTTCCATTCGCGAATCGACAACAAACATCACGAAACAACAATCGGGTCGCAATGCTGCTGACAAGAATTTGCATACCCAAATTGAAGATCTCCTCACTGCCCTCAGCGAGTTACAGCGAAACCATGCACTATTGGCCACGCAGCTCCAACAGGAGCGGGAAGAAAGGGACGAGGACAAGAAAGCTGTCAAGTCGTTGCTGGACGGACTAAAGAAGAAGGCCAGGAATGGACCGACTGAGATTAAAGATGGTGAGAATAGTCTTGATAACAAAGTAGAAGACAACGGGGAGGAAGGCCAGAAGCCCACCGAAGATCGACTATCTCTCTTGTTACAGACGATTGAGGGTCGGTTTTGTACCGACGAGGGACAGAAGCGCAGGTCATCTTCTTTGCTGACCAAAGCACAACTTCGCGATGAACTGGCTAGGACGAAAGAACATCTTAGGATCGAAATGTCGAAGACTCAAGATTTCAATCGTCGCATCGATGAACTTGGACAAGAAGCCAATACATTACGAGAACAACTTCGGGAAAGTCACGCTCATGTTCGAAACCTTCACCAGGACAAGCAACGTCTCGAGAGACAGGTCCACACTATGCGTGTGCGAGCTTCAGCTGAGACGCCGAGTTCGACGGCGGAGTCCGGAGGCTGGTTCTCGTCGGCGACTAACCTTACTGCCAGCAGTGGTACTATTAGCGGTAGCGGTCTTCGAGAATTGAAACTCGGACGTAGCAAGTCCACACCCAACACACAGTCGGCCTTCGCTTCACGTTCCGCATCGTTAGTAAGGACGCAGACGGAGCCAGTCATGACAAATGAGCATGAAGCACTTGTTCTGGAATTGGTGCAAGCTAAAACTGCAGAAGCAGTAGCTCGCCAGGAAGCGGACGAATACAAGCAGAAGCTTGAGACCCTAAGGAAAGCTTACGGGCTCGCTCCAGTAGAGACCCCTAACAATACAATGGCATCTACGGCGATGGGAATGATTGGACGATTTGCAAACTCAGTATCAGATGCGGGTAGCGGTGCTAAGAGCACCGCTTCTGCGAGCGCGTCGACATCTACTACTAACACCGGCGGCTTCTGGGGTTGGCGACGATAGTAGTCGTCTAGTGCTTAACAGCCTCGATGACATGTTTCCTCGAGTAGGAATCACAGCGTCGACTCACTGCACTTCATTTCATGGGCGAACATTCTCCGGGGTAGAAATTCATGCATTCTATGGCGACTTGTCTGCATCTGTATGGCGGCGCATAAGCTTCATCTAACTTATCATAATCTCTTATCCCAGTCCTGTCTATGGTAGACGGGGCGTTATTGGCTGGGCGGCTTTTTTTTCGCATTCAATATTCATCTAGCAGAGGGGTATGCGTAGCCCTCAACCACCTACAACGCCCAGGCAGAGGAGCGGCAGCTTTGGAAAGGCAGATGCGGACCAATTTTGGCTTGTATGGCTCAGACCAAGAGAAGTTCTATGATATCCAAATACAAAACTTTGCTTATCTTGTCGCTCCCGAAATGCCCGCACAAGTATGTACTATATTAGGTACATATGCATGTGTCTCATACATAATGTATGTAGGTATGTAGCTACTAACATTGTGTATAAAATTGTCCAGTAGGCAGACAGAGATAGGTTGGGTCTGAATAAACAAGTTCCACCGGCCACGTTCTGACAGCTTGTAGTGATGACGAGGTCAAGGTGAATACAATCAAGACATAAGAGACACAATGACCACAACTGATGGTGAAATGCGTCATTCGGGGTCCGTCAGCTCTCCGAGGGACGGGTTCCTGCTAAGAGGACCCAGTTGGGTAGGATGGCTAGAATGTCTAGAACGGGAGGTGTCGTGTGCCTTAGCGGATAATCACATGCACCAAGGCAACTTATTATCCCAGAGTGACGACATGGGGGGGTCAGGGAGAGAATTTAGTGCAATGTACTATATGTATGTAGCTTCGCGAGGGATGTTTCGGATTAGAAATATATTGATCGCACAAAGATGCGGTAGAACAATGCGATGATTCTCTTGTCTTGTTTTGGCAATGCTTGATGAAGATTTCATTATTTTAGGTAGTCATTTTAGGTAAAGGTATCAAGTGATAGTTATCCATCTCTATACAGTACAAGCTGGAACCGTGACTTGATAGGATGACAACATCTAACGTTTCAATGGATGGTGCATGTGGATGAGAAAATGAAATGGTATTGGGTACAATTCCTATGTATAGTACATTATAGCGCTATGATGGCTGTAAGGGTTCGAAGCGTTTCGAAGCAATTAGCAGGTACCTACCCACCTAACCCACTTCACCTATGTATGTAAGTACCTAAGAGATAGCTGCCGACACCGAAAAGAAAAAAAAAGATAGCAAGGAAAAAAAAAAAAAAAAAGAGGAACAGGGCTCCGTTAGGTGTGGCTGTTACCATAGCACCTGAACAAAATACACTACATCCCATAGCAATTGCGCCTACTGGTTGGTTGATTTTGGTTACCCTAGGCACGATAGTTGGCAGGTTGGTTGGTCAGTCACGACAGGTGTATCATACTGGCCCTGGCGTGGCGTCATAACACCTAGGCACTAGCCACATTTTTGCAAGTAAAGCAAAGCTCCGCTGGGCTAATCTTGATGAAATCACTCCTTTTATTGCCTGGGCTTTGCTTCAACCAGATCGGTCAATCCACTAACTTCCCCTACCAATAAACCTGAAATTCCTTCCCGCACACAAACAAGCAGCAGAACATCTTACGACTCTTCTACTTCTGTTGCTTCTTGACACCTTTCCACTACTCATCAACACCAAACGCGAAACTCAGAATACCTTATCTTCCACGTAAGTTGCTTCTTTGTTGTTGGTGCTCGAAACATAAAGAGCTCGAGCTCACCCGCAAATTTTAGAAGGCAACACATCCGGGAGTCCGATCAGAAAGACCCTTGACGTCCTTCGCTACGATAACATTTACAAACCCAAAGACCATTCGCAATGGCCGACTCTGCAGCTGACCCCGCTGCCAATGGCAGCTCTGTCGAGACTCTGAAAGGCAGTATGGTAAGTTTGTTTGATTTCCGAGGCCACGTTATCGCCGCGCCGATACAGAACAACGTCCAGCTAACTTGAATAGTGTCCAATATAGCTAATATAGCTACCTCCCCTCTACCCGTTGGCGTCATAACAACTAACGACTTTCAACACAGATGCCCAGGCTGCTTATAACCAAATCGCATCAGGTACGTGTTATTATGACTAGCTTCAATTCATATGATTAAGCTAGACATTGTCGTGGCTAACCTTTGTCCTATCACAGGCCCCGTTGCCCAGAATGTCAAGGACCAAAGTGCGAAGACATCTGCCGAGTTCTCCAATCTGGCCAACTCCCGACAAACACCTTCACAACCAGCCGCTACTGGGCAACCTTTGACTCATTATCATTCGTTCTTTTCCGAACTCTTGTCATGGAACAACCCTCGTAAGCTTTCACTGCTCCGACTTATCTAATTTTTATGCTGATAAGTCGTTGTAGGGGCATCCGCCATTGCCTACGTCACTATCGTCTCGTTGATCTTCGTGGCTAGATACCTCGACGTCGTCCGATACGCCTTTAAGCTGACGTGGATGACCCTGGGCATTACCGTCCTTGCCGAGGGCGCCGGAAAGGCAATCCTTGGCAACGGTCTTGCTACCCAACTCCGTCCCCGCAAGTACTATACCGTTCCCCGAGAGACACTCGATTCCTTGATTGGTGATGTTCACGAGCTCATCAACTTCTTTGTTATCGAGTCTCAACGGATCCTATTCGCAGAGAACGTCTCCGCATCCGCCGTTGTGAGTACATTATGTAGAAATAATATATATCATATCCTAGAAGAAATCGCTAACAATTCGGTAACAGGCTGCTGTTGGATCTTTCCTGTCGTACTACCTCGTTAAAATCGTCCCTTATTGGGGTCTTGCCTTGATTGCCACTACCCTCCTGTTCTTCGTGCCATTGATCTACACCACCAACCAGGAGCTCATTGACCACTATATCAACGAGGCCTCTGACGTGGTCAACAGCCAAACCGAGCAGTTACGCCAGGTTGCCAGCAGGCACACATCTCAGGCAACTGAGATCACCAAGCAGTACATGGGTGACTATACTGCCAAGGCCCAGCAGATGCTCCGTGGCCGATCTGCTTCTCCTGAGGCTAAGCCGAAGTCCGCTCCTCAGACTAGCCTCAAGGATTCCGACTTCCCCCAGGCCCCCAAGGAGGACTTCAAGAGCAAAGAGGAATCTAAGGGCGAGGATGAGCCTTTGATCGCTGCCTAAACAAGGTAACGTGACCGACGACAGATTTTCCTCCACGATATATGATATTTACCCACCCCGGTTCACGACATCCGACTGGTAAGGCACGACAAATCGATATGACTCATGGCATAAAAAGATACGAGGCATTGCGAAATTCCCAGGCTCTTTTTCTTGAAGGGGGCGCGGGGGGGGCAACCCAGTTTTTTTTTCGCCTATGACTTTCCTTAACAATATGAGAATGGACCGCTAGGCGGACTTGGTTCTGGCAGTGGAAGTAGTAGTAATAGGGTTTTCAGTACCGAAAGGAAAAACGTTTTTTTTTTTCAACATTTCTTGGCAGTCTGCCCTCTACTCATGAAAAATAACAACAGACTTGCTTGTAATGGCAGACGCCGGCCAAGGGTGGTGGCAAAACGACTTTTCCCGCATTATCAGCCAGAATCAGAATGAGAATGAAATTATCCCTCGACGGCGTTGGAATGAACTGTGACGGTTGTTGTTGTTGTTTTCTTTTTAAGAAGAACGAAATTTTCTCTCCATCGGGAGGGTGAATTAGGGATGGGGGTTTTATTAGTAGTAGTACATGAGACGAGAACGAGAATGGCCTTTTGCAGTAGCAGCAGTAGTAGCAGCAACGAAAGTTTAGGGTTGCGTGGCATGTGGCATGTGGCATTGCTTGAAAGTGAGTCTGAGTTGAGCAAGTAAAGTAGGTACAAGAGTGTGAGAGTGTGAGAGAGGGAGAGAGAGGAGGTGAGGGAGTGGAAGAGAGACATCAACTTGCGATTAGTAAGATAGTAATTTCGACTAACTGTTTTTCTTCTTCTGCTCCTGGCTTCTTCGGTTTTTTTCTGATGCGTTTTTGAGGTTTTGTTTGTTTCGTTGTTGTGATGGTAGGTAGGTAGGTAGGTAGATTAGCCGCTGGGCTTGACAGGAGATTATACATTGAGCAATTGATTGATATTGCGCTTGATTCTCGTAGGCTTCGATAAGGGGCTTTGTAATGTTGGGCGTGTGCGGATTACGTGGGTTTGAACAGCATGTATGTGAGACGTTTCTGGTATCTTTCGACCTGTGCTGCTTTGAAAGAGAAAGTCGGCTTGATCGACCTGGTCGATTCGTACGAGGGAACAAATCTCAAAATGTGTTTGTGATTTTGATATGTCATATATGCCTTACCTTAAGTAGGTACCTGTTAGACAGCCAGAAGTGTTACTAATACTTTGGCTGGACTGTGATAATAAGGACACTGCTATGGCTGTATAAGCTGGTAAAGGTTGTACCTTTAAGATTTTCGTAACATAAATCTCGCTATAGTATAACTTATACTATAAGCAAATAGGAAGGGCGAGTTCCCTATTCCCCGAATACGAACTCTCTCCAGTTCCTACCCAGTTGTTCAACGCCCTCACGTAGACCCCATCCCTTAATCTTGCATATCCTTCTGCATATTTCTTCTAAGTACTCATCCATCTTTTCCCCTGCCGTGTGTAGGTCGCTCTCGACCAATATGCGATCATCAGGCACGGCGCGGATGGCGTCCTCGGCCTTATCTCCGCCCCCTGCGGCCCAGTTTATCACGACCGAAAACGAGAAAAATACCTTTGCCGGTACTGAGGGGTGAAGATACTGCTTGACGACTTCAACGGGTCCGCTAAAAGAGTGCAAGCAGATACGAGGGGGATAAGGCTTTGGTCCCTTCTTTCCGGGAGCTACGTCCGCCTTTTTTGATTTCCTGTTGGTAAAATTAGAAGCACTAGAAGCACCTTCGTACTCCATGTCATCTTCAGATGAGCTAGAGAAATCTTCGGCCCCTTCAGCAATGCGTCTCTGGTCTCTTCTTGAGAGGACTACTCTCTCGTGTCCTTTCCACAGCTTAGCTATGGTGTCATATAATACGCCGTGCGCCTGTACTCCGTGAACACTGACGGCGCGGCCCATCTCGCCTGCGAGCCGCAGTTGGGCTTGCAGGATTGCAGCTTGGTGCGACATCTGCACTCGGTGAGGACTTAGCAATCTACCTTCCCGACCGCCGGGTGTGAGTCCTTCATCGCGTTGGTCTTCATGCGCCGATGTCCAGCTTTGAGGAAGCCGGAATGCTTTATCTAAACCCACTTCACCAACTAGAGCTAGAGGGTGCTTTTCTAGGCGAGACCTAGTTTCTTGAAGAAATTCAGACAAGGGTCGCGGATCTGGAAGAGATTCGATGAAGGACGCATCTTTTGATGAGGGCGGCGGGGATAGCACTTTATCGTAATGCGATATCTTGCCAGATGAGGTTCCATCATACGTTGGGGTGGAGGAGAGATCGTCATAGATCTGGTGGACAAACCATGGGTGCCAACCAAAAGAAGGCACTAAGCGCCCTTCGTCAGAAGAGGGCGGCGACATAGTCATGTTGCGGTCTTTAACACCATACCGAGAGGCTACGTCGGATACTAGATGTTGATCTTGGGATCTTGTAGACATGACAGTTAGAACACGAGCTTTCATGTCCGGTATACTTGCTATTGACGCCATCGTATCAGTCGGGTGGCAGTGGGCGTCGAAGACCCCAGCGTCCCAAGGGAAAGGTTCCAGGGGAATATCCGCATCATCGTGCGGTATTTGTGCTCCCGAAGCTGAAGGCTCTGGGTCCCCTGAATATTGTAGACACATTGCGTTTAACTAGGTAGGTAGCTGGGTCTTCTCAGTTTCTAACTCAGCTACCCCGAGCCTTCACATACACATAAAAAAGTCTATGTGGTCTTCCACAACGAAAAAGTGGAATTATCAACGTAAGACAAGCGGATCTTGTATGTGGACCCTTGTTTTGCTGGAACTGTACGGTATTGGAGACTAGACGACGCTCGCAGCACAATAAGATCTACGTCCCTTAAAGCCTATAGATCGAGACTCGACGTTCGCTAATCTAGGGTCCAGGATCCTATTAAAGCTGTGTCTTCTACTGCTTGAAAGGATAGATTATACTAGAAGCAATTATTAGTATATTTATACCTGAAAGGTACGAGATAATTGGTAACAGTGAGAATGTATGGATTTGATATGACTGCAAGCAAATCTTTCGATATTCATGGTATAGCATGTAGCGGGTGTGACTCACGGTCGAGAGACGTAAGACACAAAAACGCCTAGATTCCAGCACCGGTTTGAGACACAATCCCCCCGGCGACGTATGGTATAATATGGTATGGGTATGGTATGATCTGATCTGATTTCTTTGATGGGGCGTTTTGCACTTCAAAATCTAAGAGGCCGACTCCAAAAGATAATAATCCGGGAAGGACTTTGCAGATGCATTCGCCAATAACTGTGCCTATTCGCAACATTGAATGTAAGAGGTAGGTATAATTGATTGGTCGTCTTCGTGTTCGGGGAAGACCCTGCTTACCCCTCGTGACGTAGCTCCTTGATCGCCACTTCCTTCATCTACATCTTGAAGTAAGCATTGAGCTCCACAGGGTTGTAAAGTCGGGGTAGAATAGCTCCAACGGCCAAATCTACCTAGTGCCGATCCAATGCCTAGTGCCTAGAAGCCCTAAGAGGTGCTATTGTCTTAGTTTTATAATATGAAATATGTTATAATAACTCGTCTCCGTATCTAGTTGATATAGAATTACGTACATATTTCTTACATGCAGATACAACGTTTGATAGCTGGAAAGGTCCCCTACCACCAATCAACTTGCCACTCAGATCGTTGGAAATTGGGGTAGGCTAGTGAAAGGATGGAAGCGTACGACCCGTACCCCTAGGTAGGTATGTAGGTATAAAGGAACCTTTAGTTCCAATCCCCGGCATGTGAAAATCGCTCGGCGCTATCGTAACTTCAAGATAGCGGCCGACGAAACTCTGAAAGTTTGCTTCATTGCACCCTATCATGATCGAGATTACGAATAGAGTGCCTTAGCTTCGAGCTTCTTCATGCTTTATTACATCTTCCCCTGTTGCCTTCCATCTCTTCTTCCCCATCCGTGCCACAACCAACCGGCTCTTAGCCTTGCCCCTTACCTCGTTTTATTTTAAATCGGCCATGGGATTGTGACTTGAGACAGCTGGGCTGGTCCTACAAGCTCAACGACTATGTGAACTAGCAGACTGCTCGATTTGTCCTCCCCCGTGATGCCAACATATTCATCTAAGACAACAACTAGGGCATATCCTATGGCGGTCTTCAATCCTCTTCAATTCTTCATATTCCCATTCCTTTTTTTCGTCGCCCTTCCGCTCGCACTCTGCGCCGGGTTTACGACTATCCTAGCTTTTATGGTCTTGTTCCTCCGTCTATTCCTCGTGTATCTTGATGTCGGCCTAGAAACTCTCCGCTATGTATTAGTCGGCCATGCTGCACATACCCGCTACGTAGCATCACAGCGGACTCCTCCGGCCCCGTCATTAGCCTCGTCGGACTCTTCGTCGCCGCCGTCGTCGCCCGAGACCCGATATAGGCACCGACGTAAGAGACAAGGTAGCATTAGCATTAGCAGCGGTACCGCCACACCTGTCGGTCTCGACGGATTTGCCCTGGCCCCAAGCATCGGGCTTGAGAGGGACTTCGAGGGCATAGGCGGATGGAGACTAGACCGCGTGGATGTCGACGCGGATGCCGCGGACGACCACCAATGGTACAATCTCAATTCGCGACTGGAAATTCCGGACCGCCGCCATCACTTCAGGTCGCAGAGCGGAGGCGCGGTATTATCAGGAACCAGCGGCTTAGCCCTAGGTATGAAAAGCGCGAACATGACTACGGGCCACAGTCCCGAGGGAGCACGTATCTACACGTCACCCAACAGTTCGAGGTCGAGAACACCGACGAATAGCAAGCCTCGTGGGTTTACAAGACTTGATGAAGATAGCTATTTTCCTTCCATGCTTGAGGGGAAGCATTGGAGAAGTAGCCGATGACAGGAGAGGTTGAAGAAAATATGGGTGGATGATGCAGATCTAACAACCCGCTGAGGAACGGGTTGAATGAAGGTGAACGACTTATGTAAAGATTACTTGTTGGAATAGATACGATCGGCGTTTGTATATGATTTTATAAGTCTGGTTTGACGACAAAGTTCTCGAGACGGGGTTAGGATTTCGACCAAGGTCAAAAAATTAACCGGGGGAAAAAAGTTGGGCGGTTATCTACTTGGGAGGTCAAAATAGAAGCATCGAACTCAAGTACGCTTCATAAACTGAATTGACTGTCGGGAATGAAAAACATCATATAAATTGAATTCATGGTATCCTAATAACCAAGAGCGCCCAACGCCGTGCGTTAACTGTCATAACATTGATCGCGTACAAGCTCAAGCGGATGGGCTCGGTGCATGTCCGTATTTAGAGAGTTTGCCAGAAGTAATTGGCGTAGAAGAAGCGCGAAAACTTCTTGTCCATGTTTATGACATGAACATCGCCCTTGCGATCATTCCGCACGATGGCCCTCGAGAACTCGCCGTCCTTCTCATCTCTCTCAAGATCGATACCAAGGCTCCTATACACCTTAAGGCGTAGCAACACTTCGTCGTCGACCGGGTCCCTCCTCTCCTCTGGTGATCCCTCTAGTCCTTGTAGTTCTAGCTCTTGGAGGCGCGCCGCTAGATCGGCCTGCTGCGAGGACAGCCGCTCGGCTTCCATCTCTAGGTCGGATACTGCTTTCGCGATACGGAACTTCTCGGTATCGAGTCGTGATATCTCGGATGCGTGAGCGGACGACGAGTGGGTCGATGTAAGTTCTTCATGCTGTGTTTGGAGAGTGTTGAGGGAACGGGCGAGCTCTGGTTAGATAGATGTCAATATTGGTTTGGTAATATTAGATGCTTCTAGGAACTATAGAACTATACTCTTCAATGATGTTTCGGCTTCTCTAATTCGTAGTTCTCGCGCCTGCTTTAAAGTGGAGAGCGAGTCGCTAATGCGCGATACAGCGAGCTTGTCAGGCGCGATGTTGAAGTTGTCCATCGTAAGATGGATGAGCTACACAGTGTCAGTACTAAGCTAGAAAGTCAAGGCGTCGTAAACAGGAGTATCGTACAACTGCGGGATCCTCATCGAGATGCATGGTGACGGCGGTAATTCAAATTGATCTTATTCAAACTGGAACAGTCGAAATCGTATTCTGATATCAAGACTCGGGTTGTTGAAGAACGCAATCGTCTTTGTAGTTAATTAAAAGTTCGATTGCTGATTGTTAATTGAATCGCGACCTAAAGTGGTAGCAGACAAAACAAACCGCCGATATCACCAGGACGACTGATAAGACTTGGCGCCTTCCTGGAAAACCAGCGTACATCCGAAGTACCCACTAGGCAACCTAGGATGTTCTGCGTCATTGGCGCCACATTTGGACCACTTACTAACAGGTGACGACTTTGGAGCTTCCGCCACATTCAGATTCTTGTACCAACTTTATCGTCGCTACCTGGTACGATTCCTTAAGCTTCCAGATTGCCTTAAAGTTGACCTTCTATACATGTATCTACTTATGCGCCTACATATCGTTTCGCGAGATATATAGCGTATAATAATCCAGAAGACCATTCCCTCAACATTTCTGTTTCTGTCTTATAGAGCGCACAACCTGAGTTATCATAACAAAATCCAATTAAACTCCAACAAGATGACGGCACTACCTTGTAAGTTGAATCCATCCCGAGAAACCCGCTCTTTATCTTCCTTAGGGAATCGCAAGTTTTGTACTAACGGGACCTCTTTGTTTGTTTTAGATGCTGTCGATGCGGAAACGTATGACTTCCTCTTAAATCCTTCACTCCGGCTCGTCCGCTAACTTCAAAATGGGTAGTCCGCTAAGACAAGCAGAACTTGAAACGCTGCGAACACAATATGAAAAAGAGGGCGAAATGGCCGGCATCCAAACAAAATTCAACTATGCATGGGTGAGTCTACTTAGAACTCCAGGTCACGAGGGGAGATGTGCCCCTCTAATGACAATTTGCTCATCGCTTTCTATAGGGCCTAATCAAATCCAACGCTAGGAGTGATCAACAACTAGGAGTGCGCCTGCTTTCGGAAATATTTCGAGTATCGCCCGACCGCCGCCGCGAATGCCTCTATTATCTAGCACTGGCCAACTACAAGCTGGGAAACTATGGGGAGGCGAGGCGCTATAACGATTTGTTGCTTGATAAAGAACCGGCCAATCACCAAGCAGCGGACCTACGGAGATTGATCGACGACAAAGTAACGAAGGAGGGTCTGATGGGTGTCGCAATCATAAGTGGCGTGGCTATCGCTGCTGGCGTGGTCGGTGGAATTCTGTTCCGGGGAAAGAGACGGTAGAACCGTGCTGGGGCTGCTGGACAGGAAGTTCAGAGCTGGATGAGGGTCCGTGGAAATTTTCTAATGGGGTTATAATGAAGATGATGGCGTTGTACCGGCTGGCGTCGGAGGAACATCCCGTTGTCGTCACATACTGCTGATATCTGTTTTGGGGGTATTGGGATGGTTCCCTGAAGCGCTCGTTCGGATCTTGCGTGACAGCATTAGACCTCAAGCATGTATACCAGAGAGTCATAGAAACCCACTCAGCTCTACACTGAATGGGAGTCAGAAGTTGACCAACCAAATAGGGTGTTGATTTAGTGGTTTGTAATGATATAATTATCGAGCACACGACAATATATGTCATTTCCCTTGACTGGGCGCAACCGTACAAAGATAGTTGATAGTGGGAAATTATACTAAATCATAATAATATCTAGTTCGACTCCTCATAATGTAATAATAATACTAGATAATTCCTACGGTATTTTATCCAAATACCTATTAGCCAGGTACATATTTTTACACATGGCGGTCAGTGGATGCGCCACGATACCTATCGTTTAATGTGACTTGTGGCTGTGTGGCTACCTACCGTACTTGAAAGAAACTTGCCCCGCGGTACGTGTTGCTGGAAGTCCCACCTTTAAATGACGAAAGTAATTGGGGCACTGCCAAGGTACAGTGCCGCCGACCGGTATTTCTGACTACCGCCTGCTGGAGCTTTTGAATGCGCATCATTCAGCGTCAAACAACCCTCCAAATCACAAAGATCCTTTTGATAATATACATATTTAAATAATATTCAGTCGCCAGAGCATACACCTCCGAGCTAAGGTCAAAAAGGCACCGAGAAATTTGGAGAAAAATACATAAGATCAGACTTGGTACACATGGACTCCGGATCTTAGACCTTCCATTGGATTCCGATTTCAGCTGTCTTCCGCTGAACTTCCTGTGGACGAACGTATCTACGTATCCCTCAGCTTTCTCCAATACACATCGAGAACCACCATTACCAATTGAACCAAGCCAACCTATCAATACTGGGCTTCAGGCTTTGACATCCCAGTGTCCCGTGACTTTCCCTTCCTGTCGATTGCAAAGGTGCGCCACACTCGATGCCATACAACAAGCCTCATCTCTTGCTGACAATACAACAACAGCTATTGCGAGCCTACTGCTAAATCCGCCTTGCCGGATATTTCGACCAGCCAGAATCCTGCGGCTGCATATGTCCTAGCATAGCAAAGTTCACACACCCCACATCAGCTTCATCAACTTAGCCGTCTTCATACTTGTCGCCGCTTACCTACCCGAATTCCCTGAATACAGCTTCCTTTTGGAATCAGAATCGCCCAACGGTCGCTTGCTTTAGTTAAACCATCGGCTTACCACTCTGGCTTTCCGAGCGCTTCGAGCAGCAGGCCTAGCTATCGGCCTCGGACTCACTGCCCTCGCCGCCTACCGACAGTCCAGGCAGGGCCAGATGGCGTCCGGCGATCATCTCGACGCGACCTCCGGTCGTGAAGTCGTATATTGTCATAACTGTAAACATGAATGGTACCATGATGAACGCCCGAATACCCTAGAATGCCCTAGCTGCCACAGCGAAGTTACAGAGATAGTACGTTACCTGATAGATATCATGCTTGCATCCTACTAATAAGCAGCTAGGTTTCAGTGGATAATGACCCTCGAGATATGCATGATGAAGAGTCCCTACCTGGTTTAGAGCGCCGTCGCGACCGTCTCTACCGTCGTCATCATTTCGATTCCGATGAAGACTTCGAGGAGGACGACTTCGAGGAACACATAATGCATGGCCCTCACGGGTTCTTTAGCCATCGAGCTATCTACCGGTCCCCCGACCGCCAGGGCTCCGGGAATGGACCTCCCGAAAGTGACCAGATCATCCGTAGATTTACAGAGTTATTAGAAGGTATAGGTGGTCCTACCGTTGTCGGTCGATCCGACCGCGAGACATTGTTTCCTAATCCACCACGAGTCACACACCAACGGTTCTATGGCCCTGGCTTTTCAGGTGGAGTTAGCAGCTTCACTATTAGCACTGGTCCTGCAAGAGTTCGTCCTGATGCCAATCAAGGACCTGGAACGGCCCGTGAAGACCCATTTCAAAGGTACGGCTTCTTCTTTCGCGCATTCCATCTTGTAACCCATCAAACTTACTATTACCCCCTTTTATTTATTAATACTGACTAATATGTAGGGTGTTTGGGAACATAATGGGAGAGATAGGTCCTCCTCCCATAGGTCGTGATATGCCTCCGGACCAAAATGGTGGAGAGGGTAATGCTCGCCAGGCAGACTTCACGATGGCATTCAGCCAACTTATAGCGAGCCTTATAAACCCTCATACGGTTCATGGAGATGCTGTTTATTCTCAGGAGGCATTAGACCGTATTATCACAAATCTAATGGAGGCAAACCCTCAGTCAAACGCACCGCCGCCTGCTTCAGAGGAGACCATTGCGAAACTGCCGAAGAAGAATCTGGACGAGGCAATGCTAGGCCCCGAGCTAAAAGGTGAATGCACCATCTGTATTGACGATATGAAGATAGGGGACGAGGTCGTCGTGCTACCATGTAAGCATTGGTTCCACGAGCAGTGCGTGGTTTTATGGCTGAAGCAACATAACACCTGTCCTATCTGCCGCGCACCTATTGATGGTGAGGCTGCTGGTCGTCCTGGTGGCGCCGCCCCAACCTCTAACACCCAATCCGGCCCATCCGGTATGTCGTCTCGCTACAGGAGACCTACTCCGCCAACTCGCATGAGATCTGACCCAGCCGGTCCCTCGAGCCGGCAGCAGTCATTTCGCAGAGATTCAAACTCACCCCCAATGTACTCAGGATCTTCACAACCATCTAGGGTTAGAAGCCCTTCTCCTTCTAGTCGTCGTTCGGCGCAAAGTGAGAGAGCTCGTGATGGTAGAGGCTCCTCGAGCGGTGGTCCTTTACACTGGATACGAGACCAATTTAGAGGAGACAGACGGTCGTAAAACCGTCTTTTCACCTGTGTCGCTGACAGTATTCCGCTAAGAGTGCGGTGTACCGTATGTCACGGCGTACATTCAGGGACGATCTTGGTTTCGACGGACACACTCGATATGAATTTATGAATTATGTAGTCACACTCTTTACCCGAAGAATGGCATGCCCAATGAGTTGACTTTGGGCAAGGGTTCCCCTTGCGACCGTTATCCCGCCATCTCACTATGGGACATCCTAGATGGATGATTTTGGACTCGGCGTTTCCCGTACCTAGGTAGCATTGTACGGGCAACAAGGGTATATGTAAGAGGTGTGAAGCAGACACAACTCAGGGGATTGATAACAACGCAAAAGAGTATTCAGGAGTCAAAGTGAACAGTGGATTAGCGACCTCGCGGTGGATTGATAGATCTCGATGCCTTCACGACCAATAATTGTAGCAATGAATTAACAGATTCAAAGCTTGTGTAATAACGAAGTGTCTCTCTCGTGAAATTCCTATCGTTATACTGCCATTAGGGATACTTTAGAATCATTACTTAGGTTCGCCATTTAGTAATTATGTCGCCTTGATCATGAGGAGACCCCCAACTCCCCTCTTCCCCCCTTTTTTTCCCGTCCCTAGAAGAGCTACCCGACTAGTTTCCAGAGATATGCACTTCCATGCCAATTAGATTATAGTCAATGTTTTAATAAATCATCAAAGGACGCGCCTCCCCTGTTAAGGGTTTCACGTCCATCTACACAATGAACTTGTTCGTTGGGGCTACTAATCGAAGACTATTGTGTCAAAAGTTTCTCTTGCCTAGAAACAAATCTATTAACCGATATACATTTCTGTTTAAACTATTATATGGTGATATCATGAATAAATAATTCATAAAGTCCAATGTATATTCGATTAATGAATCAGCTCACTAAAGTCGGTTCCACCTAGCCACTTCTTGGACACATATTCCCCTATACCGCCTGGCCTTAGGTTTAGAGTAATGAACCGTTATCATGTCTAAACACGGCAAAGATCTCTACACTATAGGTAGGGTTGTGGCATCTACAATCATCTACGGTAGGTAAGACTTAGGGGCTCGCATAAATCACAATTATCAAAACACATAGAAAATATTCACAGGAGCTACATTTATAGGACATATTTTCAATTTTTTATTGGGTTTTCTATTTTTTTCAAGTAAATAGGTAAGCAAGCTATAGCAGCCAAAGGCAAGCTGATGGTAAATTATTGGCTAAGCATATCAACGGTCCAAGTGGCGGATCGCAGCATCTTACAACTTCAGATAGCAGTCGTAAGAAGCTTTCGAAAGGCCAATGCTATCACTGGTGCAATACGGTCTAATCACAGGGGGGTAAGAGATGATGATCCCCCATCCTACAATCAGCAGCACAAAAGCTACCTACCTACCTCGACTTACCTGTAAAGCCGACTTACTTATAGCAGAGCTGCCGATAGGGCTGAGCCAAAAGCCGGACCTGCAGCGGCACCCAAGTGTCGACCACGAAATCCAGATCCGGGCCCAACCCGTTCTCGTTAATGCTCTTGTAGTAATACCCGTTCTTCGCGAGGAAGTAGTACGCACCACCTACCTTAGTCAACCGAGCTACGAGCCCCTGCGCTAAACGTCGAGTCCGGAAGGGGCTGTCCAGGTACACGCCCTCGATGGCTGCCAGAATGTGGATGTCGAGATCGGGGAGCTTCTCACGCTTATCAAAGGCTTTGCGCGATCGCGCTCGGATGGTTGCGCTGTCGCAGACTTTTGCTCCTTGACGGACGGCCCGGCGGAATTCCCGTCTGGCTTCTCGGCGCTCTTCGCGGCGGCGCTGGCTTGAGCGTGGACCCAAGATGTCCCTGAGGCCTCGGGCGAGGCTTCGGAGGTTCAGGGTGTTTCCCTTGCGCTTGTTGTTGGATGGCATCGTGAATGGTGATGCGAATTGAGTTTGCGAACTTGCGTTTACTGTGTGGATAGATTTTCTTGGTATTGGTATTGGTATTGGTATCGATGTAATGAAGATATGTATGAGTGTGGTGAATAGAAGTTGCTATGATTAATGAGAAAATAGTGGAGGCCATAATGATTTTTATATGCAGAAAAAAACAGCTTCGACGACGTCGCTATTTCACCACAGGATGATTATTTCGAAGTGGTGGGTATGTTCTTGAACGAAGTGAGTTCTTAAAAGGGGGGATGTTGACGCACGATGTAGTCGTCCAGGGTCGGTACATCTTGAGATGGAATAAATGGATTATTAGGGAACTCAACATTGCTTACGCACAC
Source organism: Hypoxylon sp. CO27-5 (assembly GCA_002120305.1). NCBI lineage: Eukaryota > Fungi > Ascomycota > Sordariomycetes > Xylariales > Hypoxylaceae > Hypoxylon > Hypoxylon sp. CO27-5. Next base: position 207,318 of record KZ112456.1, read on the forward strand.
ACTCTCTGAGGTATATATAAGAGTTCCCACCGATATTGAACTACACCTCTATACTGTTGGATGGAGTTGGACATCTTGGGTATCAAACTCCATTTCATGGAGATTTTCTCTTCGAGTTCTATCGTGATATCCACAGCACAATGAGATAGGGGGTTTAAACCAAACTACCTTTTCAACATTAAAATTTATATCTACATTAAGTTAAGTATAGATTTTTATGGGAAGGAAGAGCTATTGATTGATTAAATGCGCATTAAATTCGAGTAAAGCAGTTTAGAAAGAAATTATGAGAGCAACGTAGTGAGCTGTAGACGGGCCTAGGCCTTAAGTCCGCTGCTAGTCATATTTCATCATTTTGAGTACGGTTTGTACATCTCGATTTCCATTTTATTTTTTATTCTACTGATTCAGTTCACTTTTTATAATCTCAATAATGATTTCGCATTGTGTAATAGATCCATTTCAAGAAGTTAGTATGCAAATTGAAATCTATTCTGCTGCGTTCTTAGTTTGAAGTCCTTAGAGGCTAGCCCTACGTAACTCCTATATGCCCTGTGTTAAAATAAAGCAACCTAGGCTCTAAGTGTCGCTTAAGAACGGACTAGCACTTACTTAAAGGAGATGTTAATCAGGGGAGTACGCTTAAAAATTGCGCTTCCACCGTAGCCGCCATATTTGATCTGGTTACGTTGGACTTTTCAGCGTCTTAGGGCTGAACTGAGGTGTTTAGTAGCTGGTAGGACTGCCAACCGTCAGGGCCCATATCTGGGGTGCTATTTCGCGGTATTGTGCTTGTAAAGCTGTGTTAATAGTGGATATTTAATGAATTGATGCTATCTGGCAAGACTGTTGGTGAGTCTCTCAGCGCAGAAATCGAAATTATGATGCTTTGAATGGGAGTTGCAAATCTCCTGGAGCCTACGTATCGCCAATGTCGGACAGTGCTATTCACTATATACAGAGCTAATTTTACGGTGGAGTGGTTATCGGAAGTAAAAATTGTTGCAAGGAAACTCTCCTGCCATTTTCAAATAGTCAATAAATACTATTGACTGTGGCGTTCTGCTCGGTGAGTTTAGATTCAAATGAAAACTTCAAGGTCTAACTACTGTACTGGACTTCTAGACTACCTGGTTTATCGGTATGACGCCTTTCCTAGCACTTATCGCAGTAGTAAAACCGGATTTGGCTTCGGATTGTCACTCATATCGATGATGTCGATAGTACATATGTGCTCAGTTTTTGACAGTATCTACCCTAGGTACCACCCAGGTACTTTAGACTACTGCCTAACCTAGGATTGTGACGAGCGTAGACATCCGCATAACGCCAAGAAGTAGGATCACATATGACAATCGAAGCCTCTTAGTCAAGCTGAAGAAGACGGGACCTGGGAGTTTTTAGAAATAGTTTCACAAGCTCGACTTAGGATAGATACAATGGCTAACGGCGAGTGGTACATATGATTCTGGAAGGATCAATTATACAATCCCCTCGGCTTATTCATGAAGCTGAAAAAGTCAGATATACAACGAAAACAATTCATTTCTTAGGCAGCGTATGGGATGAAGGAAAGGGGTAAAGGGGGTTGAGGCATAGCTAATGAGCCAGCCACAATGTGGCTATAATGCATTGATTATTAATCACCCCTATTCCATGTCTTCTATTAAACCATCGTGGCGACTCGCCTTAAGCACCTCATATCCCGTATCAATTCTAATTACATTTGGAAACTGGTTCTCAGGTTGTGTATCTCGCTGATATCCTATTCAAGCTTATGAAAACTCCACTTGGATACCCGATAAGCTAGGGTGCTGACAGCAGGATAGAACCGATGATGAAACGATTATATGATTCATCGTGCGGTGAAAAATGATTGTTCGCTTTCTAGTAATACGGATCTCGAATCAGTCTCGTGAGTGACCTGTAATCGGACAAACTCTCGGGAGATCGGCAGGGCTGTACAGTTACATACTCGTATAAGGCCAGCCAGTCAGATTGACAATGTAAGCCAATGCTGGCGACAGCTTCGGTTTGAGACAACCCACCACTTCTGGTTGATCTGGGAAGGTCTGTTAAGCCTTCTTGTTTTTGAAGAGTTGGTGTTTGAGCTCATAGGGCAGATATATTAAATTCCATTTCTAGAACCTTGCTTGGTAATGCCTCAATATGCAGAGTACCATGACTGATCCGCGCATTTTCGGACAGATGTAAGTGACAGGATGCATGCAGGAAGTCCTATAGGGCTAGGCAATTCCTTTCTCTTGGATACCATCGACGCGAACTCTGCCACTGCTTGCGTAATGATGTGCCTAGAAACGGAGGACGGAGGTTGAGATAGTCTCAAGGACCCCCACTTACCAAGGCAACGTAGCTGCACTCATCTCCTGTCGGAGCGAAAGAGCAGAAGGGTGGTCACGGCTTACATGCTTCTTAAACCCATCTTCCGAAGCTACTCTACCATGCAAGAGAGCCTAGCCCTCTTCGGGTATCGGCGGTGGTGTTTATGGTCAACCTACATAGGCGGTCTGCCCCGGCCGGGGTGAAACGTGTATTGCGGCCCAACGAGGGTATTTCAACCCCCCTGAATATATCTGCCTCGGCAAATCTCACCTGAACTTGTTAACGAAGACAAGGACTTGGAGCTTGGCTTGTTCACGTATTACTTCTACCTTCCCTTGACGCATTCGCGGGCTGTCTTACTTGCATGCTTTGGGGCATGGATCGCGAACACTGTTCCGACAGAGCGTCATGCAGTGGACCTGTCATTTTTAGTCGGGAACTAATTCTAACGATCCGAAATGCTGGGTTTTCGGTATATCTATCTTGGTACAATACCTGCAGCAGACACCGTTCGCCCGTCTCAACAGGCATTTCTGCAGCAAGGGGTTGTCGATGTGAGATTATGCTACGGATTTCGAATGGTACGGTTCGGCATTCAAAATAAAGAATATCGTATGCTATCCTTGGACCACCCGTAAGCTTTGTTAAAGAAGCTTTCGTAGTGCGCCGGAAAATACTGCCGTGACTGTTCCTGCATCCTGCATTCTAGATAGAATTATTGAGCCCAACCTCAAGCTCCTCAACCTGTAGTAATCACAAGTTTGTGGTGTTGAAGTATTCTATCAAGCTATATGGACTTTCTGGAATCTTAGTAGGATTATCTATCTAGGCTACTAGAGTTCATGGAGGAATTTGATCTGTACGGTAAGTTGCAGCACGATGGCAGGGATACTCCGGTGAGGATATCAAACATGCAGGACTCGGGAACTGATGTGCAGCTGAGTCGCTGACGATCACTACACTGGCAGTTTCGAAAGGAACCCAGAGTATGTAGGTCGCCTTCGACGCATAGTAATTTGACTTATGCAATATAATTTGGAGGCTTGGAGCTTAGGAGCGTGGTCACGTACTTTCGTGAAGCTGACACATCTCGGCCTAAATTGTCTTGGGACTAGGGACGATTAGCCTATGTAGGTACCTCGAGCAGGACACTGCCTTGTTTCTGGTTACATGTGAGATATAATAAACAAGAATATACGACAGCGACATATTCCTCGAGAGCTCTAAAAGCTGATCACGTCGATGCAGATATTCACCGCCATCGTGGCAAATGCCATCGACCTGGACGTCGCCTTTTCTAACCCACCCATTCGGTACTATTCTGTTCCCAGTTTGGAATATGATCAAAGGATCGAAAGGTGTCCATCATTAATTGAAGGCGTTTTTGGTGGCTGGGAACGGAGTATGAGCTACGGGCTGCAGTATCATTTGGAGGCGTAGCGTGGTTACACGACGTTAAATTCTGTTTGTTGGTCACTCATAGGGCGTAAGGAGACATGACTGATCGCATGAGTTTTATTAGCTGATATTTGGCGAAGAAAGTCCGGGCGCGGAACCAAGTTGTTAGACGTCCTTGGGGTGGCGGTGACACCATTCCGATGTGTGAGTTAAGATGACTGTTCGGACGATGAAGATGAATGAAGACGATCTCTTCATGGGCCGGGTTCGGCAAGTAATTGTATGCAGCTCATTTCATTTTCATCTCCTGACGGCAATTACTGAACCTCCTTACTCCGCTTAAATTGAGAGTGACGTTGAGACCCGATGGCAAGACAATGCGATCAATTGAAACTCGACGAAGCTGTCAAGAGGTAATGGATAAGTTAAATGGAACATATAGCTGGTGGTTTGTTTTTAGAATGCTGAGTAATGAACAGGCCGCGGTTCATTCGTCAAATCTTCATGTTTAGTCAACCAGTACAATGCAGAGCTGGGCTGCAATGACTGGCCACAAACAGCTGGAACAAGCTTAGTCTTCTTGGAACAATGCAGGCTTGCCACTTATATGTATGCCTTGACATGAGCCTGTCTCACTATACCAGATCCTCGGGACGAAGCCAGTGCTTCCTTAGCGCTTAGTACCTGCAAAGCATAGAGCATGATCATCATCAGACATTGTTAACGGGATTTGACTTAGCTGACAAGCAAAGCCCGTCTAAATCGACAGCAGGAAAAATTCTGGAAGAGAACCTTGGAAGTTCGTACCTGTCAGATCGAAGGGAGAAGAACGGACTCCCCTTGTGTGTACCCACGGATTTGGTCTCTTAGTTATGACATGCATATCGAGGTAGCAACCAAGACTCCCTCGTGGTCGGCAAACGGGACCGAAATGTAAAGTTGTCACGGGGCACAGCTACATATGCAGATGAGCACGGTCGTTGGAATAATTCTTCCTGTACAGTACGAGTCTTACTAATCATCTTAATTGTCAGAACTCAACCCGTAAAGTCAGTGTATGAACCAACCAACACTCATCCTCATATTACGACGCCCTACAGAGTTGACGTAATGTATGCTCCAGACTAGGTTGACATGGGTGACAGCGATCTATCCCCAGGATTGGGTCGTTGGCGTTCCGGGGGTCAATATGAAAGTTGGGGAAGGGGGGGTGAGAGCCTCCCGCTTATACTTACCTAACTCGAGAAGGATATCGGAGATGAAAGGGGATTCACTTTTCGTGATGTTGAGTTTCTAAACACTTCTTAGTCTTGGAATATTCTGGGCGCATACTTATTTGATCAACTGGTCACTGTTACAGTAACAATGATCAGGCGAGTAACGTCCAGTCTCCCCGACTTAACCGGGGTAACGAACGAGAAATCTGACAAGTCATAGTCGTTCGCTCTAGAAGCTGGGACAAAGATGGGACTCGGCCGGCAGCCGGTCTCTTTTCCATCAGTCAGCGCGCGTTTTCGGCATTTATAATCATAGCGCGTGCCTGCAGGTTCATGCCGTTGTCCGGACTGTCATCCATTGCGCCCCATCATCCATCATCTATCAACCATCCTAGGTCTATCCTGGGCCATCTTAGACCCCATCCCTACTACTTCTTCCCTACTCCGCGGTGACCCCTGTCAACGCTACGGCACTTAAAGAGCTTAGTTGGACGGCTTGCGGGGGGGAACCACAAGAAAAGTAGAAGTTACTTTTGATTAGTTCTACCGTAATACATATACATTTCACCGACATGGGGAGTGGAACTCGAAAAATAAACTCGCTGCAGTGATACCGGCAACCAACTCTGCCTCCCTCTCCCATGTTACCCATGTCCCCATGTCATCTCAGTCGTGTACACCATAAAGTCATGACGTGATGTTGAAAGAGTTGCAGTGGGTGAGTCAGTAAATTAGAGAAGCAGCACGGCTTACCGTAGGCGGGTTAGAGCATGTAAATTATATGTAGGTTATTATAATGTATTGTGCAATACTTTCTTCCCACATGGGTGTGTCTTTGTTAAGGCTACATAATGTGCATGTAACTGGGGGTGGGAGAAGAAGGATGGTTTGTGTCAACTGATCTATCTAATAATGATACCTTTCTACAACTCTTGCCTCTTTACATCCTTTCATATCCATTGCCTTCGTATTGGATCTTGATTCCTCCCCCAGTCGGTCCTCTTAATTCCCCATATTATTTTTTAACCCGTCGAGACACATCTTAAAAAAAAAAAGTCTTGGCTTCTCCTCTCAATCGTCAACTCTCATTGTTTTCTTTATATCCATCCATTCCCATTTCCCGTTTCCCCCGTTCCCCCGTGTCCTTGTCCTAATTGAAACAAGTCCAGTAGTCGATCGGCCCTTATTCCCGGATGCGCCAACCTGCAGTTGAGTGTTCAGCCTCAATTAAATCCTTCCGGGCGGTTTGCATACGGTAGAGAGACACAGAGCAACGCGCATGTCGTCATCCCAGCTCCCGACCGATTTGTCGTACGGCAGCGGAGGACGTTCTGGGACTTCTGCCAATTCTACGACCAATTCCACCGCTTCTACTTTGTCGCCAATCGCAATATTAACCCCGACTTCGGCCAGCACACTGTACGCTTCGCCCGATTCGGTAAACCAGCCATTCTTTGGCGCCAAGTCTGAACCCGAGGATGGCGACGGCACGGGCAGCGGAGACAGCGTCACCGCAGTGCCTTCGTATGCCGAACCCGTGAAAAAGAAGCAGAAGCGCAACAAACCTACGCTGTCATGCCACGAATGCGTCGAGCGAAAGACGAAGGCAAGTGCACGCAATTCCAACAAAATATTAATTTTTTTTTACATTTGCGAAATCCAATTTTTGGCCATGTTTTTATTCTTATGTCTAGCCAGCGTTAGACGAATTAATCTTCCGCAGTTTTGAGTCAGTGTTACGTAGCACTACAGAAATAAAAAGAAAAAGCAAAACAGTGTGCTACCCTCTCTATTTTGAGATCGATTTGGTTATGTCTCGGAAGAGAAGAGCCGGAAATATTAGACAACCCAGTACCTATACCATATTGAATATTGTTGATACATGAGCAGCGGCAGCGGGAGCGCCGGATAACACTTTAGGTTATGAGGACTTCGGCAGCATGCATTGAATTGGAACGAAGCGGAGTGATCTAGAATGCCTTTCTATTTTCATTCGACTGCCGTGAATAATACATCTGCTACTACTAACACATCGAATTTCGAGTTTAGTGCGATAGAGGCAGACCTCATTGTTTAGCTTGTGAGTCTTGTACTACTACTCAGATATCGTATTCGACCAGTTATTTACGGATCTCATTTAGGTATAAAACGACAAACAGAATGCAAATATGCACATGTGGCAAACCTCCTTGAGTAAGTTGTTCTCAAGAAGGGAGAGAACTTCTACACATTGGAAGGCGACTAATTGGTGTCAGGGAGACATCACGGTCGGCCACTAACGGCCGAAGGATGACAAAGCCACCGAAAAAGAAGGTCACCATGAGTGGCATGAAACCTTCGATACCGAATATAGCAGACAGAGGTATTCTAAACGGTCGGATCGCTTCTCGTGGGTCCGTCGCACTGTCAACAGGGCTCCTCTCTAACGTTTCTCTATCGCGCCCAACAGCATCCAATGTCTTTGGGATAGGCTCAGAACACCCTTTTGCCAACTACTGGACTTGCGAAGGTGGGCTTCCCGAGGTCATCGGCGTCCTGCCCGAGAAGCTGCAAGCCGATATTTTGTTAAGCCAGTATTATGAATGCGTGGACCCGGTCTATCCAATAATCGACCGTCATACTTTCTACCTCGAATACGAACACTTTTGGTCACTCAGAGACGCGGAGAAGACAGACGCTGCTTTTGTAGGTCTGCTCTTCGTGATGATGGCTCTGGGAACCCAATTTGTGTCGACGACAAACCCCAAAGACCGTAAACAAACCTCCGAATTCTACGCCTCAGCAGGCAATCAAGCCCTGCGCATGTTCTCCTATATGAATACCGCATCCTTACACTCTGTCCAAGCTATGGTTTTAATCGGCTACTTCCTAATAAACGATAACCATGCCTCGGACGGCTGGGCTTTCTCAGGCTTATTACGTATGTCGTTTTCAGAATTTCCCATCACCCCTTTACCCCCCCGCCCCCTTATTGTGGACCAAAATGCTCCATTTGAGATTTAGTCTTCGAAGCTTCAGGCCAATTCAAAAGATCTGGCGCGACGCGAAATTTCAAAGGTTTTCACACAAAGGAAGAATTACTGACTTGAGTATTCTAGTGAGACAAGCTTACGCTATGGGCCTACATCGAGATCCCAATATAGGTAGGCGAGTGAAGCTAACAGTACGAGCAAAGTATGAGGCGCTGATGCAAATAAAACCATGCTAGTTACTCCCAACGCAAGCGAATTCGAAAAGCAGCAGCGACGTAAACTTTGGCAAGCCGTCCTCGTCCAGGACACATTCCTAACAGTTCTGCTGTCTTTACCCCCCAACGCCACACACACCGACGTCAAAGTCGAGGATTTCCTCGACGACGCGCCCGGGTTCGGCGACTCGCCCACCGACATAGCGTATATCCGGGGGTCCTGGATGCTGGCGAACCTAGTCCAAGAAACCATCTCGAGCCCTCGCTCCCTCGACGTGCCCATCTGCTCGACGCAGCGGCAGAAGTCGAAACTCGTCGCCGACTTCCGCGCCGTGTACCGGTCGTTCCCGGACGTATTCCGGTCGTGGGACCAGGAGAGCATCGCGCAGCTCGCGTGCAGCAACAAGCGCATCGTGCGGCAGACACTCTTCCTCAGCAGCAATTACTACCACAACCTGATGCTTGTGCACGCCTCCGAGAGCCCCGACGTGCCGGTAAACATCCGGGCGACGCTGGAGGCCGCGCACGAGGCCATCACGTCTTTCTTCGTGCTGTTCACGCTCTTCGACGCCGAGGCTCGCGTGTGGTGGGTTTTCCACCATCGGGCTTTCTTGGAGGCGCTGTGTATTGGGAGCGTGCTGCGCGAGGCCGGGAGAGACCCCGCGACCGCGGACCAGTTTTTGAGGGATCCGCTGTTTGCGAGGGCGAAGGCGGATATAAGTGAGTGGCTCCCCCCCCCCGTCCAGATATTGATTAGTGTACCTAGACTAGAATACTAACGGGGCTTCAGCTCGTATGGTCCAGATCATGAAGATAATGGCCGACGGCGACCAAGGCTCGGATGATGCAAGGACAAGAGTGGCGGTACTGAGCGAATTCCTGTAGTGATATATTAGGTACATAAGAGTGATGAGGATTTGTTGGATACCAATATTGTACATAGCTTTATATGTACACTGATGATTGATTATGCTGTATTTGTTGCCTACATACATACCTAGGGATCAATTGAGAAAGGCGTCTGTCTGGCTTGTTGGATACAATTGGACTTCATACTTCGGATACCAAAGTGTGAAAGGTGCTTGTATAAATCAAACCACCTACTAAACAATGCATCGCTGCAAGACTATTCGCGTTCTGTGTGTGACCAGACGATTAGCTCCCCCATACCAGATGTTAAATTCGGTGATATTGTCTACCTAGGTACACCGTACAGTACACATTGACATAGAGGTACCCGAGCAGAATGGTAGAAATGTACACTACTTTATCCTGCCATATGAATTGTTCGAGGCGCCCACTTTCTCGATATTGCTAATGCCACCACATACTGCTTGATATATACTGCTCATGCTATCCCTGTGGATACTTCGGCTCCAGATAATCTCCTTGAGGCAAAAATTGGCACATTAACTTGCATGAACGCGCAGAGGCGGACACAGTGAGAGAGGAAGGGCGTACAACCCAACAAGCAAATAAAGAGCTAAAAAGAACAGAAAAAAAAATAAATAACAAAACGTACAACACCAGGGATTCGCTGGTCGTCACCGACCCAACTACTAATCTGGCGGTATCTAGCTTGTCTCTGGGAGAGCAGACGGGATCCCGAATTTTCTAGATCCTATGGTCGTACGTGATAGTTTACGGTGTTGTTTTGTATTATAAAGCAGGAGAGCAGTCGGCCTGAGTGGCGCGGACACAGCACACGTGCTACCCAAAGTACAGTTAGATAGTCTCCTCGATGTAAGAGCGCGGGTAACGAAAACAATGGCAAGAAAAAAAATGGAGGAAAGAAGATGGAAGTAAAAATGCGACACTCAAAGGCAAGAAGATAATATGAATTAAGGCATTGTAGCTTTGGATGTTAAAATATTAACTGGAAACGCGGTTTCTGGCGCCGGAAAAGACACTCGCGACATTGGCTAGCCTACAAAGAACAAGATTCGATAAAAAGTGGAATGTGCAAAAGATGATGGTGATGCGCAAACATCAAAAGTTAATTGCTGCGGTGAGTGCGGATCGAACGCACGACCTTCAGATTTCAAGATTGAAGTGGACTTCAGTCTGACGCTCTCCCAACTGAGCTATCCCCGCTGTTGTTGGAATCCGGGATTTAATTGGTGGCTATATCACTTAGCTTACTTCAGCAAGCAGTGGAGAGCAAAAGGGGTGGAGCGGAAGTTTTGAAATGGCAGTAAAACCGACAGTAGAACATTCGATGACTCAAATTCATCAAAGTGACCGGAAACCAAACATCTGTTGAAGCCCCTACTATACCGACATCCCGTAGACTCATAAGCCATTAGTCATCGCATTTATCTGGACTATCTATCGCCTTCGATTCCCCTCGAACGCATCTCATATCTTTCCTTCGCAGCACTATTTCCTAACAACCTAAGTATGTGACGGCGTTATTACGTGAACTGAAATGATATCGCTCTGAACTTCGCAAACTGGCCCAGCGCTCATCCGCTGCATAGCATAATAGGCCCTCTAGTTTGGAGTTTGCATTATGAGCTATCCGATGCGCCGAATCTGGTGGAACGGTCTTAACGGACAAAGAGCTCTCGTGGAAAGGTGTCCGATGTCTAGATCGCGCGGATAGTGGTATCTGTGAGGATACTAGGCTTTGATGTACTACTCATGGAGTTTCGGGCTCAGCTACTGCGTCCGGTGCAAAGTCATTTTTCTCTAAGCTATTGGGCCTGGGATCCATTAGACCTTAACCTCTGGTGCAGACATGAAAGACTTAATCATTAGAGTTGGGCACCAGTAAAGAAGCTGCGGTATATACCACCGTTTAAAAGGCACAATGGATAGCTTATTGTAGTCCCTAACAAAGCCCTTTCTCCAATCGTTGCCGTTATCCTCCCGAACCAGAGCCTTGCGACTAGGCCGACGCTTAGAGTCCTTGCAAATGACGAAGGCTTCTTAACACAAACAAAGCATATCTTCGGCCCCTCTTATCTGAAAAGATGGTTACGGGCAGCCTTATTTGGAGTCAACACGACTGCTTTGACTGGGAAGACACTAAGAGGACGTCTGGAAGGAAGGAGGAAACTACAGAAGCAATAGTATCACGAGATAGGCTGGTTAGCAACAAATCCTCCGGCATCCAACTCAGCGTGAAATAAGCTATTTATTTGATCGTCTATCGTTGTAGGTGATTGAGGTCGCACAAGAGCCTCGAGTATTGAGTATGCTTCCTTCACGCCTCTCACATTCACATGCGCAGAGAGCTAACATAATCAAGACCCTCATCTTTAGTTAGCGCAAATAGTGGCATCCTTGCAATTGAGTACATGAGAAGGGCTTCCGTGAATGAGTTGGGTGGGTTGCTCCATGCTGTGTACTCTATGTAGGTATATCACTGTTGTAGTGATTATCACGAGCCATTGTGAATCTCGTACTGTAAGCACTATTATATTACAATGTAAGATAAATGCTGCCCCTGTCCAATGGGGGAAGCACGTAGGTCTAGAGTTTGGCTAGGGGAAAATGAACACATCAAAACGTAAGCCAAGACTCTCGAGCGTAGTTCTAACCGCTACCGCCTCGCTGCTCTAACACGAATAAAGATGCCATCATAGCATCCCAGGTGAAACCAACTTGGGTACGTAACTCTCGTACTGGATCTCAATTTTGCTACCGCCTTGCTTATATCTTGGAGGCGAATCGGGTGTAAAGAAAGGGAGTTTCATCTCCACTCATCACAGTGACCGGACCAGATCGTTGGGTCACCGGCCGAGGCATTAATGAGGAGTATCGGACTGGGCGTCCTCCCAGAACGTTCTCACAACACGTGAAGACAGATCCCGAAATTCGAGACGGCCGATTCGAGAGCCCGCGGAAGACGGCAAGTCGTTCCCGAGACAGCCGACTTTACACGAGGATCACAATGGTGTTTGGAAGAGACGAATTGCTGGAACGCTACGGTGTTACTAAATTAGTTTCTATTGTACCATTCAAGCATCAGAATGGGATCTCGCGTTACTTACCTATACAATGATGTTCCGTTAGCAGATATACCTGGTAGAGTGTCTGCAGTGGTAGTTGCTTATCTCGTTGGAATGGGGTGAGGTGAAAGTCACATTCACGACCAGTCTGGGTGTCTGTTGGAAAGCTGTTTTATCGTGCGAAATGGGCCAAGATAACTCTGGAGATATATATACAGTGCTACCTCATGTAGGAGGTAGGTAGGTAGGTAGGCATTCAATGGTTCTAGCGTGGCTTTCATGCACGGTAACTACAATTCGATCTTTCCACCTATCCACGATATCTCTCTTATTCCCTCTTCACAATCCAGATATCCCTTAATAATAAACTTCAAGGAAATTAGCAAGGCACAACCACGTGAACCAGAAGCGTCCCTAGGTAACCAGCCCATTTCCCCAGATCAGGCGAGAAAAAAAAAGAAATGAGAAGTGAGGCGCGCGGGCGCAACGAATGCAACGCTAAAGGAACACCGACCCAAAAACACCAAAATTATGGAGGGAGATGGGATATGATACCTCCTCGCACGAACCATCACATACGCACATACATACACATCCAACCTGAATTCCGTACACGACGTTACTTACGAAAGGCGTTACCTACCTTAGCCCGGGTTACGTAAGTGCGCATAATTCCGTCGTCCGAGCTTTCGCTTCGCCTCACTGCGACGGGGATAGACCGTGGTGGGTTGTACCGTACCTACCCAACCTCCCCCCCTCCTCCCCTGCCGTCGAAAGACCTCAGTCTCCCGTAGCCGACGCTTGGTCGACGAACAAACGGGCCGAATCGGCATCGTACATGACTGGCGGCTTTTTGCCCTCTTCTCGGACAAGCGCATGATGAAGGAACTGTTGTTGGTTCTTCTCTCTATTTCAATCTCGTTGCATTGAGCCTTGTACATCGGCGCTGCGTCGCACGGAAGGTAGGTAGGGATTTGGTGATGAACTCCTGCCGCCAACTTTTTCTTCTACCCTCACTCTAACCCCTTGTGCGCCGCTTATGCATTTCGGATCTATGTATACTCATAGGGCTGCTAACGTACGATGCGGATCTAGGAAATTGATTGGGACGACTTCACGCGAAAGTCACATCCATAGATAATTATGTAAGTAGGTAGATATGTTATTAGATTACTTGTAGCCGCTCGTAAGGATATTCGGCCCACTATGTTAGCATCGGCAAGTCAGTTACTAGATAGCTTTTTTCTCCCTTTAAAGTCGTAAGGGCTCAATGAATAGCGATAGATCCAACATTATGCGAAACCCCCTGCTTCAGATATAGCTCGGGTAGCATATTGATATATAGCCACGTATGTACAATCATTGTTATTTCTCGGCCGTGATTCCCATAAAGTCGTGACAGGTGCAAGCACCTTTACTTGTTTCCACACTGTATCCAGATCCCTTTGGACTGTGATATCAAATGCCAATGGCATTTCCCTTAACCCAACGCCAAGAACGAGTCAAAATCGTGAATGTGCTGATGTGTGCTTTTCTCTGCCTTGACTCCAAATCGAGAAAAGACAAAAATGAGCTTGATTTTTTAAGCCGTCATATCTGAATTTGGATTGCAATACGGTCCTGTCGTAATGGCACCCCAATCAGGTTGTCATTCTCTGTGTAAGCCAACTCCGTCGCGATGTTATATACGAGCAAATAAAATTGTACGGGTAATATGTAGTACGTATATGGGTGCGAAACGCGTACATGTAGGTAATGGCGGTTGGTAGATAAGATTGATGAGTAAGATGGATGGTATAGGAAGGGAACCTCGTCAGCCTAAGACGTGGTTCCATTTACCTGCTTCGTCGCCTCAGAGATCGACTGGAAATCGTCCATGTCCTGAACACCTTCATCTTCAACCTCTATTGCGTCCTGCCTAGAGGGGCTCTTAGAGTCCTGCTTGGGTGGGCTCTTAGAAGTAGACGCACCCCTTCGCATTGTCATTGGGCGATAACTTCGCGACTTGACAGGCTCGGACGACTCGTCGGGATTCTCGGCTAAGCGCGCTAATTCCTTGTCCGCAGTCTCTTTTGTCTGCGCAAGGCGCGCCTTGATCTTCTCGACTTCAACGCTGCAGTCCCCATCTCGAAGGAACTGATGCGCACCATGTTCACACATACCCTGGACATATTCGAGGCCTTTATCCAACTCTTCCCAGATATCACCTTTGTCTTGAAATGAGCCTAGTCCGCTAGTGAGCCTAGATGTTCGCAAGTTCATCCTGCCGGCTGCTATATTTCGTGCAGCTAGGTTCCGCGATCCCATCGCCCGAGTACTAACAAAGCGGAGCTTGGGTTCTTCTGACTCATCATTTTGAGAATTCGGGACCGCAACTTGGGCGGCGATGAGACTATCCCTGGGTTTCAACTCGTTGCCGCATCCTTCATCCTCATCGTCCTCTTCATCAGGCATCTCGAGTTCAGCTAAGCGCCTAATACGGGCCACCTTGGCAGCCATCTTGGCCTTACGCATAGAGTTCCGTTGCATCGACACGAACTTAACCAACTCTTCGAAGAACGATTGGACATAACTGTCATAGTAGACGATGATCATATTCCGTGATCTGTATTTCTGGACTGTGTTCTCATTGCTGATCATAGAATCCGTCTTTTGGCGCTTGCGAAGTGTTGCGCGCGCTCGTCGCTGTGCGGTTGCCATTACTTCCTGACGCTGAAGCGAAAGCTTCGACTTTGGTTCGCTTACGGGACTTGAAGGCACTTCGGCCCCATCTTGCTGTTGAGTATTGCTTCGTATCGGCGGGGGCGGCGTGGAGATGCGGGTTATGTCCGGTGGGTGGACGGCGCCATCATCATTCGGCTTTAGCGATTCCGTCGAGCCTTTGTTCCTTATGGACTTTGCGGAAGAACGCGGCCGGTTCTCCGGCAACAATGCCAGGTCCTGCTGGCGTTGCTCGATTTGTCCATTTAGCTCGTCGAGGCGTTTGAGCCAGTCAGGAATGTTGTTGATTAGGGAGTGTAACGATTCTACCGACATTTTAAGGGTCTAAAGAGGTGTCCTAGTATGCTCAAGATTGGTGCTAAGAAAAACCGAGCAGTTGACCGTATGCCGACATTTGATTCTTTCTCGGGGTGGAGAAGGTGAGGAGGTGAGCAAAGCGACGAGCTAGGTGACGGTTAGATTAGGTAGATATGCCAATAGCAATGTCATTAGTCAGTAAATCATTGACATTTGGTCGAGCCACGCATGCACCATAGGCAGCTGGTATATAGATTCGACAATACAACGCAATTTGGATCCAGAAAAGGCTTGTTTTATTCGTACGAGGTGTCCAAAAACGAACCAATTAGAGTGTCGGTCGACCGGCACAATATAAATGATATAAGAGCTTGGTCAATTGATCTTCGAATCAAGAGAATGGACAGTAATTCAGGCGGATATGGCGGGGAGAAAAATGGCAGAAGAGGCTACGAGACGGGAAGGAATCGGATCGAGTGGAAACAGAGCTGATATTGAAGGAAAGATTGTGAAGAATTGGGAAGTCTGTGGGGTAGGTTATTGTTGGCTCTGGAAGCTACGGTACTGCACCGCACTACGTTCGACCGCGGCAGGCAAGTTTGAGCTACTAGTATGATGTATATACCTCTCTTTCCGTATCTCTTTTCTACGCTTAGCCTAACTCAGCAAGAGGAAGGTAGAAGAGGTACCTGATTTTGGTACTGTACACATAAGCCCATGTACCCTCATATGCAGGACAAGGGGTAGCGGTAAGGAACCCATGTCCAGTGGCGGCGTCGCGTGCGAGTCTGCAAGTCTTTCTCTTTAATGGCTTGATCGGCGACTAATTAACAGCTCCCGTCTTCGTTTATTAAAAAGCGACCTTGTACGTAGCTTGTTCAGGAATGGAAGTTCACGCAATTTTTAAGAGATCTAGTCCTGCCGAGCTTGATTTGCATGTAACAAACACAAAGGGATCAGGTCACACAAGATCCAGCGAATGGAACCGAGCTGTGGTGTTCTTTTGTCACATTTTCGGTCCTCGGTCTGAAAAGGAATAATTATATTAAGTACCTACGTATTTAGAATATTCATATGATTATGTCAATTTATAGAGGAAGAGTTACATAAATGAGGGGTGTGTCTCAAGACTATCGAGGAATTCCGATTCCCTGTTCGAGTAATGGGCAAAGCAAATTACGTAGGTAGACATGTGTGTCGTCTATCAACGCTTGTTGATTCGTATAGGTAGTCAGTCCTAATACCGACCGTTACAGTAGAAGCCCTAACCTGTATGTTTCATGCAACAAGGTTGTCTCTGCAGATGGAGGCGTAAGAGGGCGTCGAATCCCATAGTGACTTATGTAAATAATGATTCGATGGTGGAGTAGCCTTCCGTTCAGGTCTCACGACAACGCCTTCGGGTCTCGTCGGCGGTCACAGAGCAAAAGTACTGTAAGCCGCTCGCAGTTGCTTTGGAAGCAAACGAAATTGCAATTGGTCCTCCATTCTCAACGGTGGCGACCACTAAATTGTCTTGAATGGACGAACAGAGACTTTGACTTAGATGCATGTCACTGTCCGCGGGACCGCCTTTAGCGGTTGGAGCCTTCGCGGGAGTGGCTGGAAGACGCTAAAAAGCTGGGGGCGTAATGGGGTCTATGCGAGCTAGCGAAGCGGGAATAGCCTTATGTACACTAAGTACCTGTAGCACATGTAGCTTTACTACATGCCTACATGTATGTATGTATGTACGTGTATAGCTGAAATGGGGGGTAACCGGAGATATAGTACCTGATTAGGAAAAAAGCAATGCGCTGGCTTGCATCAACAATATGGATATCTAGATCACCGAGCTAGGCACTTAGGTAAAGATGGTCTTGTAGTATAGGTACATATCGAAAAGTACGAGAGGTTAGGTAGAGTTATTGTTAAGGGCTAATGAATCGGATAGTCTAAGAAAAACTTTATAGGTGCGATTTCAATGCTTAGACTAAACTGGTTTAAGGATATTAGGTATCAAATACTTTCCAGACTATAGTGGGTAATGTTATAAACGCCTCTTAATCATGACATTTTGTTTATATACAGTGTATAGTTATACCAAGTCTCTATTAATACTGTGTTAATGACCCCAATTGTCCAATGGACTTTTGAGCCCATGCATATGCGGCTTTGCATATACCTACATGAATTGAGCGGTGAATATATGCGCCGTATATCATGCCTATCCATCATTCATGATATTCAGCTATTCTCACCCAGATCGTATTGGCCTATGCCTGAAACATGACCTAGCAGGAGCAAACCCCGCGCGAAAATCTGTGAGCCTAGATCCCTTTTTTATCACAACCTGCTCGGTGATGACTACCTGCCCATACACTCTCTACTCTCAGCCTAATTCCTGTGAGTATCTATATTGTACGTTAGATTAGGAAAGAATTTAAGGGCCTCTAAGTGAATTACAGACTTTGACTAATAGTGGAATTGGACATATAGGTCCTCAGTACCTAGGTAATGTCCGGACGGAGGGCAGCCCCGGTGAGAAAACTTGTGTCAAAATGTGGAACTTTAACAATGCAAAGCCCGGTTTGAACATCATCGTCCATCTCACATGCAGGATACCGCGGTAGGCACGGTAGGGAAGTATCTCGAGTACGATAGAATGCCTACATATATGGGGACTGTGTCCCACAAAACGCAAGCAAAACCCCTAAAAGTCTCTTGCAGCAGTAAGATTCCGTCCAAGTGTCCTCAGCATCAGGTTATGATCTTCCGCCAGCTGACATCAACCAAGACGAGTTTATTCGGCGGTTTAAACACACGATAGGTTCATCTGAGCTCCATAATACATGGATAGGTACCAAGTTTTGCAGTGCCTCCCACAAACATTGCCCAACATCAGATCACGATGTCAGAAGGCTTTTACGGTAGATGGGGGCGGAGATGAGGGTCTTCACACAAGCCCAGCCTCGCCGTGAAATATCCGGACCAAAACAACACTTTAACAGGAGCGGTCAAAAAACTATCGAAATGCCCCTCTTCTCCACCTCCCCATTCGGGATAGACCCCGGCTGCGAACACGTGGAAAAGTCGTGATGGCGCCCTTAGCCAAGACAGGTTTTACAGCCAGTCCCCTTCTAAATGGAAGCATCTTCAATCTTCCTTTCACCCCCACTCTCCTATTTGCCCTAAAACATCTAAAACATCATCAGATGTTAAGATCCGAAACCCATGGTTCCAGGATATTACTTAGAAACATAGTGAGCCAAGAAGGTAGGGGTGTCCATCGTGTCTTCGATCGGAGCTATTTGCAAATCTTCTAGAACAGCAGCATTCCATGAATTTTATCTAGTGAGCTATATTATAACAGAGCGAATATAATGCAATGTTTCAAGCATAACCTGCTAAAGACCGTTCGTGACGGCATTTTCCATCCCACCCCACGTCTAGCATTTAATCTCGGGATTTGCTTCAAAACATCAAACAAAAGCCAGAGGTACAACTAATTTTAAAAGTACCGGTTTACCCCCGCTTGTCTTCTACCACCACGAGGTCACAAGGTTAAAGGTGGCAATAGTAGATTCTTAGTAAGGAGGAAACCGTGAGATCAGTCATTTTTTCCTCTGCTTACTACCGACGTATCACCAGGTACCTAAGCTATCAATCAATAACTAACCACACAATAATATTTTCCGTAGATAGTTCTCGGACCCCAAGATCGGCAAACGTTCACACGGGATTTCACATAGGTTATTGCAATCTATCCGCAGATGGGTAGGATTGCCATGTGGTATACTCGGCAGGGAATTTATTTTATCACATCACACCAGATTCGATCACATCACACACAGCATATGCGCATATATACGCGCCGATTCAGACGCATTGGGTAGGTAATTAAGATTGAGCCTCATGAGGGAATTACCGGGCTACACTAGATTTCGCGCGGGAACTAACCATTGCCAAGACTCCATATGCGGTAGTTCCCGTAGCTAGGTGTGACACAAAATCATCACCATCAAGCAATGAGATGCTGTATGATGTATCGCTGCATCGCTACATCACTGCATGTAGGGTAGTGAACGCTTCCTGATTAGTCTAGGGAGAGGCAGTAATGCGGCCATCAAGGTAGACATGGTCAGCATTCTATATAGACAGACGGCGTTAGAAAAGCTCCTACTCTACCTGGTATTCGACCTATATGAGGCATGGTATGTAGATTACCTAATTATTCTGTCGACTATATCCGCCACCTCTTGTGGTCAAATGATTATATTAGATATTAGAAAGTACCTCAGTTTGAGGTTTTGTATTGCGCGAGCTTCTTGACGCCTTTCAAATAATATAGCTTCTGCTATTGCATCTAGGATAATTTTACCCAGGTGCCCATTACAGTCAAGTAGGTAGTCCATATGGATATTTTCTTTACTTCATACCTTCATAACTAAGGCCAAACCTCAACCTTCTCCCACCCATCCTCTACAACCCCGCCCGGCGCCGTAGGCTCTGACTTTTCCCCAACAAACGTATACAGCCACCGTTGCGCTCGCGCCTGATCAGTTAAATCGATGACATCCAGCTCATCCGGCACAATAACCACGAGGCGAAAATTCGACCTCGCAACCTCATCATTCAGATCCGTAACCTGCTGCCCCAGCCTCAACCTATCATCATCCACCGGCAGCGCAACCGGTACGCCGGGCGGCGGATTCCTAAACGAGCCCCTCATGACAGGACTTGTATTCCCAAAATGCGCCGTGATCTCGCGGCTAAATCTCCATTCCTCGCCACCAGAACCAGAAGACTTCTTCCTGCGCATGCGCTCCTTAAGCGTATCTATAACCCTCCTCCCCTCCTCCGAAGTCTCGACATCCGGCGCAAGCACATACACCTTCCCCCTAAACCGCCACTGCGTCCCCATCTCCCTAATCCAAAACACAGCCTCGACACTCGCCCCGCCCCCAGAGCCCTTCAGCCTCTCCTCCTCCTGATCACCAGCATCATGCTTCCCACCGATCTCAAGGCCGAACAGCTCCGGCACCTTATCCATGCGGCGGTCCGTCGTAAACGTCAGCATCTCGCTCTCATATAGATCCGGGTTCAAGTCCGCGGTATTATTCGGGTTGGCCTTTAGCTCAGCGAACAAGCCGCGGAAGGCGCAGGTGCGGGCCCGCGGCGAGTAGTAGACGGAGCCGCCGTTTTCGGAGGCGATCTTGCGGACTGTTCCGAGGGTGAATTCCGTTGCCGGCATCGCGCTTAGGTGTTCCAGGAAGGACTGGCGCCAGGGCGCCGGGCCCAGAGTAGATGATGATGATGATGCCGTTGTCATTGTACGGCTGGTGAGAGAAAAACCGGGATGAGGGTGAGGGGTAGTAGTGAGTTTTGCGAGCCGCGATGCTGAGATGTTTGCACGACAGGAAAAGCGGCGCATCAGTTAAATGGAAGAAATGTCGCCAAAACCAACGAGAGGTAGCACATGCAACGAATTTACTATACGCAAATGATCGGACAATCAATTAGGTAGGCTATCTAATCAACATTTTGAGGATATGGGTATGAATTGGAAATGACGTCACTAATCGCATGTTTACCTTAGGTAAGTTGGTGCACTACAAGATCATGCGGTGCTTAACGAAAAACAACTGAAGAATACGTACATCAAAAAGGAACGAACCAAAATAACGACTCAAATAAATCAATTAACTACATACACCTAATATACAAAACGATTATACGTATACATACAAATACCTATACATACATACAAACATACTTACCCAGGTACGTACGCCAAAAATACCAAAAATATGCTTCAATATACAAAAACGCCATACCAAATGCCTGATACGCAAATCATTCACTCATACGTTGGCGCGAGCCTAATTAATGTCTAATGCAGTGTTCCTTATCTATACGTCGAATACTTTTTAATAATCCCGATCAAGGAAGGAGATGAAGTCACTATCTAACTTTTAAGCTCCTTTTAACGAACCCTACGTATCTTCAATCTACTGGAAGATTGTCTACGAATGTGAAGGTAAGCAGTACGCGGAAATGGACGTTTTCAACCCGACATGACCAGAGCCAGCAGGGCCATACGGCAGTAAAGACCGTACCTCATCTGCAAAACGTTAGCATGTCTTTCGAAACTAAGAATAATATCCAGGAAAGACTCACCTGTCTGAAATAAGCTGCACGGTAATCGTAATCGACTTCCTCCGCAACCTCCTCGTTCCTTGGTAGAGGGTGCAGCACACGCGTCGTCTGTTTCGCATACTTGAGGGTCGCGTTGTCAATCCGATACGAATTCTTGACCTTCTCATAGGCCTCAGTGCTCGGGAACCGCTCCTTCTGTACTCTTGTGCAGTATAGCACATCACTCCTGGACAAAATTTCAGGAGTAAGTTCTTCAGATTCGCAGAGCAGCTGTCCCGACTCTTTGAGCAGATTGCGGACGTCCGGTGGGAGCGCCAGCGCCTTTGGCGCGACCAGCTGAACTTGTACTTGGTAGTGTCGCAATAGATACACCAACGAGTGCACTGGTCGTCCATAAAGGAGATCGCCCACAAAAGTGATCGTCAAGCCCTGTACGGTACCAAGCTCTTCGCGAATAGTGAAGAGGTCGAGGAAGGCTTGCGTGGGATGCTCCTTACTTCCGTTGCCACCGTTGATGATGGGGACCTTGCTGTATTTCTTTGCGACATCCATTGACGCTTCTTCAGGGTGCCGTAGTACGATGGCATCTCCGTAACATTCGAGAGTCCTAAGTGTATCTTGAAGCGATTCTCCTTTCTGAACTGACGAATGAGTAGTGGTGATAGGAATGGTCCTACCGCCGAGGCGTTGCATGGCGGCGTCAAAAGACGACGAGGTACGCGTCGACGGCTCATAGAACATTGTGCAAAGGACCCGTCCACGCAATATATTCAGAACACCCTCTCGGTCAACGCCAAGGCGCATCTCTTGGGCAACAGTAAACAGCAGGTGGAGATCAGACCGCGTATACTGTTTAACGGAGAGAACATGCGCATTTTTGAATGCCGACGGTTGCATAAGGAGATCATGCAGGGAATCGACAAAGGGAGCACGTACGGGCCCCGGTGTACCAAATTCCTCCGCAGGCGGCGCACTCCTCGAGGTAGAATGTAGGCTATCCATCTCGCCATCTAGTTGACGAGATATACCTGCCGGTCTGCCAAGGGTAGAGAGACGTCGAGTACGGAGAGCATCAAGGGCATGCGTTGGTTGGGCCATCGACTTCATAGGAGGTGACATGGGCGTAGGCAGACTACCATGAGTGGACATATCCTGTCCGAGCGGGGTGATCGGAAGAAGATCACCATCAAGACAGACGGTCTTGTTGTTGAAAGTAACCCTCTGCACAGCCCCTCGCATGGTCTTGCCGGCGAATGGTGACCATGACGATGTTCGTACAGCATACGGACGATCGACCTCGATTTCAACAGAGGTTCCTACCTGCTCGTGAAGCTCGAAAATTTCCTTGGGGTTGTCGTAGAGACGAGTCTTGATGTCCTCAATTGTTAACTTGCCTTCCGTAACAGAGGTTAGTAGAAGAGGTAGTGCATCAGCAATGCCGACGGTAGGGTCCGCCTTGATTTCTGAGTCCGTGGCAGATTGCATAGTGTGTGCGACTTGGTACGGGAGACTGCCGATAGAGAAGACGTCTATTGTGCTAAGGTAATCCCATAGCGCCTTTTGGTCCTCAGGCTCAGGAAGACATTGACATTCAGGGAAGTCCTTTCGCGACAGGTATAATGAGTAGATTGATACATCGCATGTAACATTTAAGCCCTTCTCTTTGCTAAGAGCTATCAGCCGAATGTCTTCCTTAGTCGTGACACTGGTGACATGAATGCGTCTGTTGTGGAGGCTGGCTAGTAACAGGATGGAGGCGAGATCCGTTGTCTTGGCATCAGTGAGAATAGGTTTATGGGCGGGCCACGAGTCAAAATGGGCAGTAACCGCAGCAACCTTGCTGATATTATCCGATAGATGATTGAATGGGATGAAAAGTGATCCAACCTCGCCCGTCACTTGGCTAATCTGATCAGCGTTACTGGAGGTAGCCGAGACGGAGAAGTTGTAATCACAATAGCCTCCTAGTTTGCTATTCTGTTGAGCAATTTTCAACGTCCTTGCATCAGTAATAGAACCATCAACGCCCATTGGCATAACGCGTATCATGCTAAAGCCAGATGCGATTGAAGCTTTTGTGACGGCCTGGAGATCGTGACTACCGGGAGTACCAATTCCAGGGACAAAGGCGGCAATGTTGATCAGCCCAGGAAGAACGATCGTGCGATGGCTTGTCTGATAGTCACGGTTGCTGATTTCTAGGTCAAAGTGCCTAGCGATGGCCTCAATTAGAATCTTGGCATTCTTTACGTTTGTGACCAACGGGATCTGGTAGTCCACGGCCATTCGCCGAGTCTGGTATCCTTTGCTCATATAATTGGCAGGTCGGCGATACTTGTTGTTGGATGGCAGATTGATGTAGAGGTTGATCATGTTCTTTGCCAAATGTTGTGTGAGAGAAAATTCGGATCTCTGGTCGTCTTCTTCATTACTGAGGACTTCCAAGAATTGAACAGGAATGCCGTGTTCTTGAAGGAAGTCGGCAGTACCTGCAGTGGCAAACAGCTTATATCCCATTTTCTGCAACTTCTCAACTGAGGGAAGCATCTCCTTTTTATCCTTGTAAGAGCCAATTGACAGAAGGATATTGCTCTTTGGAATTTTGAAACCCGTTGATATCAGGGCTTTGAGATACGCCTCATATTTGTCCCTGCCAAAGCAAGCAACTTCTCCGGTGGAAGCCATCTCAACGCCCAATACGGGGTCGGCGCCAGAAAGCCTCGAGAAACTGAATTGTGGAACTTTCACTCCAACACAGTCCGGTTGTAAAGTGGTTGGCGGGTATTCAGTGAAAGGAACTCCCATAATTGCTTTGGTTGCCATCTCAATCAAGTCAACCCCCATGACCTTGGACACGAAGGGGAATGAACGTGATGCTCGAACGTTACATTCAATAACTTTAATGTCGTTGTCCTTAGCGATGAATTGAATATTGAATGGGCCGGTGACATTAAGCTTGTCAGCAATCTTCCGAGTAGCTTCCTCAATGCGCTGAATTGTGGTTGGTTCAAGATCTTGAGGCGGTAGAATGAGAGTTGCATCACCAGAATGGACACCAGCATTCTCAACATGTTCTGATATAAAGTGGCCGACGAGGGTCCCGTCCTTCGCAACCGCATCCATCTCAATCTCCTTGGCGTTTTCGATGTACTTCGTAATCACCACAGGGTGCTCACGTGAAACCTCAGCAGCCTGCTCGAGGTACAAGTGGAGATCTGCCTCGGAATACACAGTATTCATGGCAGCGCCCGACAAGACGTACGAGGGTCGAACCAGCACAGGATATGAGACTTTTTGACAGAAACTTTGGGCATCCTCGAAGCTCGTGAGTTCTTTCCAGGTGGGCTGATCGACTGCAATTTCATCGAGCATACGCGAGAACTTGTAACGATTCTCAGCCCTGTCGATCATCTCCGGTGATGTTCCTAAGATCTTAACCCCTGAACGTAGCAGAGGTAAGGCGATATTATTGGGGGTTTGACCACCCATAGCGCCAAGAACTCCGACGGTTGATTCCATTTGATAAATATCAAGAACAGTCTCCACAGCGATATTCTCGAAATAGAGACGATCCGCTTCATCATAATCCGTGCTCAGAGCCTCGGGGTTGAACTTTGTAGAAAGTCAGTTAGCGAATGATAGAACCCGAGAAAAATAAAACCTTAACTTACATTCACCATGATGGTCTTGAAACCCAACTCCCGAAGGGTACGAATAGCCCTGACTGAACACCAGTCAAACTCGACGGAGGAACCAATACGGTAAACGCCCGAGCCAAGGACCATCACACCATGATCGTTGAAAGTGATGTCGTGCGTCGAAGCGTTATATGTGAGGTAGAGGTAATTCGTATAGGCAGGAAACTCGGCAGCAACAGTATCAATCTGCTTGACAAAGGGAGTAATCCCGGCTTCCAGTCTCATACGTCTCACTGCTAACTCATTGGACTCCCAGAACTTAGCGAGCTGGCGATCGCTAAATCCCAGTCGCTTTCCTTGGAGAAGTAGATCAGGACGTTGGGAGATTTGACTAGTATTGTACTTAGTCATCTCCTTGCTGAATTGACTCAGTCCCATGAGCCTGTGCAGGAACCATTTGTCGATCTTGGTGAGCTCCCAGATTCGGTCTACTGAATATCCAGCATGCATGGCATTTGCAATTGCAAAGAGACGCTGGTCGGACGGAGTTTGTAGCTCGTCGTCAATTGACATGAGTGCTTTAGTTTCGCCAAAACCAAGGTTGTGGAAGTCGATAGCTCGAATTGCCTTTTGAATGGCTTCTTCGAAAGTTCTTCCAATGCTCATAACCTCACCAACGCTCTTCATTGATGAACCGAGTTGTGTGGACACCCTCGTGAACTTCTTCAAGTCCCATCGGGGCATCTTGACGACAACATAATCCAGTGATGGCTCAAAGCAGGCACATGTTACCTTTGTGACTGTGTTTTTGATTTCCTTCAATGGAATGCCAAGCCCCAATTTGGCAGCGATAAATGCAAGGGGATAGCCAGTTGCCTTAGATGCTAGTGCTGACGATCTCGAAAGTCGTGCGTTGACTTCGATGATGCAGTACTCCTTCGAAAACGGATTCAAGGCGTACTGAATGTTGCACTCTCCAACTACACCAAGGTGGCGGATAACGTTGACCGCTGTCGTCCGCAGCATGTTGTAGTCCTCGTCTGACAGCGTCTGTGATGGCGCCACAACGATAGAGTCGCCGGTATGGATGCCGAGGGGATCGAAATTCTCCATGTTGCAGACAGTGATGCAATTATCTTGAGCATCCCGTACAACTTCGTATTCAATCTCCTTCCAGCCTTTCATGCTTCGCTCAATCAAGACTTGTGGGCTCGCTGCCAGAGCCTTGTTACAAAGGTCCAAGAGTTCGGCTTCGTTGTTCGCAAAGCCACTGCCCAGTCCACCCAGAGCATAAGCAGCTCTGACGATGACAGGGAAGCCGATGTCCTGCACGACACGCATTGCTTCGTCCACACTACTCGCCGAAGCGGATTTGGCACATTTCTCGCCAATGGAGTCCATGCTACGAGCAAACAGCTCCCGATCTTCTGTTGTAATGATCGTGTCAATGGGAGTACCGAGCACCTTGACACCGAGCTCTTCAAACTCATCCTTCAGTTGAATGCCGACCTGCAGAGCGGTCTGACCACCGAAGGTAACATAGATTGCATCGGGTCGCTCATAATTGATGACTTTGCGGACAAACTCGGCAGTAACGGGAAGGAAGTAGACCTTATCAGCAAGACCCTTTGAGGTTTGGATCGTTGCAATATTGGGGTTGATAAGAACTGTGTAGATGCCTTCTTCCTTCAAGGCCTTTATAGCCTGGCTTCCTGAGTAGTCAAATTCACCTGCTTGGCCAATGCTAAGTCCACCACTTCCAAGAACAAGGATTTTCTTTACGTTCACACGCGGGTGCAACCTCTCATTTTCTTCAGCTGTGCCACCAGGGAACTTAACTGGTGAGTCAAGAAGTTTTGGGTTCTTAACACAGTTGACAATGGTGTCAATGAAGACGTCGAAGAGAAACTCAGTATCACGAGGACCAGGTGTGCTTTCCGGGTGGAACTGCACGCTGAAGTACGGTTTGCTGACATGCATAATGCCTTCATTGCTGCCGTCGTTGGCGTTCACAAACAACTCTTTCCATTCACTTGGAAGAGTTGTGGAGTCGACTGCGAAACCGTGGTTCTGTGAAGTGATATGGCACTTTCCAGTGACCATGCTAGTGCAAGGAATGTTGTGGCCTCGGTTACCGAACTTCATCTTAACCGTCTTTGCGCCAGCCGCTTGGGCAAGCAGTTGGTGACCAAGACAAATACCGAACACTGGTGTTCGATTGGCTTCCATTGCCTTGGCAATTTGCTCTACGGGTTCGCGCATAACAGCAGGGTCGCCAGGTCCGTTCGAGATGAAAAGTCCATCATATTCATCGCCTGCGCCACCCGCAAAGTCATAATTCCATGGACATACGAGCACTTCGACGCCTCTGTTTAAGAAGCATCTAAGTTGGTTATTTTTCATACCAACATCGAGGCATAGTACACGAAGGGGACGTCCCGAGGGATGTTTTAACGCATTAGACGAGGGCGGCTTATAGAGCTGGGGCTCTTTGATGGAGACTAGAAACCTATGAGTATACTAAGAAATGCGTTTCGCGTGTAGTGGTACTCACCCTCAGCCACAAGGTTCTTCGTGTTGGGGTTGACCCAATCAATTGACTCGAACTGTGGCTTCTCGTCGTGATTGATGTGGTTGCTTGCAACGCCATTGACACCGTTGGTTACTCCGTTTGTCAATCCCGGCTTCTGCAACAGCATTCGGCCTAGCATGCTACCCTCTTCACGGATGCGTTCCGTTAGGTCTCGTGTATCGACGCCATACATGGCAGGGACTCCCTGCTCCTTTAACCATGTTCCTAAGGAGGACGTCGCGAGGTAATGTGAAAATTCTTCGCCGGCGTAGGAAGATACGACAAGACCGGCAATATGGATCTGGGAAGATTCGAAGTAGGCGGGTCGGTCACGAAGTAATTCGTCCATAGTGTCTCTTGAAGGCACGCCATAGTTTCCGACGAGGGGGAATGTGATTACAAGAATCTGGCCGCGGTACGAAGGGTCCGTTATCGACTCTGGGTATCCCACCATACCAGTCTGGAAGACCAGCTCTCCAGCGATGCTCTTCTTGGCACCAAAGCTATAACCTTGGTAGGAGGAACGATCCTGGAGGTCAAGGCACATGAGACCTTCATCCTCTGAGTTGACTATCCGCGCAGAGGCGGGCTGGTAGTGGACGGGGGCGGCCATGTCGACTCGTGCCGGCTACAAGGCTCGTGGAAGGTGGCTAATCCTATGCTTGATGAGATACTTGCAATACGACGAGGGGGAGGGGTTGATCGAAAGCAGCAATTAGGAAGCTCACGAACAGAGCTTTCTAAGGCCGCAAAGATAGTGTCTAAATCAGAATCTCATATCGTCGTAGGATACAAATGGACAATCGTATAAGGAGTTTTCCTAGAATGTGAAAGGTGTAAAGTATGGAAAAAATTTACGAAAATTTCTTGTTTTCGTAAAACTTTTTTTTTCCCCCTCGCCGTCCCTTCTTTTCACAAGCTCCCGCTCTAAGTGGCCTGCTAAGTTGCCAATTGGCTGCAGTACAACGTAAGAGTACCCTTGCGGGGTCCAATCAGCAGCAAGCATCTTGAATCGAGTACTAGCGCGCTAGGATCTAACCCATACTTTTGCCTCTAATAGTGGTTCGTGCAACCCAAGCTCAATCTCTAAAGAAACCTCCACTCACCTACTTTTCTAGATCTCTCCATGCCTTTACACGTGTAGAGCTACTGAATCTCCAGCTCCCCTGGAAATCTTACAGCTTCATTGTCTGATAGAGCCAGTTAACAAGAATACTAAACTTCAATTGTTTACTTAGCGTGTGACGTATAACTCCTAAAGGATACATACCTAACCTTAAGACATTGAAGCTAACCAAGAGGCTGCCCCGCTTAGCCTAGACAAAGAACCCCTCATCTTATATCGATAATTTTGAGTACTACATGTACCTATATGTACCTTAATTATCCTAATTATGAACGAGGAAATTAGGGTAGTGATTTGCACGACGCACACAGTTAACAAAAGCAGTACCACATAGATCACGTGTGATCTCGATGAGCACACATACAAAGTAGCCTAATTTTTGAAGGGGAAAAATACAGAATACTTTGGTTGCGGAATTTCCTACCGTACATATCTATTCAGAGAATTGGTGTCCATCACCAAGTCAGAAGGCTCCTCTGCAATATAGGTTACACGTCGGTGTGGGGTTGAAGTCTTGGTTCTTGGGGAAGCCTCAGTTGCCGAGCCTATGAGCATTGTTTGAAAGCCATCTATACGAGAATATTTTAACCAATGACAGATAGGTACCTTCCTGGGTATATATAGATGTTTTGGATGACCTCGGGCAGTATTATATTCCTTATATCTCTTATTCCCAATAATTCGAAAGAAGCGTGGGCATCGATTTGTGACTAGTGGCAGCGAATTGGCTAAGCATGCCTCTTAGAATTTCTCCTACCATCAGCGATCCAGGGGAACGACAGGAAGAGAGGAATGAAGAGGGTAGCGTTAGAAATATCATCTAGAAGGGCGCCATATTACTTCCAGTCGACTTCGAAGTGCCCATTTAATGCGCACCGTTATAAAGCTATCGGTCAGAGCTACAAGATAATTATACCAAGTCAGAATAAATGTCGATAAAGGAAAATTTTCCACTTCTGATGTGCAGACATGTTAAACACCAGCAGTCCCGAGCGTCGTGGAGCGTCGTGGAGAGGACGGCGAGGTTTACAACGGGAACCAATCAAATGTACCGACCGTACGAGGTAGGTTGCTTTGCTGAATGGATCACCGTCCGTGCCACCCAATTATATAGCGAGATCCGCTTCGTGCTGGAGACGGCCCCCATGTGATTACTCCTTACGGCCCAGCATTGTATGTAGATTCATATCAGATCGGTGTCTTTCTCAACTTACAAGTGTTGTCCTTTTTCATACAAATGAAACGAGTGCCCTCAAAATGCTCGTCCAACGGCTTTCTTATTCTATACTTCTAGCAGATCATCTGCTACTACCGCATCTCCTTATACGGCCTAAGCCACCGCTGGCAGCTTCTTTGTAACGAGCATGCTATGGCCTCATCTTCAGGGCCAGACGTTATAAGCACCGCCGTGACAGCTAAAACGCCTAGTGAAAATGACCACATTGAACAGAAAAACTCGATTCTGGGGGAACCTCAACCTATCGACGATGGCACTGAGATCAACGTTGAGGTCAAAGAAGACCCAGTTGCCAATGCTCCCCCATCGACCACATCGGCCACGAATAGGCCGTCTATGGTAAGCCAGATACCAGCCATGGAACCGCTCCAGGGGCTGCCACTCTACGCAGTCCTCGCGGGAGTTTGTGTCGGCGCATTCTTGATGTCTCTTGACGTATTCGTTATCTCTACGGTCAGTATTCCAACCCGACACCATCGCTTGCTATTAACCAGATTCGGGGTCCTAGGCTATCCCATCGATAACGGCTGACTTCCACGATACGTCGCAAATATCCTGGTACCCAGCTGCATACAGCCTGGCAGTATGCGCCGTGACTCCACTGGCTGGCAAGATCGCTTCCGTGTTCCCGTTACGTTGGGTATACCAATGCCACTTCTTCATATTCCTAGTCGGCAGTCTCATTTGTGGCTGCGCCTCGACGAGCCCGATGTTCATTGCGGGACGAGCTATAGCGGGTGTCGGGGCTTCCGGCGTTGCTAGCGGAGGGCTCACTATTGTGATCACGATCTCGGACACTAAGAAGAAGCCGCTGAACATGGGGGTAGCTAGTGCCTGCTTTATCTTGGGACTGATACTTGCACCCATTGTTGGCGGTGCCTTGACTGAGAAGGTAACTTGGCGTTGGTGTTTCTGGATTAATTTGCCTGCTGGAGCCGTCACCCTTCTTGCTATGTTCTTCTTCTTCCACCCGCCACCCGTTCAGCGAATCGAAAGCATTACTCAGAGACTCCGAAGCCTAGATTTGGTGGGATGTGTCATGTTCATCCCCGGAATCTTCATGGTGCTTCTTGCTTTGGAGTGGGGTGGCACAAAGGAGAGTTGGAACTCGGCGACTATCATCGGGTTGTTCATTGGGTCTGGGGTATTGTTGCTAATCTTTGCGGCATGGGAGATTTGGAAAGGCGACGATGCCATGATCCCAGGGCGCGTGGTTGGTAGAAGAACAGTTGCCCTCAGCACCCTTTTCGCATTCTGTTACATGGGCTGTCTTTCGGTTGCATCATACTATCTCCCTGAATGGTTTCAAACCGTCCAGGGAGTCAGTCCGCTTGAGAGCGGAATCAGGATTCTCCCTTCTGTCATATCTCAAATCTTGGGAACAGCGATCGCTGGCACACTAGGTAAATCATCTCATTGTCAATATGAATCGAGAGATTAATAAACTGACGGACGCTTTTAGCTCTGAGGATAAAATATTACAACCCTTGGTTGTTCCTTGGGTCACCTTTGATGTGTATCGCTGGTGGTTTGTATACTCGGTTAACGGTCTTCGACACACCCACCAGCCAATGGATCGGTTTCCAGATCATTCAGGGATTCGGCGTAGGTTTCTGCATGCAGATGCCGTCGTTGATAATACAGCTGGCACTGAAAGACTGCCCGAACTTAGTACCTATTGGCATTGCCCTCGCCTTGTTTGTACAATATCTAGGGGTTACTGTCATTCAGGTCATCGGTGGCACTATATTCAACACCTTTTTAAACCAGCAGCTCACTCAGGCTGGCCTTAGTCCCTCTCAGAAACAATTACTGCTCCAGGGCGGGACTAGAGACGTTAGGAGTATTACCATGCAGTACTTTCCCGAGTTATTTGTGCCCGTCCTAGAGTCCTATAACTATGCCATCACTAGGGTTTTCGTAAGTTCCAACCGCTTCCAAAACCATATCTGTATGGTCTTTGAGGAAATAACTTACACGTTCATAGTTCGTATCCATTATCGCAGGTGGTATTGCTTTTGGCCTTGCCTTCGGGATCGAGTGGAATAAAATAGAGGCAGTTACCAGACCGGGGGCGGAACCGGAGGCTCGAGACGCAATCTAATCAGCAAGATCCATGGCTGCATTTGAGGTCTAGCAATGCTCATAATACATATGCAACCATTACATCTTATCATGTATAGCTTACCGAGGGTGCAGGACCTGCGAAACCCGGACATCCAGGTTGCAAAAAGATCTAAGCTTACCCCCAATATTTTCATGTTGTGAGACCTCCACCGGAGTTGACTAGACTAACCGGGGCCATTCCATTGTGAATCGACTTTACGCCACTTCCCTCCCTTTTCCTCGGAAACGTGAGGATTGACCTATAAGATGACTAAACTTACCCGAACTATATACAGGTCGCGGAGTATCTAGGTGAGACAAGATTGTATGTTTGAATTGATATATGATCTGTAGAAGACATACATTGGTCCTAGATTTTTATTCCGCAGAATTCGATTTCGTACATACTATCCACACGCACGCACTTACCTCTAGCGTCGCATAACGCCGTTTGGATCTACATAGATATGTTCGTCATGTGCCACTTCCAGCTATTTCAAGCCAGATGGGTGTAACCTTGGAATCGTGCCAATCAGAAGGATTAGACTCGAGGATAGATAGTAAAAAAGGCGGTCTGGCGAGATTCAATGATAGGAGATGCTAAAGTGGTTAACGTGCGCTTGTTTGGTATGTGTGATTCCTTGGTGGTGAGCGCCGCGATTTTTTTTCTGGCCAACCAGAGTGCTCAGTTAAAGCAGATGCTTACAGCTCCAACGAGTAGCGCAGAGTGAGCGGGAAC
This sequence comes from Hypoxylon sp. CO27-5, assembly GCA_002120305.1. Classification (NCBI taxonomy): domain Eukaryota; kingdom Fungi; phylum Ascomycota; class Sordariomycetes; order Xylariales; family Hypoxylaceae; genus Hypoxylon; species Hypoxylon sp. CO27-5. The sequence goes on from KZ112456.1 coordinate 239,993, forward strand.
GCCGTCTATTATTGTCTAAGCAGAAGATAGTGGAGTGTAAATGATTATCTAGATACACAAAAAGTAGCCTATCTACGCCACAACTTACGATTTCTCAGTTGCACAATCTCGAGACCGAGAGATGCATTCCTCATGCCGGACTTGGGATGCGGGATGCTAGTTCGGTTTTTCTTCTACTACAGTATGTATTACATGAATTGCAAATGTAGGTCTACATACTAGGTCTACATACTAAGAGGGAGGGTGAGTCTGCAGATGTCAAAAAGGGTAATCCTTAATAGGTTACATGTACCTCTGTACCCCCTAAAGTTAAGCTAGGACCAGGGTAGTAGGTACATCATATACCACCCTATGATGTAACTGCATGCTGCAGCTTCCTGCAAGTGTAAATAGCTGAGGAAAAGAAGGGAAGGTACGCTGTGTACATACGGCGTCGTGAATTATCTTCTCAGCAATCTTGCTAACCTTGCTAAAATTTCCTCCCATTCCCAATCGACGTTGAATAGTGTATCATTCGCGATCGTGATGGTGTGCACCAGTGATCGGTGGTCCCACCTTAACTACTAGATTTCTCCCATCCCTGTTTCGCAACGCCTTTTATCTTCGCAGTCAACTCACCTTGTACCGTCACGCGCACACACGAAATAAGCTAGTCTAGTTGGCGAGTCTATTGCACTTGACCTCTTTTGGGTCACCTCAATGCCTTTATATCTTTCGTAACCGGCTGGCGTGGAGGTAGGGGGAATTGGAGGTGAAAATGGTTCCTCCCGCGAAGGAGATGCTTTCCTCGCTGTTGCGACCAAGGCAGGCCGCCCGGCGCGTCGATCCAGCGCGTCTTTTCGACTCGAACCCCAATACGCCCTCCCCTGGTCAAGCGAGTCGCGATTATGGAGAGCGACGGCATGCAACTGCCGATTTCACTGAGGCGGATGACGACGAAGATGAAGATGAAGACGATTTCGACCTCGAAGATGGGCCGTCAGGGCCTCGCATAGCTCGACCTTTTCAAGAAACAAATGCACGGAGGAATTCAGCTTCCCTTATACCCCTGTTTTCTGCGAGCTACCTTGGTGAGTTTATCCTCGCGATGAACCGATCGTAAACTATTAGAAACGACCTAGAATACTTACTAGCAGACTAGATTCGATACCCGTGTATAACGTTGTTCATGCCATCAGAATTATCGTCCAAACCCGAACCGAGACTACGCTGACCTGGGATCAAATTCGATCACCACAAGTTTCCCAATTCCTCGTCAAACCTATGCAGCAGCAGATTAGGACCCAACATTTTAGTCGCGTAACGCTGTACGCCCTCATGGCAAACTGTCTGCAATTTGCGAAGGAAGCACAGCTGTATCCAGGTAACGCAGGTACCAGTATGACACGAGCGATGGTCTGCGAGCTATTAGCCTTGAAACTCTTGAAGGAGTACAATACGAGAGAGCTTATCGATGCTTTGTCCTATGACTTTTACCCGCTGACAGGACTTCAAGAAGCTCCCGAGACAGAGACCTCGAAATCTCCCGACGGTAAAGGCCGTCCGACTGCAGCTCGGTCTTCAACGCTCGAGGTAGCTATCCGTGCTTCGGCCAAGCACTTCCTAGCCCATCCGCTGGTGGTCCAACAACTCGAGGCTATCTGGAACGGCGCGATTAGCTTCTATTCGTCCCAAGATAACCTTCATCGCGCGCCATCCACAGATACTCGAGGTGGTTCTATAGATGATCGGACACCACTTCTTGGGCACCAATCTGCCAAAGAACACTCCTCCTTGCCATTGCATGCAATGCCTGTTCGACGAACTGTCAATCTGTATGACCCACGCCAAGCTTCGCCTCTGAAGTTGTCTAGACTCCGTGTTCCACGGTATCGGCAATTCTTGTCAACGTGCTCTCTACTTGTATTGATAGGTCTATTTCTCGCGGTCTTGATAGAACGTTCTAGTCGTATTACTGAACTAGAATTAATTTTCTGGTTCTGGAGTGCCGGTTTCATGCTCGATGAAGTTGTGGGCTTCAATGAACAGGGCTTTTCTCTGTATATCATGAGCTTCTGGAACATATTCGATCTAGGCATTCTGCTACTGCTCATCATTTACTACTGTATGAGGGTTTATGGTGTCTTCCTCATCGATCCCTATCATTGGAACGAGCTAGCATATGACGTCCTGGCAGCAAACGCGATCCTCCTATTACCGCGTATTTTCAGCGTGTTAGATCACTATCGTTATTTTTCCCAGCTTCTAATTGCATTTCGACTCATGGCGGTAGATCTTGCCGCTGTGTTTGTCCTCGTCTTAATTAGTTGTTCTGGGTTCTTCGTGTTCTTCACACTCTCCAGGAACCAAAACGATGCTCCCGAAGTGGCTTACAAGATCTTCCAGATTCTCATGGGGTTCACGCCAGCTGCATGGGATGTGTATGTTTAAGATATCTAAGAGTCCTCAATAGATTTAGCTAACCACCAATCTTAGATGGCCAGAGTATACTTACTTAGGTAGGACGCTGCTAGTGGTCTTCTTGATCATGTGCCATTTCCTCGTTGTGTAAGTTGATCTGTGGCAGTCAGCATTTACTATTCTAACACTGTGTAGGACAATATTGATCACTGTCCTCACCAACTCGTTCATGGCAATCGCCTCAAATGCTAATGAAGAGCATCAGTAAGTGATATTGCCTTGTTCGAATTCTGAAAGTGCTTACGCCGGACCAGGTTCCTATTCGCGATCAACACTATTTCCATGGTTAAGAATGATTCGTTATTTTCTTACATCGCACCTGGAAATATCTTCGCATGGATCTTGATGCCATTCAGATATGTCATGCCTATAAGACAATTTGTGATTTTGAACCGTACAGTCATCAAGCTCACTCATTTCCCTCTGCTCTTCTGCATATTCCTCTACGAAAAGTACTTTCTAGCTTCGTCGATATATGAGCCTACAGATCTGGTCGAAAATCAAGGACGTCATAAAACTAGGGGAATCTCGTTCACCGACCCTGCTAGTAGGGGAACAGCACTCTTCAGTCCGAATTTGCGAACACGCGAGGAATCGGTTGCTGGGTATCAAAAAGATCGTGCTTTGGAAGAGGTTTTTCGTCGACCACCTGATGCTAGCACAATACGGAGCCAGAGGAGACAAGAGAGGAGGAAGACGCAAACAGCTATCCGGAACTGGATGGATCAGAATGATGAAATTGGCGAACGTCTATCGCATTGGCCTACAATTGACAGCCGTCCAAGTTTCTCGCAGCGGCGAATGAGCATGAGTCGTGACTTTCCTAAGAGGTTCAGGCACGTCTCCGATGTTCGATCGGCTGCGAGCGACCCTGCGGACCTTGCGTCAAATAGTGCATTTCCCGTTTCCAGCATCAGAGAACTCAACGGTCAAATTGATGAGCAACAGGCACGATATAAGGATCAGACGGAAGCGGATGGTGATGATGAGTTTATCACAAACGATGAGGATGAAGAAGATGAAGTAACTGCTGCCAGTCGCCGCGCCAGCAAAGTCGAGGAACAAGAGCAGGAAGATTATTTTACAACTCCTACATCTTCGCGTCGTCGGCCGTTAGTCCCCTCCTCTCTGAGTTCTTCCTCACAGCACCAGAGCCCGGCCGTCGCGTCACCTAGAATGGGCAACCAGCCTCGTCGCCAGGGTCTACATAGTCGTACGCTCTCTACAAATACCATCCTCTACGCGCCACAAGGACCTACTCGCCATGGATTAAGCCCATCCTCAATTTCGGAGGAACCATCGGGAACTCGTTCCCGGCCGCGAACAAGCCGCCTAGCAACAACAGTAGAATCCTCTGAGCCGAACGGCACACGGTCACCACGGAAGACACAAAATTCGCTCCCGGTTCGACCAAGAGCGATTCCCGCAAGATCAGCACCCAGTCGCCCACCCCTCCTAAACGTCGATCCTAGAATCCGACACTTGTCTTCTATCGATGTTGATATCAATTCTGATATGGGGCTTGATACACATAATGAATTCGCTAACGTGCCATCGTCCTTCGCAACGCAAATGGCCATGGCTACCGGCCAGTTGAAAGCCCTAACCAGAGGCACCCAGGATCGCGAGGACGCGGATAGGATGAGTCGATTGGTTCTGGCCAGGATGAAGACCCTCGAAGAGAGCTTAGCAGACGCTGTCAAGGAAATGCGGGCCTTGGCAAGCACGGTACCTACGGCGCAGAACTCTGGCGATGACGGTAGTTGGAGGACAGGTACGAGCAGCGAGAAGCCGTCGATTAGCAAGAAGAAATTAGGGAAGATAATGAAGAATGAGAGGAGTCGGCCCGGAAGTGCCAGGGAACAGAAGGTCGGCTTAGGAACGGCAACGCCGAGGAGTCAGAGGTCTAAGGGAAAGGGCAAGGAGGTCGCGAGGTCGGAAAGTGATAGTGAACCGGATCGGGGCGGCTTTAGGAGAAGGGGGAGTTCGTTTTAATACCTAGGCTCAGGCGGGTGTTCGTCGGCAAAAAATCTTGCATTTTGGCGTTTTCGGTTTGCCTCGAAGTTTGGAAGGTCAAGGAGGGTGAGCTTGAGCTCTGGTGTGGTACCATCAAGGGGGGTTGAGGGCATATATGTCATTTGTGTCTCTTACGGTATACGATGTGCTGCGTAGCAGCTTGTACGATTAGGTGGAAACTCGGTTGTGTATAAGGAGCTTATATTCAGAGCTTAGCTTCATTCATAAACGCGGACGGAAATACAACTGGCTTGAAATAATTTCTCTTTATTCTGTTTACGCCTTTTGGTAATCCTGCCTATTCCAAGATACCCAAGTTATGTATTCGTGTAGTGTAAACGAAAGCCGGCTATTACCATTCCGTACGTACGTACATTCATACGATCCAATTATGAAGCCGATTGTACCTACTACTCCTTTATCATAAAACATCAATGTCTAATATCCAATTCGTGAAGCATTCATCCATCCACTCAACCTCAATGCCTAGTTTCAAGTCTTCCCCGTACTTTCTCTCTCACGTCTTGTCTCTCTAGTATATACGTCCTTGATTAGCTATACCACCTCGTACTTTCGTTCTCGTTCTCGTCCACCTTTTACTTCCGGTCGAGTTAGATGCCGCCGCCGCTCCGCTCGACGCTGACGTAGAAGTTGGGGTGGTCGGGCGAGTTCTTCTGGGCCCTCTCGTTGCGTGTTAGCGCCGACCGCCGGTATTGCACGGCGGAAATGATGGCCGTCGCGGCGACGGCTGCGAGAGCGAGACCTGGGTGGCGGGTGCTGTTGGTGTTGGTGGTTAGTTTAGTGGGTTCCATTTACGTGGGGTATATTGTAAGTGAGACTGATTCAACTTACATGTTAAAACGGCCTCCGTTGGTCATTCTGTTTGCTCGGATTGGGTCCATGGCTGGCTGGCTGTCTTGGGATTTGCGTCTGGTTCGGGAGATTTGTACTATCTCAGCAATCCCCAATGTTTGGTCTGGTAGCAGTGGGTGTTCCTCTTTGTGTATGATTTATATAGATTGAGGTCTCGTCTTGCTCTATCAGATAGTCTGCGTCATGGGAGATGGGATCAGTTCGACGGAACCGGGGAGAGAGATAGAGTTTATGTATTCCATGTCTAGCTCCTTCTACTGACCGCCACAACATCTACACCTGTGGTAGCCCCAACCCCAAACCGATAAGAAGTTCTCCATTTTATGTCATACAAGGGACCACTAAAGCTACCTAGCCGGTCTAGATTCCCCAGATTTTCGCGGAAGGGGTGGGCAGGTTGATGGTGAGGAACGAAAATCTTAAGGAAAGCTTGACCGCATCGGGATAAGAGACACGCGAGCGAATGGGATAGTACCCAATTCCTGGAAACCCTGATAGACCTCGTACGCTATTGCATTAGGGTAAGGAGGATTTGGAGTCGCACTATCATCAGGCAGGAGTGCCCTAAAACATTCGATGTACCTGTTCATTAATGCGGGGAAGGGACCGTTCATTGTTTAGCGTTTAGCAGCAGGGGCAGGAGGAACCCACACTCAAGACTGCACGTTTAACAACTCTGCATACATGTACTAGAAGCCTGACAACAAAACGCAACATCTACGGTAGTCTCTAGTTAGGCACTCTTCGGGGGCAGTGCCCAATGAAAGCAGAACATATTCACGCAGCCTGATAGGACTCTTCAGCTCATTTTCGTGGAGATATTGTCAGCCAATAATGAACACCGCAGACGTACAATATAGTAGGTTAGGTAGGTATCTTGCGTTGTGGCTGAAGAGGCGCAGGTCGGTAGTACAGCGTTTTGCCACTTCAAGCTTCTGAGGCATGGATGTTTTGCATGTAGGGTAGAGCAGTAAGTCATCAGTTCAGGCAGCAGAGGCAGCAGAGGCAGCAAAGGCATCAAAGACAGTGATTACAGCAATTCCAGCCTCGTGTCTCTTGACGTGTTTTTTTTTTTATCCGTCAACCTTTTCTTTATATTGCCAGCCAAGTTCCTACTATTTCCCCGTCATTAGTACGCGAAAGGTCATCATAGGGAACATCACACAGAACACGGACCTACCACTTTCTCTTCAAGTTTAGAGAGACTTTCTAGCAATCATGAGTTCGCAACCCTTCGTTCATGAGGCACAGGAGGCACAGGAGGCATCAGATTCTCCGAAATTGCCTCGCCGAAAAAATAAAGCTAAAGCTTCTCGGCATTCTCTACTTGATGCTGTTGTCAATCAAATGCTCAAGGAGCAACCCAACCAAGCTGACAGTAGCTACAACTCTGAGAATCGAGAGCAACGAGATCTTTCCCTCGTTCAAGAGGTTCACTTGGCATGCACATCCGGAGATACCTTAATAGTAGTTAATTTCCCACCAGGTCATGTGAATTGCAGATGGCATGAGGTAGGCGAACCCAAGAAACGCCCAATATCATTAAATTACAGCAAGGTAGCTAATTATATCGTGTTGTAGTGGACCCCTAAACGATTCTGCGCCCAGTCAGAAAAACTTCTAGGCACTCAGTCGAAAGTCTTCACAAATCTATTATCGCCGGAAAGGCAAGGGCGGCTTCGGAGGAGGCTAGAAATCCAACATCCTGGTGAATCCTTCCCGCAGAAATTTGTTATTGATCTTACTCCTTCGACCGAAGGAGACGAACTGGCAGCTCAGCTCATGGAACTCTCTCTGCCTTCTGGCGTGAGAGACTGGTGGATGTCCAAGGAGAGGCTCGGCATATCTCCCTACCTCGTTTCAGGACACGATGATCACTGTCCTCGTCATAATGAGGTCCCCATCAACTGCCAGAAGACCGAGGATTACGGCAAACACGATTCTGGGCGAGATGAGTTCTTTCCGAAGATTGACCTAGCGGATATTCAAATGCCAAGATCTAGAGTCATCGAGGACTATTGTCCTATCCGTCATCGTGCTAATATCATTCGCTTAATATTAGCAATTGAAGGCTACGATCTCGTCTTGAATAGCGCGCCGCGTGTGTATACCCTCGCCGGTATTGCCAACATATTAGACTGCACTAGTGTCATTGTAAGTGAAAAGACTACCTATGAATTACCTCCTGCATGGGCGTGTGCTAACTCTACTTATTCTAGAGGGACTCGGTCTGTACTTGGTTGATGGCAGAACCTAACAATGAATTCATTGACATTAACCCCGAAGCTGCGCTGAAGATAGCGTGGACAATGAAGTTACCCAATATCACTCGAGCTGCGTTCCGCATCCTCGTAGTTGAGAAGACCCTCGAGACCCTGGCTCCTGAGCCTCAAGCGAAGGGATCTCGGCGTACGGTTTTCGGCCGCCCTCGTGAAGATCTACCCGATGATCTACAAAATCCTATCGAATATGCGGCCCTCAAGCTTGCCGACCGCGTTCAGCAGACGCTTGCAGTGTTGAAATCAGACCAATTCTATGAGAACCCCCAGTTCCTAGAATACCAGAAGCTGCTTCAGACCGGCGATCTCATCGGGGCCACTCTTGCAGGTCTCCCGCTCCCAAGTGCGAAGAAGCTCGTTTCAGAGGCAGAGACTACACGGTTCGTTCGACTAAATGAACTGTCCAGTCTCTTTGAGTCTCTGAAAGAGAAGCTGTCGGAGTACAAGGATTGGCTTGTGCGTGAGTCATTAAACGCCGCGCCTAGCATTGACCGACAGAAGGACGCCGATCGCGACCGTCGATGCTATGTTTCAAGGGTAGACTGGAATCCCACTGCCACTATCTACAGCGAGTTTTCTGATGCCCAGCGTCTGTTAACTCCGTACTTCTGGGAGGGCATGATCTTATATTCCTTCGCGGTCAGCAAACCCGGCTCCGTAAACGAGCAACTCGAAGTGCTTGTGAATAAATTTAACCGCGCGATAGACGCGATGATGATGCAGTATCTTTATCCCCATGAAGGAAACAAGATGAACCCCCACAGCCTCCATTTTAACCTCCCTGAATTACGCCGCCAACTAAATAATGTTCTGGGCGACTTATCCTGGAACTGGACGAAGCCCGCTTTGGAAACACCCCTCACCCGAACAAGACACTTAGCCCTAGCGCTATCAGACGACGAATTCAAGTACCTCCCCCTCTGGGCCGACGGTCTCGACGACGGAACCGGTGGCGTCTTCGAATCCGCCGTACCAGACGCTGACTTGGGACCGATTGGACCGGGCCCGGCTTACCGTACGGGCAACACCGTGGCAACAGATACCTCGAGTATCTGCCAATCCGAAATGACCCCGAGTCAAGCTAGCACCATTACTATGACCGCGGGCCAGTCGATAGTCGCCGTACCTTCTAATACAGGATTTAGCACTCCACACGACGGAGCGTCCATCGCGAGAAGCCAAAATTATGCCATATCCACCACATCTTCTGTTGTCATGGTGGACGCGCCAGACATTATGGACGAGAGTAACGAGGATGATGCGTTCGATTTCAATGATAGCGACGAAATCAGCGATGAGGCTTGGTCCCAGGTCGAAGAACCTTAAGAATACAACCCTGGAAGCTTAGGGTCTTGACATGTTTAGTAGCGACGATAGACCGAGTTAGACTTGAGACTTTGACCAGGGCAACCAGGTGCGAATCAGGAGCATAGCGGCGAAGTTGATTTCTTGATGCGTTTTTCGGTTACGCAGGGGATATGAGCCATGAATGATGAATGAAGGGGTCAGAGGGCATATCTGCCTACATACGGTTGGTTTCTATTAGCATAGGGGGTTTGTACGCATACCTTAGGTAATCTTAGGGCGGCCTTGTCATACGAAAATCCTTTAGCCTGCTTTATGGCATGTCGGTAGAGGGTAGATCTCTCAATGATACATACCAGGCATTATTGTGACCTGGCATCCCCTAATACAGTGATATGGTTTGTATTAGGTTTTTGAATACCCAAGCCGTAGTATTATGACTAAGAGACAGATAGTGAGAAGCAAAGCTGACGATTGCCGTACCTACCTCCAAGTTTATCTTAGTGGTACCCTCTTCTCTTCTAGACGAGGCCATTTCTTAAGAGGTTAAGGGGTACCTGCCCAAGGCCTACGTTGGATTTAATCTACTTGATATGCCACATCATTCACCCAGAAAAAAAACACAGCAAGACGAGGCAAATTGATCTTAGTCAGAGATATCAAAATCTCTATTCCACCTCGGACTATCTCCGTCCACGGGGTTTCAAAGCTAGGTTACCTCGGTATGTAGCTAGCTGACTAGCACAACAAGCAATACCAACATGCCACCGTTGAGGTAGTTAGTGTACAGAAAGCAGATTGAGGTATCATCGTTAAAAAGCAACTCTGGACAGCCCACCTAGTGATCATTCCCCCTTTTCGTTATTGAGCACCATGCGTTTAGAAGTCCACGCATATCTCAGGTAGTTGATCAACTCTTCTCCCTTATCCCTTTTAAACGCCATTTTCCATGCTCGTGAATGTCATGCTCTGCCATGCCATATGTTTCCTGCAGCTCTCTTTTCTGTCGTGATGATTTTCGGTCTATGCGTGACAACCGCGTTATAAGCACAGAATTGAAATTATTTATGCACCACGGAAATTTTCTAACGGTGAAAGCAATTCTCGTTAGAACCATTCCATATCGCCGTCTAGGTCCGGCTCCGCCGCTTCCATGCTCTGCTTTCTAGGCCGACCTCGGGGTCTTGGTTTGGAATTGGACCGTGCTCTCTTCTTTCGTCCGCCAGTGGCATTCCCAGCCTTCCTCTTGCGACCACGGGAATCAGGCTCAGCTGCATCTTCGTCTCCTTCAGCGTCTGGAGATGTTGGTTCTTCTATATCGAACTCCTCATCTTCATCTGGGACCTTAACCTCGTTGTCCACGTTTAAGAGTTCCACAAACGCACGGCATTGTTCCATCATGCGCTCCGGAGTGTCCAATCCAGACATGATCTTGGAGATATCCTCCCAAAATTTGTCCCCAGTAACACCTTGAACCTTGACTGGAGTCTTGGTGAGATCCTTTGGGGCACTCTTGCCCTTGCTCTCACGCCGGTTGGAACTAAGCCCATACAACCGGCGAAGATACGTACGTGCTTCCCAAAGGGCAAGAAGGATGGTTGAGCCAGCTGCTAGTTGATGGAGTCGTTGCTGATCTATAGTAGGTGGCGTAGGGACCACAGGTTGTTCCTCGCCGCTAGGAGGCTGCTGGGTGCTAGACATCGGATCCATACGTACGTGGAATATTTCCGACTCTATAGTCTGGGCGATACCGGACCCCGTCCCAGTTACTATTTTCTCCATGGCATTAATGGTGGTTTGCAACTCGCCGATAGTAACGAACTCGAAAAAGGCAATATTCTCGATAACGAAGCGAGAGAACTCGACTTGTGAAGGCAAGGCCCGATCTGCAGGGAGCTTCGTAGGGTCGAAGTCAACTTGGCCAACAAGCTTCTCGAGAAATCGAACGCGGTTTTTAGATTTGCTTATCTTCAGCACTTCAATAAGGAGATGAAGCTTCGAAGTAAACGGATGTTCAGTCGCGCCTCGGGGATCCTTGATCACATCGCGCTGATACTGGAAAGCCGATTGGACAGCTTTTACGTATTCCCTCTCCAGAACACTCTCGTATTTCTCGTGTAGTGCCCTATGCTCGTGATAGGCTAGTTCCGAAATCTTAGGTACTGGGCATGTCTCAAGCGTAATAAGTGTCACGCCAGTCTCCTTCGGATGCACCAGTCCTTGTCGATTGATACTTGCCAACACCTCCATAGCTAGAAAAGCGTGGTCATCATAGGTCGCTAGGGCAATGCGAGTGATGTCTTTGAGAAACCGCTGAGTGGTTGCGCTTGCAACATCATCAAAGCTGGTACCGCCCATAACCTTCAAGTCCTTCTTGACGGATTCCTTGCCGGAAGCCGCCGATGAGGCCGCTTGTTCAGATCGTTGCTCTTCTATCAAAAGAAATTCCTTGAAAGATCGAAGGATCATCGACTCTAGAACCGGCACTCTCTCATCAAAGGCCTGTTGGAATGTTGTATAGACATTAGCTGAAACGTAATTCCTAGGGTTCGATTGACAGATAAGTCCAATAGCATCTAATGCTGGCCGCCTCACTTCTGTTGGTTGAGAGGGATTTGCGAAAGGAACGAGAGCGTCCACCATGAGTTTAGACATGGAACCCTTCCACTTTGGTAGATTGGCTTCAGACTTGAAACGTTCCCCATGGCTGTCGAGATTGCAATGTTTGCCAATCATGCCAATGATTAAAGAATATCGGTCGAATTGTCTAATCTGCGTCCGGTCAAGCGGACCTTTTTTACTCATCGGATGGATACCTTTGAGGCATGATAATAAGAGGCGTGCGAGAGGTTCGGATGTCTGAAGGAGCTCACTAATGATCCAAATACAGGCTACGACGTCATCGAGGAGTGCTCTCGTAACTTTAGAGGTGGCAGGCATGAGCACCTTTCGGATATCGGAAAGAAATTTCGAATGTACGCTCGAGACCTGTGGTAGCACGCGACGATATATGACAACTACTGCTCTTGAAACAGCCAAGTCCTCACTCGTGCTGACACTAGCAATGTGGGGCTCTAGTTGTCTAATTTGTTCAAAAGTGAACAATTTGGGGTCAGCTTTTGCGAAAATCATGAGCACTTGGAACGCGTCTCTGCTGGATGGGATTGAAGGATCATCCGAGTCGGGATTGCCGATAAGGTCAACCAAGTTTGCGACAAGTCTTGTGCAAACTCGGGAGTTAGCTTCGGCAAGCTTCGAATCAGGCGAAAGTATTGTCTGGAAGACCTTGTCGAGGACGAGTGCGGTGTTTCCGTGTTTGACGGTTTGAACCATAAGGGCGACGTGGTCTGTAAGGGATTGTTTGAATGCCACCGAATCATCCTCTTTGTAAAAAGGGGAGATCCAGATTTCTTCTATCATCTGCCTCGCGAGCTCTCGTACACCTTCGTCCGGATCCTGTGTACGATGTAGCAGTCCATTTGCAATGGTACTCCGAACTGCTTTACTGTCATTGCCTAGGTAAATATCCTTAGCTAGTTTCATTGCTCTCTTTCGCACGCCTATTCCGGAATCAATGAATCTCTGAATAACCGTAGGTGTCATCTTCTCCTCCAGCCTGGGGCGCATGCTCATACACTTTCCGATGAGGCCCAGCGCCGAATCACGTACTTGAGGCGAAGGGTCGTTGGAGCATTGGAGAATGAGCTGAATGAAAACACTATCGCCGTCAAGAATGGACGGATCCGTATCAAGTACGAGGTTGATACTCTTCAAACTGCGGCTGCGTACAGTCGCTTGATCTGTAGTCATGGAACCCATGAGTATGTTCAGGATGTTTTTGAACGACGCACAGAAACTTGATCGGAGCAAGATGATTGAGTGAGAGAGCTTCGCGTGGTTAGCGACAACCGACTTGAAGCTGTATTCTCGAGAGAGCCATTTCGGGTCCTCTATCATGTTGCGGAGACGAAATGCAATCCTTCCAAACTCCGAATCCCGTTCCTCCGAATCATCGCTGCCGACAGAATCGTAGCTAAGGGTGACTTGTGATCCCCAATCTGTTATTAGGTATGAGATGGCGCCTTTAAGATAGGGGTCATCACCCAAGCGATCCTGCAGGTACTCTAGAACAACACGATATGGACCGAGCCAGCTAACCGTCTTTTCCATTGACATGTTGCCCTCGAGAACGTTGAGGGTTAGATCAGCCAACCACCGACCAAGCTCATCCGAGTCGGTACCCTCAAAATTAGTAGCAGTTTTCCGAACGTGCGATCGCAGTCTCGAAATAGCCGCAGCCATAACACCAAGAAGCTCCAGGGCCATATTTCTTGCCGGTGCCGCATTTTTGTCGCCATCCACCTGTTGGAACATTATGTACATCGTAAGTCGAAGTAGCAGCTCTGCCGCAGGCCAGTCCGGAGAATCTAGACAAGTAGTAAAGTCTTCAATAAACAAATCCAGTAAGTTCCGATACGGTGTATCCCCCGACTTGGTGGACTTTAATGCCCGCTTCACTATGAAGTTGACGACATAGGTAGCATTGCGGTAAGCACCATCAGCAAGCGTTTTTGCAAGAGCCTGTAGCTCTTGAATGGCTGTCGAGTGCTGTACAGCAGCAGATTCTTCCGTTTTAATCGTGTAGTTAGTCTCCATCTTCCCATTGACGCCATGAGTAGAAGAGGGATCATCGTCTCCGTCGTCTCCTGCTATATTCTGCATCATTTGACCGCGAAGCTTTTCCTTGCGATCATCTACTTTTCCAGCACTTGCTTGGATCAGTCGCATAATCAGTGCTGAGACAGGCTGTATACTTTTGCCTTCCGAAAGCTTGAACTGCCTTGCACTCTGCTTGCCAATAGGCAATTTCTCCAGGGACGTTAGGATCTCATTGAATATACCTTCTCTTTGAGCAGGATTCATCAAGAAAATCTGTGATAACACATTCATTGCGACCAGGCGGAGCGCATCAAACTTCTGGACGCCTACGACTGAATCTTTCTCTGTGTGAGCGTTCTCAACAAATATGAGTCGCGACGCCACGAACTCCAGTGTGTTTACAACGGTTTCAGAGAGATCAATGCTGACTATTAGGTCTGACATGAGGGAGAAGACTTTCTGGCAAGTGGTAAAGAGAGTGCTAATGGCCTTTTTATGTGTCGTAAGAAGCCGAAATAAGTTGCTAGTAGGGCCAGCGCTCCGCAACTCCGCGGTAGGGATGATAATGTCCCCTATGACATTCCTAAAGAGATTCAACCCTTGTTGAATGAGGTCTTCGGAGTACAACTGCTTCTCCTCTCGACCGCCACACATAATACGGAGCGATGTGCGAGCAGCTTTGAGGCCCATCTCGATATCATGAAGCTGCTGAACCCAGAATCCGACCTCGGTTTCTCCCCAAGTCTCATCTAGTTTGAAATCGAGAGTATCGGCGTGCTTCAAAGATCCCTCACTTAAGCTTTGGATTCGAAGCAGATCATCTAGGGGCGCTTGGCGGAAACATCCGAGACTAATAGCTCTATTAATTTGCTTTTGAGCTTTATCATGTGCAGCTATTGTCATAGTAGGCTCTTGCTCATTCGTCAGCGTGACAAGATGTGATGCGCTGTTATGCCCATCTGATAGGCGATCCTCGGCAGAAAATATCTCCTGGAAACATCTGCGCAAGTCCCCAAAAGCGGCATTTGCCAGCTCCCGTTGATTAAGCTCACCCCCAAGGGAATCTTCGAGCTCATCATAAGCAGCGCGTTTCCTCTTCACTGATAAGTGTGTCGGAGTATCCGGCGAGTCAGGTACTACGGCAAACTCCTCTCTGTTAAAGCTCGCTGCCGGTAGTTCGATCCTAATGCTGCTCTGTTTCGAGGGGGTCAATGATGATCTTGGTTGGGTTTGGTTCGCCACATGAGGCGGATGTGCAGAAGCCTCCGGTATCTCTGTCTTTGGTGTAATAGCTTGGGTTGGCTTCGGTGTTTCGGGTTGTGCCTTAGCCATTACTGATGAAGAAGGTGCCGGTGGGACTTGTGAGACCGGGAGATCGTTCAGTTTTGGTGTTACCATTAGGTCTGCAAGGGAGACTGTCTGAGACTGAACCTGCGTTGCGGGAGACGGAGATGAAGCTGGAGCCGGAGTCGATCCGTACAAAGATGCAGCAGCATCAAGTTCTTTGCGGGTGGGGAGATGGATTTCGATCCGAGACTTGTTGTGAGCAACAGAGTGCACATTTGATGTAGCTGGATTGTGCTTTACGATCTTGGGTGGCTCCTGTCTACGTGCCTTGGGCGATAGCTTCTTCATGTTTCGGGGCGACATACCGTGACCGTTCGGAGTCGGTGTGTTTGGAGTTTCAGGAGTAGAATAACGGAATGATATAGCTGTATTGTCATAAACCATCTTCGCGAACGGTGAGATCCCATCAGCGAGGTTGTTGAATGACTTGTTAGCTGGCAAAGTAGTCTTTGGCGCGGTCTTAAATTGGCTATCACAATTCCTGTCAGCAACCAAACTGAACATAGCCGAGGATTTCATTGCTAATGAATAGTAATGGAGATGCTCACAATTGTGTGATTTTATCAGCTTTGAGGAGGTGCTGTACGAATTCGAGGCTTCCCTCTACACGCTTCGAGTGACTAGGATTCTCGGCTTCCTTATTCAGAGCATCGTAA
Organism: Hypoxylon sp. CO27-5; assembly: GCA_002120305.1. Taxonomy (NCBI): domain Eukaryota; kingdom Fungi; phylum Ascomycota; class Sordariomycetes; order Xylariales; family Hypoxylaceae; genus Hypoxylon; species Hypoxylon sp. CO27-5. The sequence goes on from KZ112456.1 coordinate 255,588, forward strand.
TCTTCTCTAGAGACGAGGTCGGCAAGGGATGGTGCAAGAGGTCCCGAGCCTATTGTGGGATTGCTGATGATATCTTTTGAATTTTGAGTTCTCGTTAGGTTCAGATCACGCGGCAAAGGGCCTGATGTTCAAGTACGTAGAGTGCAAGAGCGAAGGAGCGCTAGGAGAGCTAGGAGAGGGAGGCGCAACTGCAGATGACTGAAGCTTCGACTTACCTGGCTCAAAAGGAAAGACCGATGTGAAGGGCGTATATGGAAGGGCTTCGGTCAATGTGAAGGGCCTGGAATTATCCTGTTGCTGGTACACACCGGGACTAGGCTGAGGATAGGTTTGCTGATCAAAATGAGGCGCGATGCCATTTTGATTCCTGGACTGCGGGTTTGCCATGGTAACTCAAATAACACCCTACTCTTACTATACACAGCGATCGAGCTACTTGGTCTCCCGGTCGTGCTGAAATCGATATGCTACCTCTCACTCATTGCAGTTTACCTTCTCCGTAAAGAATGAAGCGGGAGCGTGAATCGGGCCATGCGTCGGTAGTGTTACAAGATGGACGTTATCGGAACATCGAGGTTCAGCGCAATGATGAATGGAACTAGGTATTAACACATACAAAGCGATTATATGAAGGAACCGTGAGAATAGGTAAGCTCGAAATACCGAACCGCGAACCGGATTGTCAGCCTGCCAGCCTTGCGCAACTCGGGAACATTTAGGTAATTTGATTGACCATTAAAAGAGCGGGCTACGACTTGCCCAAAACCGTCCGGACCCGTCTTGCCTTACCATGCCAGCGTGCTTGCGCATTCCACCCACAGCTTTGACCCACATGGTACGAAGTATCTAGGTACATTTTAACTCGAGTCTTTGTTATCGATAAAAAAGGAATCATTCTTATCGATATTCGATTACTGGTTGATTTCTTGGCAGATAATTGTTACAGTGAACCTTGGCCAGCCTGCCAGCTAGGAAAGCAATTTTTTTATCAGAAAATCCCATCCAGAATAACAAACTCCTCAGTCGATCAACAATGGCGGCCATCGGATCCTTGGTTTTCTGTACGGATTGTGGGAACCTGCTCCCCGTATCCAAGGGCAATGTCAAGAACATTCTCCATTGCGAATGTTGTGGTGCTGAAAACAGAGGTATGTTATAGCAATGCCTACAACAGTACTTTCTCCATACCAAACATTAGTACTTACTAATATGATAAACCGATAGACACGGCATCGAAGACGACTGTTACTCAGAGTAAACCCTCAGATTTCCCTTCCTTGCTTCGACAAAAACTCTCAATCGTCCAATCAGTTAAGCGACACGATGTCCAGACAGAAGCTGTCATCAACGAGACGTGTGAGAAATGCGGGCGCACTGAAGTCAGATACACAGCAGTGCAGCTACGCAGCGCCGATGAAGGAAGCACCATTTTCTTCACCTGCGATTGTGGTCACAAGTATGTCGCTCCCTACTCCCCTATCCCCGTCGCATATTTGAAGCATGGCTAATTCAGAGTTCTTGAAATAGGTGGAACACCAACAATTGAGATTTTCCTAGTAGAGACTATTCTATAGACTTCTCAAGTAGTGGTGATAAATCCGAGACCGAACCGTGTGAAATAAATGCGCATCCCTTTTGGTATCCCCCAGCCAACCCCAATGTAACGCCAGTCTACATTCCAATCTATGCCGCAACTTTTGGCGCCTCTGGTATGAGCGCATACTCTGCCTGGTTGGATTGCTCATAATCGGCCATATCCAACGCAACAATGACGCTCTCGCGCACGACCTTCTCATCGTCGTGGAGGAAGCGCTTCAAAATCTCTTCGACTCCCTCTTCTTCACCGAGACTTCCGAGAGCCTCAGCCGCCTCATGTCGGACCATGCTAGCCTCCTGGAGGTTGCTCAACGCGGAAGTGAGAGCCGGGATTGAGGCTGGATGCGAAAGCTGGCCAAAGACAAAAGCAATTTCATGACGGAAGAGGGCTGACGAATCTGCGAAACCCTTGGCAAGGGCGTGGACGGCCGGGACCGCGGTCGGAAGATCAGGCGGCGACGCAAGGTCGCGGAGTGCGAACATGGCGCGGTATCTAAGGAAGAGGGGCAAGTTCGTATCCATCAGAGCCTTCTCTAAATCTTCGACTGTCTTTTCGGAGTCGGGCATCGGAGGAGCCGGATCAACTGAAGCGAAATCGCTATTTTCTCGTAGTTAGAACGTAGAAATATTACGCATACGGGGAGTTTGTCAGTCAATGATGATATGTACCTTTGACGTAGCTTTTCTGCCTTTCGTTGCTCCGAGTTTTCCCATTCGATCCTGTCGATGGCAATTTCGCAGGTTTCCTTAATAACAACGTCTTCTCCCTCGCGGTCCCTAAACTTGCGCAGAATCTCCAAGTTTCCAGCGTCGCCTAGAGCACCCAAGGCCTCTGCTGCTTCATGTCGGCACATGGGATCTTCTTGCAGATCTGCTAGGACTTTCTGAAGGTAGGGGACAGCAGCTAGATTAGCCGACTGGCCGAGACAGTAAGCTAATTCATGTTTAAGCAGCGCGGACGGAGATGCGAATGCAGCTGCAATAGCGTCTATGGCCGCGAGGGCCCGGTCCCCTGTTTCGTGTCGTGCCAGATGCTTAAGGGAGAAGAGTGCGCGGAATCGGACGGGTAGCGGGGTAGCTTCGGAGCAGAGAGAGTCGCGAAGGCTCGCGATGGTCGTTGAGTTATCTATTTCGGACGCCATGGCAAGTTAAAAAAGACAAGCTTTTTGAAGTCAATACTTTCTTAGAGATAACGAGATCCGAGGTCAAAAAAAAGTAACGAAAAGAACGTCGGATTAAAAGATCAAAGCCTGGTAGAGAAATTTTGGACAATGACTTCCCTAGTTTGTTATCGAGTAGCACTGTACGATAACGCAGGCGACCCCTCCATCGATTTCAGATCCATGGATGAGAAAATTCTCCATACTAACGGGTCCCAACTGCCTGATTCGTGTACCAGTACCCTGTTTTGCTACCATGTGGGTCAGGTGAGTTGCGCTTTCTATATATTGCACGAATGGAGAGTTTTTAGCAGTCGCATTGGAACATGCGGTTTCCTGGTGTAATGGCTAGCACTGCGGATTCTGATTCCGCCAATCTGGGTTCGATTCCCAGGGAGACCTTCACATTTGATTCTCCAACTAGACTGTACTTCTTTTGTCCTTTTTGTCTCAGCCCAACGGGGAGCAAACTATGACACATATAATACAGGTATCTTGGGAGACGTATGTACATGTACTTACACACACATAGACTAGGTATGTACATGTGTGTACTTTTTACCGACATGTAGAAAAGAATACCCGCAAAGGTTAACCTTTTTAATACAAAATGCGCTAAAAGGCTTCCATCTCAGGCGAGCTCCGCAACTATCGTACGGTAATACTTGCACCAAGTTTATCGTGTGAGCATTGCGACTTATTTCCTACTTTTAACAGATTATTCATTTAGATGAGCGTTGAAATACAGCCGCTGTAGATTCATGCGCCCTGTCCTTTCGGGGTTATTATTGAGTAAGAGCAGGATGACTTTGCATTCCGCGAATGTGGGCGACAAACTTATTTGTGTGTGGCGCCGCCATCAGACACAGGATTTGATAAGTCCGAATACCTACTAACTACTCATTAGTCGCACCAGCGGGCAAAGAAGCCAACGGGCAAGCAGAACAATTCACAAGAGGCGTATTGACTCGCTCTGACCTTGACCCTACGTCACCTATCCGCCAGTTTCATAAATGGTTCGCAGCAGCCCAGCGGTCAGGTCTTGTGGCGCATCCCGAGACATGCTGCCTAGCTACTGCATCGTTACCCTCTGGTCGTGTCTCATCCCGCATAGTCTACCTAAAGGAGCTAGATTCTCTAGGCTTCGTTATCTATAGCAATTTCGGGACGAGTAAGAAAGCCCGGGACCTCTCCACAAATCCATGGGCTAGCCTTACCTTCTGGTGGGAAGATCTCGAACGACAGGTGAGAGTAGAGGGTCGTGCAAGTAGGCTCACCCGCGAAGAGAGCCAGGCATACTTCGACACGAGAGTCCGTGGCAGTAGGATTGGTGCTTGGTCAAGTCGCCAGAGTCAGGTCTTGGAGCCGGCTGGAGGTGATACCGGCGAAGGTGAAGATGATGGACGAAAAGTACTCGATGAGTGGGTCAAGGAGACCGAGAAGCGATTCGAGGGAGAAGAACATATACCAGTCCCCGACTTTTGGGGGGGCTTAAGGATAATTCCAGAATCTATCGAGTTTTGGCAAGGACGGCAGAATCGACTACACGATCGTTTTGTTTACGATAAGAAACCACCCACAGAAGAAGGCTTGGAAGGATGGACACTCAACAGGCTTAGTCCGTAGACTTTATTAGTCTATCGCAAGCTCATTTGACATGTTTCAAGGCCAGGCGCAGATAACAGCCATGATATGACATTCTCGAAAATTGTGTTGCCGGGGTTGCAGATGTTCCAGTTGGCAAAGGGTAAAATGGTATAAATTGCCGAGTTCATTGTCATCATGGCGCTTTTAGCGTCATCTTACCTACATCGCTACTTTCCCTCGCTTTTCCTAAGCGAATCAGATTTTCGGTTAGTACATTCCCAGGTTTCTAATGGTTCCAACAACTTATTTACCTTCATAGATGCGTCCTATCCAAGTCAACTACTTGACGGAACCCATGGGTATTCCGAGTAACCTTATACGCCCAAAGGGTTTCGTTAGTATAGGAAGTATACAATAAACGGGAAGCATAAGGGGCTCTTACTAATGAGTAATCGAATTCGGATGAGTGCTTCACTCTAGGCATTTCACACGCAGGTATGCGATGCAATGGTATGTTTCTGGCTTGAAAGTCTTCAAGCCCTTTATTATCGAGCATCGTCATATCATCATGCAATATGCAAGTAACTTGACTAAGATATGCGTCTAAGTTCGCGTGACACGGCTCTCCACCTGTTCCTCGAGCATCGTGAATATACGCCTTCTCGGTTCCTAATATGCTTGAAAGTGGCTTGGGATATATGCAGCTCTCTCATATAGGTAGTCTAAATGTGGCTGAGGAAACACTCGGAATAGAGAACGACACAGGTGGCTTTCTTGCGACTTGAAGGAGCTTCCAACACCAGTCCTCCTTTTCCAACACGTTGTAACATCTCACACGAGCTCGCCATCATGGCATTCTAGTGCAACTCGAGGCGATTCGGTGGCGGAGTATTTCGTTATCCTGGCCTGCCGTGTTATAGATGTCTCTTACATAGTGGCTACTTTCAAAGTGTTGAAGACTGCAAGCCCAGCATAGGTAGCTAACCTATAAGCTTCCTACGATCCTTAGTCACGCGCCAACGCACATTTTCGAAGAAATTGTTCGAAGAAATTGTTCTATTTCTGAGCCTCCTTCGTCCCAAGCACACCTAAGGGGGGTTAGATATTGTCGTGAGGCTCCTACGCCCCTCCCCTTAGGGAAATGAGGCTGTTTTTATATGCGACTAATCGTTGTCATCGAGGAACGATCGAGGAGTGATCGAGGAGCGATCGAGGAGCGATCTATGTTTATAAAGAAAAGTTCCTTGGTTCTCTAAACTCCTTCAACACCATGCTAGATCTTCTCAGCTAAAGTCTAACATCGAATTCTTAACTTAAAAATTGAGACCGGTTCAAAACCTACCGGTGTACTAGTCCTTCTAAATAGCCAACTCCTGTGCCTGCTGGGAATGCTCTATTACCTATAAGTCCCTAGGAGTTGGTAGATGCTTTGATATAATTATTATGGGATCACTGGACAAGGTAAATCTCGCGAGGATTCGGGATAACCAGAGGAGATCGCGGGCCCGACATAAAGAATATGTGGCTGGTATGTGTCAAAATATGTCGTGTATATCCCTATCATGATCCCTGAAATGGGCATCCGGGAAAACTGCCAGCTTTTAGAGCGGGTAGCATTGCTTTACTAACATTTTCTAATACACGTAGACCTTGAGATGCGATTAAAGCGATTCGAGCGCCAAGGTGTTGAAGCTACTTGGGCAATTCAGCAAGTCGCTAGGAGAGTTGCAGACGATAACATCAAGATGCGGGCACTTCTCAATAGGATGGGGTTTGACAACGAAAGAATCACGAGTTTCCTCCAAACTGGCAGCCTCGATCTTAGTGAGACTCAAATCTCAAACCTCTCACACGAACAGGTGGATATGATCCAAACTTTGGAACTTCTTTTGGCGTCTCATTATCCAGAAGGACATAAGCCTGAACCAGATACATCCTCCCCATCCGCAGCCTGCTCTGTCATGTACAATGATGATGAGAGCAGCATGTCCTTGACTTATGGCCAGGACAAAGTAAGGACACATGATACGGCCATTTACAATAGTATTCAATTGCATGAAAAGCCGTTGCCGAATGCTAACATGCTCGGGTTTGAATCACAAGGCTATTCGCAATGGTCGAGACTCGCCAATTCTGCGGGTAATATCCAGGGTGGAAGCCTAGACTATTCTGTAGGCTTGCTTGAGCAAAATGACAACTTCCAACTTGGCCAGGCGATTCAATGCAATACGAATTTGAATTTTCAGGATATCGTGCACAACGAAAATGAACCAAACATGGGCCAGCTTTGGGGGGAATATTCTCGAATATGTTCGCCTCCCGCCTCCAGAGAGCCCAGCTACTCCATGCCGGTTGGGAACACGATACAAGACCCTCTATATCAATACAGCGGGCTTTCTTACCAGGCTTTTACTGAGCAATATATTGGACAATGGAATGACACCGTGAGTTCTCTAGCATTTTCGCTAAATGCACATTGTCACTCATCACCTTTGTAGGAGCCTGTCAACTTTTATTTGCAATGACTAGTAATATAACTAGTGAAAAGGGGGGTCTGTGCAAGTAGCTTTTTTATAGACGCTAGAATAGTAGACTAAATTATTACCTAGATAGGGGTTACTCTACTTGAAGGCCGTTCGTATACCTTCACAAACGCATTCCAGAGCGGCCACCACTCCACTGGCCGCATTTGGCATTCCATATCTCGAGAAACGAATGCCCTTTGTCTACTTATTATTGAGAGACCTTTGCGAAAGCAAACAGAGTCGTTGACTCCAAGTCGCTGTTTTCAGCGCGAGCTGAGGAGAGAATATATCACACAAAGCTGTATGCCAACCCTTTGTCCGAGTTCTTATTATTTACACGAAGGATAGTTTAATCAGTTCGAACATGCTATTGGCAGGAGTTGAAAACAGGCCCTATCAGTTTCTTGTCTAGTTGTAAAGAAAAATCACCTTATAAACTATTCCTTTTTGGATGATTTACATATAAGCGTCAACCTCCGACGCTGGATCAATACGTCAAACATCCAAAAACACCTATAAACTACTATTATCAAATCAGATCTATAGTGGGAAATTAAGCCACACGTAAGCTTCTACCGTTGCGCATTTCGTTGTAAGTCGCGATACGAAGGATATCGCTACATATAGAGACGACGAATTCGGATTTAATAGCAGTAGCATAGCCGGATCTACTTTACTAGACTAGATTAAAACTTCAACACGATCTACGAACATTCGTCTCCAGACAAGCGGGATGTCGAGATCTGTTGGGAACCCCTATACGGGGAACGCGAATACTAGAACCAGTGGGGCACCCAGTAATAACGACGTTGAAAGCTCTACTAATGGACTAAATGGAGACTGGAGTGTTCCTCCAACGTCTTATGTACCTGAATCTATTGCAGAACCCTATGACGACGAGTTCAGCAGCGGCAGTGATGCCGCGGACTCGGATGGCACTTCTATCACTGACTACAGGCACCCAATAGAGCCAGTAGGTTCGAGTTATATTGGGTACCCTCTGGTTGCTACTGGTATAGGAAGACCAGCAGAAGTGCCAAAGCTGGGAGCGTGGTATGGTCCAAACAAGGACAAGCTCTATGTCAACAAGCGGTTCAAAGATATCGTCCTCGAGAGCGTACAACACTTCACTGCAAACCCGGGATACCAGGGAACGAAAGAGCAGACACGATTAACCCACGAATACCTCAGACGGGGTCTTGAGTCTATTGGCCTTGGGGATAGACTCCAGCTTATCAAGACGACCGACTCTATTAATAGCCCACTTAAAAGTACTACACTCGTCTCCCCCGCATTTGTTAAAATAACACATGTCGAGGTCAACGAGAGAAATAATGATACTGAAGGATGGGACGATATTAGATGGAAATTACAGGCAGGTCCCGAGGGAATAAACACCTTCGGAACCCTTCGAGGTGGCGCCACTCCGGTTGATACTCCTGGCCCGGAAAGACGAGAGTACATAAAGAATCTGAAAAAGGGGATCAGCATTCGGTGGACGCAGATAACAAAAGAATGGCATCGGCTCGAACAAGATGCAGAGTTGCCCGTAGAGCCGCTGGCGGATAATTTCCAATCCCTTACGCCAAAGAGATCCTTTATGTATCCTGGTGATGACATGGATAAAGAGCTACGCGATAGACACCGCAGTGAGTTACAAGCGGTGATTGATGCTCAGAGGACGCAGTACGATACCAACAAAAAGGAGACAATGTCCCCAAGACTCAGAAGTCGGAAAAAGAATAATGAGCGAATGATCGGAACGTCCAGAAAAGCCGTCGAGAAATTTCTGACCGACCATGTTAAGAAGACGGAAAAACGCAATGCTCGGTTTCTATTTGCGAGTAGGAAGGCTGGAAACGAAGCATTCCGCAAGGCACTGCAAGATGCCTGGTCTGTGAGGGTGCTGAGTTTCCTTCAAGTCGGGATCACGAATAGGCAGTTTGAGCAAAACATAGGAGGGGTCGAGATTGGAGATATATTACAAGCGGAATTAAACTACCTACAAGCGCTGAAGATGCATGAAGAGGTTTGGCGGGAGTACGATACTTACCGCGCTGCCTTTTGGATAGCGGACGCGAATGTGAGCGCAAAGACAAATGCGAATAATCGGATCAAACTACGACGACACTTAGACGCTTACTGGGATGTGCAAATTGAAAACGTTCAAAAAGCGCTCCAAAAGCTCAATGAAGGCGAACTGCAAGCACCCATTCCGCAAGCACCCGTTCCGCAAGCACCCGTTCCGCAAGCACCCGTTCCGCAAGCACCCGTTCCGCAAGCACCCGTTCCGCAAGCGCCCGTTCCGCAAGCGCCACAGCAACCTACGACTAGTCAGCCCGAGTCCGGGGTAGAAGTAATCACAGAGATGTCTCAATTCGAGAGCGGTAGTCATCTTCCTCCACCAACACCCCCGGAGGAAGGCAGCGGGTCGAATGAGGAGAAAGGTCCTTCACCTGACGAATCACCCGATGTTGAGCTTCAGGACCAGGGCGAAGAAGAGAGCAAGGAAACCCCGATTGTGGTTTCTGATGCAAAACGTACAGATGATAAAAAGGCGATCGAGAAGCGCGCAAGAGCCTTAGCTCAGGAGTACGTTCTCGAATTTCTCCAAGAATCACGGGGGTTCCAAGCGGATCTCATCGAAAAGACTAGAAAGGAGAACGACGAGCTTGATGCAGAAGACCCTGGAGATCACCACACCATCCAGTTAAATAATATTAACATCATGAGCTCAAACCAACAGGTCTGGCAATTAGATGTAGCGATAGAGAACGCACGGAGCCACGACTGGTTGGAAGAAGGGAAGGGCTTCGCTTCGAAGCATAGATACGTCGCAGCGCCCGCCCACGAGTACTTTAAAGATACTACGAGGATACAAGGGCCTAAGGACCTCCCTACCAACATCACAAGCTACGCCCCCGGTAATCTACCTGGAGAACATCCGCGCCCTGGTTTAACTAGAGTCCTTATAGGTGCTGTGCCCAATTTTGGTGGAGAGCCACTTCGACCTGATGACTCCGAGGACAACAAGACCGAAGAGACCAAGGGGCGTAAGAAGATCGAGGGCATCGACATACTAGAAGGTGTTAGGCCTGATGAACGACCTAAAGTTGAACCTCAGCAGCCGACAGCACCCCAGCAGCCAACGGTGGTGCCTCGACCACCAACGACACCAGTTCAACCACCAACGACAGTGGTTAAGCCTCCAACGACAGTGGTTAAGCCTCCAACGACAGTGGTTAAGCCTCCAACGACAGTGGTTAAGCCTCCAACGACAGTGGTTAAGCCTCCAACGACAGTAACTCGGCCGCCAATAGGTACAGCACCTGGGCCATCGACGAAAATACCTCTGCCGCCAGCGATAGGATCTCAACAACAGACGAAAGCACCTGTAACGACTACAGCACCTGTAAAGACGACAGTAACGACAACATCCCAGCCACCGTCTGACGATGGCATTGGAGAATGGTTTGAGCGCTGGGAGTCGATCACGTACCCAGAATACCTCGATACGTTGCGGGGCAGTGACAAATCCGATCTAGCCAAAGTACAGAGAAACTTTAAGGAGATGAAAAAATTTGTACAGCAATATAGAGAGACTCATACATTAATCGGCAAAGCCAAGGCTAGAGAGAAGGCATCTAAGCTCAAGACTGTGATCCCTGAGTCAAAGGCCCCTAAGCCAGAGTCCCCTGAGCCAGAGTCCCCTGAGCCAGAGGCCCCTAAGCCGGAGGTTCCAGCTCCTAAGCCAAGTTGGGACTATCAGAAGCCAAACAGGAATCCTTCGAGGCCGCAGTGGGATCCGCCATCAGGGCCCATTCAACATCGTCCGTGGTCGATACGGGAATTAAAGGACATGACATTTGACGTCTACTTCAACAGCCTGACGGTAGAGGAGCAGGCAGATAAGAAGAATGCTCTAAGGAACTTTAATGCTCTCAAGCGCATGTCGGCTGAGTTTCAGGCCGTTCATGAAAGAGATGAAACCGTGACCCCGACAACCCCTGCCCGGAAAGAATATATGGACAAGCATCCCGAATCGTGGACCTCGGAAGAGTGGAAAGAGTTCGGAGGGGATTTCGACGCGTATAAGCGTGCGATGAGCGAACGTGGCCAGAGGGTCCCGGAGGGTGCTCGGAAGGAATTCGCGTCCTGGAGAGACAAAGCACAAGGAAAGTCAACTCCTCAAGAGCCGCCAACCCCTCAAGAGCCGCCAACCCCTCAGAAGCTACCAATCACTCACAAGCCGCGGGTTAACGACGTTGAGGATGATAGTGATGATAGTGAGATTCCTTATGTCCCCATTCGACGAAGGCCGGCGACTGGACCACCTGATTCACACCCGACAGGCCCAACAACGACGTCTACGCCACCCTTCCCCGTAAGCCGTCCCGAAAGTAAACCCTCGTCTAAGCCACTTTTCCCCGTAGGGACAACCACAACTATGCCGACCTTGCCCATAGGTACAACCACGTCTACGCCA
>KZ112457.1:0-137496 GCA_002120305.1 Hypoxylon sp. CO27-5
CCCCCCCCCCCCCCCCCCCCCCCTTTCTCTTATTTACATTTCCTTATTGTACGAGGAGTTATGAGATAGTAATTCCCCGGAAACCATAAGACCCTTTTTTTTCCCTCCATTCTACCTCTCGTAAGATCTGTCTCATTGCTAACTTACCCGAGAAGCCCATCCCGGCTGGCCTTCCCAGCTACTGCCTATTGAGCTCTTCGAGATGATCGCGAAGTACCTGCCTACCCGCAAGGACTTTGGGTCTATGCGCCTCGTCAACCGCGAGTTCAATACCAAATTGATTGGATCCTTCGTCCAACAACTCGTCATACACTTGGGCCCAGAGCTCAGCGCTAGATTGGACACTGGTGTGACCCTTCAGGATCGTCCAACTTCCATTAACATCACAGATCATATGCTGCAGTCGGAAATCTTCAGCAGGTTTGGACCGAACATCCGTCGTCTCGGACTCGCTCTAGAGCTACAGGAGCATGAGCTGGCTACTCCAACCACCGGCGATTTGGAGGAAATCGACTTAAATCCCTGGAGTATATGCCGGTGGCTCCTCCGGATGGATGAAGTTCGTCCTGATCTGCACCTAGAGAGGGTAATATATTCGTTGGAGAATATACGTGGCGTTTCCGCCCTCATGACTGGCGCCAGCAATGTCCGAGAACTTGCCTTATCTTGCGATTGCGGCCTAGGTTATCTTCAAGGTCCTGATGTCAACCACTTGCAGCCTCCTGCACGACCGCCTGTTTTTGGTGATCCCAACCTGGTTCGAGCCACTGACGATAGATCTCTCCAAGTCAGGTACGCGAAGCCGTACAGGCTGGAAATGCTGGAACGCAAGCTGGCTGCAGCTGGTGTAGAGCCCGAGATAATCCCATCTAAGATCAGAGAATTTTTTGAATCCGGGAACACTACTGAAAGTAAATGGACCCACGAGGAGCGGTCGAGATCCTGTCTCCCTAGATGCCCCTATCACAGCCGTGATCTTTTTCGTGCTCCTGCAGAAGACGTTATGATTCGCCTGCAGCCGGACCAACTTACAGATACGCAGAAGAAATTCCTATTCATGTACCTCTCTGCTCAACAAGGTCTCGTCCAGTCTTTCCTCTTGGGAGTTATAGACAATGGTCCTTCTTTCATGCACTTGACCAAGCTCAACATTGCACGCATTCCGAGTCTCTATCTCGAGTTTCTCTTCCACGACGACTTCTGGTCCCGCTTGCCCGGTCTTCAGGAGGTGGCCCTTGGCGTTATACCCGAATGGAGAACGGTGTACCAACAAGACATATTCAATGTCGCAGTCGAGCAGCTCTTTCCAACGGATGCGCTTCCCAAGGTTTTCCGCTTACTGAAGGACTACATCGGCAAACAATCACGAATCAAGCGACTTCATTTTGAATGGCACTGCGGTGGGGAGTTTGCGGCTGGCTGCATGCAACGAAATAGGTATGTCCTGCCGGCGCCCTTCCTGAAGAGTCACCTCAAGGTGATAAATTCGAGTCCGAAGAACCTTCTCGTTCTTCCCTTTATCACCCACCTCTCGCTCAAGAACTGCTGGTTCGCCCCGAATGTCTTCTATCGTATCATGGATACCATGGCTAGGGACTACTCCCTCGAGGAGCTTGAGCTTGAGACGGTCTCCCTGAGTGGCCCTCCTATTCATCGAGGGGTAATGAGTGACGTAGAAGATTTTCCCCCGCCTCCCCCAACTGATGACCAGGACGATCATGCTCATCATATGCTAGCCCAGCAACATCTAGCTCACCAAGATCTAGCTCAGCTACATCAACATCAAGCCCAACAGAACCAAACCCAGCAGAACCAAGCTCCGCAGGATCTTGATGGAGACGGATTTGAAGGCGAAGACGAAGTGGATGATAAGGAACATCCGCTTCAGAAACCGCCCTGGCTGTCTTGGTGCCACATTATCGACATGCTAACACCGGGCGAAACTATCCGGGAGCTAGTCTATAAGGAAAGAGAGGGACCTCTCGCACCTCCTCTTCGTATCACCAAAAAACTCAAGCTGCGCAAGCTCATCTTCAAATCCTGCGGCTACGTCGAGGTGCCCGACTTTAGGTTCATCTCAAACCGACGATTCGACGATCTACAGCTGCCACCAAACCTTGTACCTCTAGAATTAGCAGCTGAAGCGGCTATCCAGCCGACGAGAAACGCGGTCGCACCCTTTCTGCAGAACAGCACCGATCGGCATCTCGGAGAAATCTGCATGGTGATGGATCCTTGGGAGAAGGCTACGATGCGACTAATCTGGGAATTCAACTTCGGATGGGTTGGCACGTACGACCGGATCGTCATCGACGCTGCTCGGCAGGATGGCATTTTCATCCCTGGTTACGGCCGCTTCACTGGTACTCTCGAGCGTGATCCGAACGCCCGCCCAGAAGAGGATGAGGACGAGGAGGTTGCAAGCAACTCGTCCGCCGGAGATGACCTGCTTGATAAACCCGTTAACTATGTGTTCGACACTTCGTTGTTCGACAGAAACTACGACGACAATGATGGGTTGCGCGAGGTGATGTTATTCCAGGAGAGAGAGATGGGCTACTGTCGTGAAGCAGGGATGGACCAACTTCTTTGGGATCAGTTGTTCCGGTAGCTTTGGCTGCTTATAACCTGTCTACTATTGGACACGATGAAGGCTTGAGATTCAGGTCTTACTCCTTTCTATCTTGTGGTTTTCCCTCTTTCTTTTTCATACTTGTCTCATTGTTTCTTGCATGGCCGTTCTTGCATCAGGCGGCGTACGGAATTGAAAACCGGCTTTTCTGTGCGATGTACCCATTGGAACACATTGCCTACCCCATAATCTACCCTTTCCTCTACATGCTTGCACTAAAGCCCGAGTCCGAACAGAAGCTTCGGTGACATATACCTCGGAGAGTAACATACTCTACGTTTAGCAACGCTTGTTTCTGGGGCCATGTACGCCTTGGCCCCCGTCTACCTATTCCGACTTCACTATGACCATCGATCCCGAATTACGTTTAATACGAAACTGCAAGGCCACATGCAGGAAGTTGTACGATACATGTTTTCTGCCATTGTCGACAGTGGAAATACACCCTCTACTCTCGACTTCTCCCTTTGTCAGTGTGAACTCACTAGTCGCACTTTATACTACGGACCTCGACTCACGACATCCCCAAAGATTTCAGCAGAGGCTGCTGGCTATCAGTATCGATGGTGGATCCTTGAGGGATAATGAGGAGAAAATAAAAGGAAAAAGGACCTACCGAAAAAGTATCAGACGGAAAAACGAAAAATTAAAAATGTATGAGAAACTTCGCAAACGCATTCGTCGATAGGAGACTTGAGTGCTTTGCCTTGGACAACACCCGGCCTTGCAATTTGTTTGCATGGATCGGACAACATCACTCTTATTCCATCGGCCTTTACGGTTGTTGTGGACTTTCCTACACCCCCCGATGAAAATTGCAGAACCTTTCTGTAATGCTTTGAAGGGTGTAGGAGAGAAAATAAATGTGGTGCTTGGCATGTGTTGTTTCGCTGCACAAAATCGCTTCCTTTTTACATCAGCCTCGTGGCTGTTGCGGACCTTTCCTATTCACCCTAATGGAAATGGCAGATTTACCGTTGTGATAATCTGAGGGATGGAGGGAAAGAGAGGAATCGTGACACTTTTTATAGCTGGATGAAAATGAAGATGAAAATGAAAATGTACGATAATTCAGAGCCGCAGACAATGCCTTAGCTAGTGACCTAAGGCAGGGGATGCGGATTGTAAGATAGCTTTTGCGCAGAGCAAATGCAATGTAATGCTAATGCCGTTCTGGCTGAATTGAATGAACATGGTGCTATGAACTATTGTGATCGAGCTCGTAGAAATAATAATATGCCGTGGACTGAATGAACTAACCGCTTCTACAAGATGAGAGTAGGTCGGCGCATGGCTTACTAGATACAGACAACAGGCCAACACTTCAGTGCTACGTTTGATATACTGCTGTACGAGTCTCACACAGGTCTACATTATCTTGTGATGTCCCATAATCATGGTAACAATTCCGAATTTCGGGGGCGATAGTATCCACTAAGACCATTCTTAAATTTACGAAGGTTCATCAATCACAAGCGCAAGGAAGACTCGAGGACGTTGTTCAGAAACTTTTTGTGTATTGGGGAATTCACGAAGTTTTTAATTTGCTTCGCGAGAGTGTTGCATGCCAGAAACCTAGACCCATGCTTTGCGACCGCCTTGACACCTGGAGTTTAAAAGCAACTTCAACCCCGAACCGTCTTCTCCATTAATCGTCACACCACCTTACCCCCTGTTCTTCAAAAGAATCTATGAGGAAGTGATGGCCTTGCGGATACGAGCACCGCGTTGTCTCGAGTTAAGGTGGGCCTGCTCGCGGCCGACAACAGCTTCCGACTTCTGAACAACCTCCTCGCCCTCGGTCAGGATGAGCTCGATGTGGCACGGGTTCGACATGTAGGGGTTGATCTGCAGAATTTGTTAGTTGACCTCGTATTTCTGTCATTTCGGAGAGTATTGGGAACGTACACGACCGTGAGCTCGGTAGGTTCGTCTTCGTTGCTTGGGGGCCTGGTTGACCTGGATGTGCTTGACGATCAAGTTGCTGGTGTCGAGGCCCTTAGCATCTGCGTTGGACTCGGCGTTCCTGAGGAGACCGAGCAGGAACTCAGCCGACTTGACGGGCCATCGAGCCTTGGAGACACCGAACTGCTTTCCTATTCACACCATTCATGTCAGTCCGCCGCTCTACCATAGTACTTGTATCGATCATGCAACGAATTCCACTGGCGCCTCTCTATATCACTCCCAAAGATTTTTACAAGACTAGTTTCCCTCAAAATAAAATCGGGATCGAGGTGGTGTTCGTACCTTGGGCTGTTCGGCCGGTGCTGCCAGCGTATCGTCGCATGGGGACAGCCTCAGTCTTCTCCTTCACGTTCTCGAGGAACTTAACAGCGCGGGTCAACTTCCAGCCGTTGATAGCCTGGGCAGTCTCTCGGGTGTTCTTGAAGGAAACGCGCAGGTAGGCGCCGCGGGCGCGGGCCGACTTCGCGGAGTCAATCTCGGTGGCAGCGTATCGAACCTGGAAAGAAAAGCTATCATTAGTTTACCTCATCTCAAATTCATGATGATTGCCATAAAACATTGACATGGTCGGATTCGAGTAGTAGGTCGATATCACGATTGTCGCGAAATAATAAGTAATTCGAACAATTCATTCGGATGGGAATCTAGACATACCATCTTTGCTGCTGTGTGGTGTTGAGGTGGGAGATGGACTCGGTGTCGTTTGTTTGATTGAAGATTTTCGCGAGGTTCAAGTTCGGGAAAGTTCAAATTGTGGAAATTGAATTGTGCCCTCGCTTACGGCCCTGTGTGGTACCGTGGCTGCGTTCTACGTACTCCCAATAAAAGAAAAAGACCCACCTGGTCCAAGCGTGGTTTTATCGATACCGCGAATTTCGAGACTTAGGCCGGTAAATCTTCGGTTATTATCAGCTCGGACCATGCAGCTCCCCAATTGCGCTCTAAGTGGCTAGCAAGAGGTAGCTCCAAAATTTTTTTTTTCTTGTCTGAAGCTTAACAGGATTTTTTATCGCTAGAGCTCTACGCTTGAGATAAATTTTCTTCCAATCGTCGCCGACAAATACTTGACGCGACAGACGACGCGATAACAGTTGTCGCGATCACTACGAAACTCAATCCTAAACAATAATCCTATCTAACATGGGTTTCACACCGAGAGGAGGTCGAGGCGGTGGCCGCGGTGGTGGTGGTCGCGGTGGTTTCGGTGATCGAGGCGGTTTCGGTGATCGAGGCGGACGAGGCGGCCGTGGAGGTGCTCGAGGTGAGTTTAATCTACATGACTGATACGATCTAGAATTCCATTTATTAATAACTAAAAGGTGGTGGTCGAGGTGGCTTTGGCGACCGAGGCGGACGGGGTGGTGGCCGCGGTGCTCCCGGTCGAGGACGAGGTGCTCCTCGTGGTGGTGGACGGGGAGGCGCAAGAGGTGGCGCAAAGGGCGGTGCAAAGGTCGTTGTTGTAAGTGAATGGTCGAATTTCCTTGGGTTTTCACATTTAGCTAATTGTATTTTTTAAGGAACCCCACCGTCACGAAGGTGTCTTCGTTTCTCGTGGCAAGGAGGACCATCTACTCACTCGAAGTATCGCCCCTGGCATTGAGGTCTACGGCGAGAAGAGAGTTACCGTTGATACCACAACGAAAGGCGAGGATGGCACCCCCGTCACTACCAAGGTCGAATACCGAATTTGGAACCCTTTCCGAAGCAAGTTGGCCGCTGGTATCATTGGTGGTATCGACAACATCTACATGAAGCCCGGCTCCAAGGTTCTGTACCTTGGTGCTGCTTCTGGAACGTCAGTTTCTCACGTAGCTGATATTGTCGGCCCTACTGGAAACGTCTACGCTGTTGAATTCTCCCACCGATCTGGTCGTGATCTGGTCAACATGGCCCAGAACCGAACGAACGTCATTCCTATCGTTGAGGATGCTAGACATCCTATGAAGTACCGGATGCTTGTACCAATGGTCGACTGCATCTTCGCCGATGTTGCCCAACCTGATCAAGCTCGTATCGTTGCCTTGAACGCGCATATGTTCCTCAAAGTTGGCGGTGGTGTAGTTATCTCTATTAAGGCAAACTGCATTGACAGCACGGCAGCTCCTGAAGCAGTCTTTGCACAAGAAGTGCAGAAGCTGAGGGCAGAGCGCATTAAGCCCCAGGAACAACTGACGCTAGGTACGAACTTCTCCCCTTATTCAAACTACTTGATGCTAATGATTGTTGCTAGAACCTTATGAACGAGATCACTGTATTGTGATTGGACAATACCAGGAGGCAAAGTAAGCACATTAAGGTTGGAAGGGCAACAACCCCTTTTGTGTTGCATTACGGTCTTGCTGTGACGATCATAATCCACACGGTTCCCGGGATGGAGTTATTTCCCATCAAGGCAAAGGCGACTCGGCGTTCGGAGGGTGGGTTTCTTGATGTTTCTGTGCATAGTTCTCGATTAGGAACAAGTCTTTCTGGTCAATACCATACAAGCATTTGGTTCGCGCATTCCTTTGTTTTGACCATGATTTACCAAAAGTTCTATCGCCACTAAAGGTACCCTTATATTGTCATATTCTACAAGTGTATTCATCCTCCCGGACGTAAGTTACACTTCGTAGAAGACTTCAATCTCGCTGGCATATCATACATTGGCGCATCCTGGAGGTAAGACCTGCTAATTCTCTCCTTTCACATCGCAGAGGCCTCAAGATTGTCGGTCGAGAGACAAGCACCCACACCTTGACCTCATCTAGCCTCGAGCCTAACAGACTCTTGATGATTCGAAGTAGATACCCAGTTACGCGTTCGTCCTCACACATCTTTGATCTGCCTTAATCTCCATCGATCCCCATCTTGGTGACAACTCACACACAGCATGATGGAAACATGCACCCATCACTACTGCTGCGCCTCATCCCCGTCCTCAACGTCGGCCCACACGTACTCTTCGTAGCCGGCGTTTCCATCGGGCCTCGAGTCGGAATCTTCAGTGGCAAAGAGAAAGTAGGACGATCAATTACTTCGCATTCAGGACATGGCGAGGGTTCCCGTTCGCCAACACTAAACGCACCACCTGAACCACCTGCACTACCACTGCCATTACCTGCGCTCAACCCGAACCCAGAGACCGGACCCGCGGTGGGTATAGCAGCGCAGCACTCGGGCCCCGGCGGTAATAAATCCGCCGCCTTCGGCACCTCTGGCATCGTACACTCTGGTAGGTGAAGGGCAGGCCAAAGGGTCGGATCCCGCGCGCACCGGTTGCAGCAGTCGCACCACGGCGGCCAGCACCATGGGCCTGGAACCGGTAGCGGGCCTATGGGTCCCACGTTCAGCTGATGCTGTTGCTGCTGCAACCAGTATTGCTGTTGCTGTTGCTGTATCTGATGCTGCTGCTGCTCCTGTTGGTTCTGGTTCTCGAACTCGGGTCCCAGGATCACTACCCGCACCACGGGCTCCGGCTGCCAGTCCATCTCGTCCGCCGCCTCGAACCCCACGCCCGCCTCTTCCGCCCACGCTAGGAAGCGCTCGCCGCACTGCCGGAGAGCCCCGTGCGCCCAGTTCCGGAAGCGTAGGTTCGCGCGCCGGACTGAGCTGCATTCGGTGCAGAAGCGGGTGTTGTTTTTGCTGTGTGGTGCTGGAGAGCTAGCGAACGGGAGGGGGAGGTCGGAAGGGTTGACGTTGTCGTCGCCGAGGGTGTTGTGAGGGCCGCCACGGTTCGCCTTGCGGTTGCGGGGGTTTGGGCCGTTGTTGGTATTATGCGAGTTGGGGTGGTGGTTGTTCCTTCGACCTTGACCACGATTATTGTTGTGCTGCTGCTGCTGCTGTTGCTGATGTGGTGGGCCCGAGAAGCTGCGGTTGTTGTTGGGCTTGTTGCCCCCGTGCCATGGTGCTGCGCCCCGGTCGTGCGATGGGAAGGGTTTGTTCTTGCCTCCTTTCGCATTGTACGGGTGTCGGTTCTTCGCTGAGGGTTGAGGGGCATCGCGCATGATGTGGTCATCGTCGAAGCGTACATTTCGTGGCCCTGGCTTGTTGTTAGGGTGTGTCTTTGGGCGACGGCTTTTGTTCTTCCTCCTACCCATGACGTGCTACAATATCTCGGCCTTGCGCTTAAGCTTCTCTCTTGATGACTTCACTTGGCGGCTCTTGAACGTAAATGGCTCTTCTGGACTCGACTATTGGGTATTCTAGCTATGCCAGAACTCTTCAAAAGCGCCACCAAGGGAGTTCTAGTAGAGATATATTGATACCATAGGCCTCCAGTAGGTATGAAGGGATCTTAGGATTTTTAAAGGGTTTTCTCTCCATCTTAAACTCTTGATAGTTATGGCCTCTGAAAGGGTGCGCTCAAGATACTCTGATGTTATGGGATCAGTAGGGACATTCTAGAAAACAAAGGAAGAAGCCATCGTGGATAAGGTGACGGGCTTTCCCGTGGATTACGAATACTATCCATCGGAGTCTAACCTCGTGGTCACCGCGAGATCTAGAAGTTTTCTATGGCGAGGATATCTGAGTTGTCTTATTGAAGTAACGCTACAAAGAGGACTTTGGATTTTCAGGGGGACCTCGTCGGTAGTCATGCAGCTGGTCTCATAGTTTATTAGATAAACAATGGTGAGTATGAAGGCTATGAGAGTCTTCGTTGAACACGCGAATAGCATTTGACACATGTGTCGGTTGATGAAAGCCGTAAGTCTTTGTGAACATTGACGATACTCTGCTCTGAGACCTGGCTTTTGCCACTTAGGTTTACAAATACAATCAAAGAGCCATTATCGGTATACGATCTCTGAAGAAACATTTAGATAGAGGCAGAGTCCATTTGATTGGATTAAGGGGGAAGTCCGAATGAAGTAAGCCTTCGTTATGGGAGCACTTGTTTCCTCCATTGTATCCTCCTAACCCAAGACATGAGGAATTACTTGACTGCTACCTAGACGCCACTTAGGTAACCTTAGAGATCTAGACGCCGCCGTTTCCTAAGTATTGATCTTTTCAAGTACTATTGCCAACGGTCTTTTCTAGAGGATTTTCTACATCTTGTCTTGCCACTATAGTATGTTGGGCAAAGGGGAAAGACGACATGGCACGGCTTTACTTCGTAAAATTTGACTATCTCTATTACAGCAATTATTAGCGCAATCGAGATTCCAAGGATTCATCTAGTTCTTGCCGTGTTGTAAGCGGGCTTTAGGAGAACATGAGGCTCTACGGAGCCTTGAAGGCGTGATTAATCCTGGAGTTTTAAAGCATCGGGTTGCCTGTCACTCACCTCATACCCCACCAAACGTTCTAGCCACTGTCATTCCACATATCAGCGAATTTGGGTACGTCGGGTAGTATTCATGCTGTTTTAGTGAGGGGAGCGAAGCTATCATACGTACGCTTTGACCTCAGAGAGGACACCGAACTACGGCACTTGGCAGTTAGGCTATGAGACACTTGAACGATTCCCCGGATCGGCCGTTAGACCCTGGACATCCGGTCGCCAAAAAAGAGGAGCTATTAACACCGGGGAATTATTTCAATGCTAACGTAGCAAGGAGTTTACTAGTGCCTTCTCGCCACGAACATCTTGGATGGGGTATATTTGTATTCCCTAGATCTTATAACATATAGCTCATACGAAAAGTGTAAATATTGAGAATATGCTGACTTACTTCCTTGTACTAGGGCTAAATACCTATTGAGTAGGGATTAAACGTGTACGTCATCTTAGGAGGTAGTTACTATAAGGTAGGTGTGCAGTAGATGGCTATGTTCTGTTCTGTTCGATGGACATCTTAACCTGACGTTGAAGCGGAAATGGATAACAACCCCATGCGCGCATTATCAGCTAAGTACCTGCGCTAAGCGACCCCCTAACTAGCTGAGCTATGTAAGTTCGGTGAAGAAAACTCCTAAAGTACGCATGCTGCGTAGTAGTCTTGTGGGCTTAGCGCCGGCGGATCTGCGGATTGTACTATCGACTATCGATCAAGCGATCAGTATTGAGCTTCTCTTGGAATGGATCTCCCGTCGGATAGCCAAAGTAAAGGGAGACGGTGACATCGACCGCTAGGATCTAGACCTCATGCGGTCCGCTATCCATATCGGTGTAAGACGTAAGCACCGCTGAAAAAAACATCTTGAACCAAGCCCCGGGTTCAAGCCGGAGTAGATCCTTTTTTTTCTCCTGAGATCTCCGGGGTGTTTCCGGACATTAACTTACTGTGAACTAGGGGGATCTTTTAAGCCTCAACATAGAAAGCGGTACGAATTATCGATATCCTAAATCGCCCGGCGTTCATTAGTTATGTCTGAGAGCAAGCCGATATAACCCCTTGTGTATACTTGACTGTGGTTATTCCCAAAAGGATCAGATCAGTCGACGACTTTAACTCTAAGAAATGTAGTTCGCAATTTTAAATGTTTTGAAGAATTCTCAGCAAGGTTGCGATGATCTGGTGCATGAGATAGGAGAAGTGTCGCACAGCATTTCGGCAATGCATCGTAAGAGTAACTGCCGATGTTTGGCGTCGTATGGTTGGCTACACGGTAACGTTCTATGAAAAAATACCTCCACGGAAGAGATTAGGTGGGTGCCATCACGGAATGAACTGTTGACGCCGAAGTGATGATATCGAATATCAATTCCCAAACGGATACCACTTTCCCAGTTGAAGTCGTACACCGATTGGGATGTGATGGCGAAGTTAAGACATCAATTTCAGCAGGAGTCGCGGCGCAGACAGCCACAATGAGGTTCAGGCGGTCCACAGGAAGAAAAATCAGAGAGAACAGCTCGAATCGCTCTGGATACGGGGCTTCCGGAAGTATGTATGGTAAGCTTATGGGCTTGAGCTAGGTCGAAGCGGTGTAACGAATCCTCCTCAGTTGCTGAGTAAAGGCTACCAGTGAGAATAATA
Organism: Hypoxylon sp. CO27-5; assembly: GCA_002120305.1. Classification (NCBI taxonomy): domain Eukaryota; kingdom Fungi; phylum Ascomycota; class Sordariomycetes; order Xylariales; family Hypoxylaceae; genus Hypoxylon; species Hypoxylon sp. CO27-5. Next base: position 11,509 of record KZ112457.1, read on the forward strand.
ACTCCAGAAACTTTAATAGATACCTAGGTAGTTACCTAATTACCCAATCTGATCTGATCTGATCTAAAATGCTCCGGATTATTTCAGTGTGGTGGTTTGGTCTGTCTAACCTGAGCTGGGTATAGAAAAGAAGGGACGTGGAGCAAGATCGAGATAACTTAACAACCTAGACAGATCTTCATTCGTAAATAATTTCTTTAAACGCCACATGGAGATCATGGAAGATTTCGGGGATTTCCAGCAACGTGGTTGACGGCGTTGGCACAGATGTTAACGAATCCTCTTGTTACGAGGATGTACATTCCCGTCTATTACGCACGTGCCATGTTACTTGGTATATTTTTGGAGAATAAATTGCACATTAACTCGATTATTATGTAATATGCAGCTTACGCTGGCTACCATCTATGTAGCTGGGAAGTTTCCCAAAGTGCAATAGTACAAACCTTACATACGGTACATGTATACTACGTGTAGGTTAGGTACATACATATAGGTACTAAGGTACATACATGCAGCTCGCCAACTTCAGCTTCTTCTCATCCGATTCGCGTCAGCAACTTCTCCACATCATTCTCTTACCACCACCAACGGCCCACTTCCCAATAACAAGCCTGGGAAACGAATCATCTCTGCAACTGAACTGCATTGTCACAATCATCCGTGGTATGGCCCACCGTAGGTATCCATAATAGTTTCCAGATGAGAGAAAGGACCGTGACCTACCGTTCACCTTTAATGATGGCATTTATCGGTCCCTGATACTCCATTCTTGGGTTACACGTTCGATTACCTGCTCTCAATGCTATGATCTCCCAATGCATAACAGAGTAATCTCTACATCATCTAGCTTCTGAATAAGCTTCTACCGTCGCTTTTATCGGACTCTCCTATAATTTAATGCCATATCTGAAATCCAGCAATCCCTTCCTATCATAGCAGTGTTTGCTGACTCTAGTGAGCTTTGTTGATGACAGATGACGAGATGCGTCTAGTCGCGTATCCTTCTGATCTCCTTTTAGCGAATTCCAGAGCCGGAATACATCGAGGTTTGTCACTTGACATGCCAACCATGTGCTTGGCCAAGCCTCCCTTGCCCGCCAAGCTGGGGTAACGATGACCAAGCCTCTGATGCGTTTCGGCCATTATCCACACGCTCTGGGGTTTGCTAAGCTATCCCCAGCTAGATCTGAACTAGACTCATGCCGCGTACAGTGTAGTACAATTGCTACTTATTAACAAATCGAGTCTAGATGGCTATCGTGAAAGTCTCCTACCAGCCAGGCCATAAGCCCCCTGGCTTCTTACATACTACTTATTTCTCTAGCGAATATTACCGGTCGAGTCCCAGAATAGTTGGGCTTCCCATCCCTGCTAACTACGTCTGTGCATTTGGAGTTAGTTGCTATGGTTGTCAGTCTCTATCGTAGCAGAGAGCGTTTTTACCTCGCTCCGCATAGTACCATCTGATTGGCCTTCACGACTCGAGCCACCCTTCCACAAGCCGGAACCGATTTTTTTCTAGTCAGCTCAAGTTGAAGTACATGCATACCCTGCCCCTGCTGTGAACGAACAGTCAGGGCGTCTTGACTAGTTGTGCGTGGTTATCCCAGTCAGGAGCTAGGAGTTGCATATCTAGTATGCTGTCCCCCCCAAAACGTTCCAGAGCACAAGTCCACTTCGATAGGGTTTGGCTCGACTCCCATAGTATCTTAAAAGTGCAATTACGAAGCCGGTATCAGCGGAGTTTAAGTTATAAGATTCCTGAGATCCCACCCCGTTCATGCTGTGCAGCACGAGTGGGACTTCAGGGTTCAGCCGTGATCGATGAGTTGTAATTCAACGAGCTGGCTTATCCATCCTTTCGACATTCCGAGATTGGCCCTTCTTTCTTGATAGCGTTCAAGCGTATGATGTCAATGCATTGGTCTGCTGAGCCGGGTCTTGATATATGACTCAAGCTCTTGCAGAGGCCTACTCCACGCTTTTCATCATCCTATCGACATCCCGCCGGTAATAATATAGATCGAGCCGAGTAGCGCGGTTCGAGGACCAACATTTCAACGGGCCACCATAGCACGGAGATTCGAGGGTCTACCCATTATTCGAACTACCTATATCACCAATATCACCTTTGAATTGACGATACCTTGAAAGATGTCGAGCGAGTTGACACCAGGAGTGCTCCGGGCAATCACCATCATCGAGCGGGTGGGCTCAGTGTTCTCATTGCTAGGATGCCTTTTCGTTATTTTCACCTTCACTTTCTCGAAGGCTTTTCACAAGCCTATTAACCGCTTAGTCTTCTACGCCTCCTTTGGTAACATGATGACCAACGTGGGAACGTTGATGTCAAGGAGTTATGTGTCGGAGATTAATTCGTTTGGATGCCAATTTCAAGGATTCCTCATTCAGATGTAAGTCTCGCCGTATTTACAATCACTCCTTCATTTATTTACTGAAATGACCCAGGTTCCTACCCGCCGATGCCTTCTGGACTTTGGCGATGGCGTTTAATGTGTACTTGACATTCTATCACAAGTTTGACGCCGCTAGGCTCCGAAGCATGGAAATTTATTATCTTCTATTATGCTACGGTATCCCGTTCGTCCCTGCGATTGCCTATGTCTTCGTGAAGACGGAGACAGCTGGTAGAATGTACGGCAACGCTACTTTATGGTGCTGGGTTAGCTCTGGATGGGACATCTTTCGGATTGCTACTTTCTATGGACCGGTCTGGTAAGAACTCAGAAATTCCGCCATTCAAGTTTTACATGCTGACTCCCTTAGGGTCGTAATCCTACTTACCATGTTCATCTATCTTCGTACAGGTGGAGAGATTTACAAGAAGCGCAAACAACTACGCGAGTTTGGAGCCAGCAGCAGCGCCCACGATCCAGAGGCACTCACTATGGACGATCCCTATTCGGTAAAGACAACTGAAGTAACGGTGACAAGCGAATCCGCTGAAGAGAGTTCACACGGAATTGACCTTGCCCCCCTTGGCCGATACGCCCCGAGACCTAAGCCGGCATACTCCGTGACAATCTCATCCGATAAAAATAACGGCCGACCGCAGCAAGGGGGTATTATGTCCCCTGCCCAGAGCAATGTACCACCAACCCCATCGACAGCTCGGGCACAAGCAAAGTCGCAAAGGCGAAGGGCGAATTACGAGGCAAATAACGCCGCATGGTCCTACAGCAAGTGCGCTCTCCTCTTTTTCACGGCACTCTTGGTCACCTGGATTCCGTCTTCGGCGAATCGTGTGTATAGCATCATCAATACGAATAAAATTTCGGTGCCGCTAGAGATCATGAGCGCAATCGTATTACCGCTTCAGGGGTTCTGGAACATGTTCATCTATATGGCGACGAGTTGGGAAGCTGTGAGGATAACATTCTCAGATATCTCAGCTCGTGTCACTGGCCGACACACGGAGCCTAGCCGGTACAGCGGCGACCACAACGACAAGCGCAACTTTGCATTTAGGATTCCTAGTCGATCATCACGCAAAGACTTGGAAAGCGAAAGTATAACGGAGCTAACCAACAGTGGCAGGACGTCCAATCATGACGCTAAGGGATAGACGATATGGCGATATGACACTATCAAATGTTGGGGGTCACGACTTGTAATTTTTAACCATTTATTTTATTCTCACACATACTTCGGAAAGGAATATACCTTTTGTTTGTATCAAAGCCTTACTTGTCATATATAGCTATATGTACTTGTATCCAGTCGCCATCGAAGCGCATATACATACCAAACGATAATTATTGACTACTTGGTCTACATCCTACTGCCTAGAAGTTGAGATAGAGTGTTTCTTGTTTGCCTCAATGTCTCAATGTCTCAGACGAAACAAGGGTTGAATTTAGGCTTAGAAAAAAAAAAAAAAAAAAAAACAGACTCGTCGACGATGGTGGCAATGCCCCCTTGAAGCTTACAGTGTGAAAAGGAAGTCAAATCCGTTAGTCGGGCCTTTCCCCCTCGACGCTAGCTATCCGAAACGCGGAGAGCTAAGCTTCCCCTGGGTCGCATCGGCCGACGTTCAATTCCTAACGTTTCCTACTAGAGGACCGAATGATTTTTTATACGTACGTATATACGAGATTTCCATCAAACTGGTAGCCATCCAGATCTCAATTACCGATCCCCGACACTACTTCTTGAGGCGCATAGCTACGTAATGGGCATATTTGAAACACATTGGCCAGGTTTCTGATGAATCAGGGCAATATACCTGGAGTATTGATCAAGACTTCACATCGAATACTATTTCATCTTTGCGCATTCGCCAGAAGAAAAGGTGGAGGTGGAAAAATATTTTGACGAACGGGTAGGACCAACACTGCATTTGTCACAAGGGGGGCGAGACTTTATTCCCGATTAACTTCTAGCATGCCCAATACGTTATTCATTACATTTCTAATCGTCGAACACTCACCCCCTAGATCTTGGTTACATACATTAATCGACGTGCATTAGGTAAGGGAATTCTAACGCATGGGCTGGGCTGGGCTTGGGTTAGGTTAGGTTAGGTTAAGCTTGGCGGGGTGATGTACGGTAGTGTACTGTAGAAGTGTTCGATGAAGTGGTTGAGGCGAAGACAGAGAGGTCACAGTAGGATGCAGATCTCCGCACGATAGGTTACCCTTGGCGTTCAGGGCACTCTTAGCGACAGATCCAGGGGCAGTTCTCGGCGATTGGGGTACAGACTATATAGCATGGTATCGTAAGTTTGGTAGCTAATAGAACGATGTGGATTAGTGTAAGAATATAGCGTCCATAAGGCTGATCTATTGTACTCATCGTAATTAATGTTAACTCGCTCTGCTCGCTCTAGGCGAGATTTGGATCATTCCTATGCTGCTATGTACATCGCAGACTATGGAGCTAATATTAATTAGATGAATATTTACTAAACGTAATGACGGCCAATTACGAGCATAAGTCAGGTTAGTAGATTGCTTGGTAATGCTCTATTGACTTGGAATGGCTCCTTGCGTATTGTCGCTTCAGCTTCTAAGCTCGACACCGACGGGGCCCTGGCGCTACTACATAGATCAATCTTGAGGACCTAGATTGTCTCCATTCTGGACTCGCGGGGTAAACAATTCTTAGGGCATAATACTATTACTTTTAAGGGGCTTTATAGAACCATGTCAGTGCGTTCAACGCCCTACATACGACTTGAATCCCACGCTACAGGCACGTAATTAGGTAAATTCTTGTTGGGTCGAGACCCTTTCTGTTCTCCTGGAATCTCAGGGGGCAATTGGCCAATAACGAGCCGCAAAATTGGGCTATATGGCTCGAATAGGTAAGGGGCCTTTACCAGGGCCGCCAGGGGTCGTGAATCTGGGTGAGCTCTGTGCCTTGAGCTTCTCATTTGAGATTGGTCTGTCTGTTCCCGATCTAAGACGCTACTGTAGTTAGCAGAGGCGTTGCGTCGCTACTCTATTCCGGAAATCTTTCCGTAAACAGGCCGACCGTACCCGCTGTAGAAAGCAGCAAAAGCAAAAGTAAGGGTTGCCAGAACGGAAAGCTCTTCGAAGGCAAGAAGAAAATTTTCAACATGTTAGAAGCCGTACCGTCGCATGCAGCTGTTGGACCATGGCTCCGGGTCTAGCGAAATGGACATGCAAATTCGACCTGCTGTTACTTACCATCGAGGGCCGGATAGAGAAATGATCGGAGTGCTCGGTTCCCCTATCGTAACATCACAGCCCTCTTGAGATTGGTAATTGCATACGGCACTGGTCGCCGCGTTACATAGTGCGAGTAGTAAGAGAAAGGCAGGGGGAATGGCGACAGATGAACGGGATTTGCCTTACGGACCGAGCTAGGTACTTCACAGTAGGACTTGGACGGTGGAAGTCGGCGATTCATACCCGGCAGCGCAGGGCTACCGGGCTTTGAATCGAAACTTGCCCGATTCCTTGCTATCAACACAGGGTTCCTGAGGTAATCTCTAGGGATCCTCGAACGAATTATCGATAAAACGTATCATATAGCGTCCAGGTTCGCGTCATTCTACCAAGAGATTCAACGAAGATGAGGTAGCGTAGCCCTACTCTGATTAATGATACCGTACCATGGATATCATACCTTCCCAAGGCAGGAAACACAGCGAATAAGACCTCGACGAAAAAAAAAAAGCGAGCACCATGTAATTACAACCAACGATAAGCTTCGAGAATTTCACTCTCCTTTTCCGTTCCCACGGATACGGTGCTTTCGCCGCCTACGGCACGTAACAGCGCCAAGGAGAGATAATCCCAACCAAGAAAGCTTGCCCATCTCCGATGACGATTGTCAATTCCCACTCGGGTTATGGCTCCGCGTGCATCCCGTGCGCCTCTGATTTACCCGCATCGTGGCGCCGTCTCTGCAGACAATAAAGCTTCGTGTCTCGGTTTTTGGGGGGCTTCTTCTAGGGCTTCTGCACGAGCCGCCGAGAGCCGGTATCTGATGCCGCGCGTGCAGGTTTTCATGTGCCAAGCAGGGTAGGTATGCAGACATGCATGTGAATGAGGATCTCCAAATACATGCCCTATCTGTGTATCTGTTATCAGTGCTCCTTAAGTAACCATGTACCCAAGATAGGTCCAGTATAAAATGACGAGTCGGGTGCATGTACATACAGTTATGTACTAGAATGTATGCGGGTGCTACATGCAGCAGGTAAGGAGAAAAAAGCAAACAGCCCACGCAGCGACGCACAAATCGGATTCCCAATAAGCACCAGGCCGTCGACCGAAAAACTCGTACATTAGCGCCCGCGCGTCACCACCGCCACTAGGGCCTGAGTTATCCCGTGCGATCGGGATACAGATATTTAGGATTCAGGGGCTTTAAAAAGCAAGAAGCAAGGAGCAAGGAGAAAGAATATAGTAGCCAGCAATTAATCCGACTTGGTTGGTCATTATAGGCAGCTCGTTCTCTCAAGCTCCAATCACATCTCCACGAGGGAAAAAAAAAAAAAAATCTTTTCTGGAGCTGTTATATTGCACTTTTCCTGCTAAACCGTCACGGGCGTCGACTGCAGTGCCTCCTCGCGACGAAGGAGGACAGATAGAGGCGAACTGCACCGAGCCGCAGTCGTAAGCCTCCTGTGAGGATTCACATGCATTCAATGGCCCTTGGGCATATGCAGGTACACATTGGTAAATGAGTACGATCTACGGTCCCTACGTACAGCCTATGTAACGTTTAGCAGGACCCTTCGTCTCATCCTAGCGACAGACTCCAGTCCGTACCGCCATGTTCATTGCCTACGCTCGAGCAGCAAACAGGACCGAGGTTCCGAGTATCAGGCTCGTTGTACGATCCCGAGCGGCAGATTTCCCTAGATCTCGAGATCTTGATCGAGTGAGGATGCAAGTTCGGTGCCAGTTCCTAGGCAGTCTCCATTCCTCGGTGGCCTTCCAGTGGTTCGGTGGGCAACTGCATACTATGTAGGTACCTAGATTTGCTTCAAACTTACGTAGTACGGCAGCGCGAATAACAAGATGCACATGTCCATGTTTGCTACAATTCTGCTGTAGTCCATGTTGCTCAGCAACGTCGTTGTATGCGTCGGACTCCCAGCGCCCAAGATCAGATCGGTGAATGTGCCAGATAAGCTATTAGAATGCTAAGATCCATGGTATTGGAGGACAAAGCCAATCGGTCGTGCAATGTGAAGTTATGGGTGGTTATTTACTGTATTCGCTCTAGGTACAGTACCTTTAGACTTCCAGATATGAAACTGGTACTCCTTTCGTTCACATGTCCATAATACTCTTAGCGGCAACACAGTTAGATGTAGCATAGGCTCAAACAGAAGAGCGCATGTGAAATAATTATCATGTCGAAGCAAAACTTGCGCCCGGGTATCTTCCACTAAACCTACTAGACCTAAGCGAGAGAGAGCACAATTCGAGAGCGGGTAGAGAGCGTAGCAATTTTCCATATCGAATAAATCGTCGAAGACTTTCCGTTGCTTTGGTGGCGTGAGACATAATATCATCAAAGAGTATAATGATTCGTTCCAGGGCGTCTGTACGATAAGCAGGTACAAGTTGTTCTTTTGCGCATTTCGGGAACCTAGTTCAAGCAGACCTACTCTGTATTGAGTCGGAGTCCGCAGGATAGTAGTAGCCCCAGCTGAACTAGGGAGCTTGCTTTTTGTTCTTGACGGCCACGATGTGAGAATACTGCCAATAGGTACCCCTCTCAAGACACTCCTGAATTATATCTTCTTCCTCCCACCACCATCGATCTGCGTGGACGAATTTCCCCCAGATCTCTTGCCACAACATCCTCGCGATAAGGCATCGGAGTTCGCTCTCCACTGAAGTTGTATTCTTTGTGTCATTGGTAGAAGCAGCGCATTCATGCACAGCACGCACTGAGACCGTTGTGATGGTGCTTCCGAACCCACGGAGTTTCGCGACAGCTAACCAGGCTGGAAATGTACCACTGGGGTAAGTCGTACGGCACCGCTTCTCAAGCTGTATCAGGAGTTTTTCGAATAACCATTGGCGCAATTTTGGCCCCATCGAAGAGGAGACTGGCTGGGGGTCGATCAGAGTCAAGTGTAAGGCACCACCTGGAGTCAAGCAGCGGTAAATGTGACGGAGCATCGGAGGGATTTCGCTCGAGGCGAATAATGCTGGCATGGGCAGACACGTCACAGTCGAGTATAGCTGGGGTGCGAGAGGCCGCGACCCTGCGGATGCGGATATCGCTGGGACGAGTATCGGATGAATGTTGGGAAATAGGGTCGGGGATATTGGCTTCGGTGAAAGGTGAGATATCGAGGCTTGCGGATGTAAGGCTGCAAGGAACGATGCAGATGCTGCTCAATACTGTTAGCCAACCCGTTGAAGATTCCACTTTCGTTGCATGGTGCAGTACGCACCTTGAGATTCGTAAAGAGCGAGCATTCTAGGAGCCTTCGACGGCTTTGATGAACCTGGGGCCCCTGGGCGATTATCCGCGCGCTCCGGAAGTGGGATGTAGCCCTCGCTCTGTAAAGCAGAAAACATCCAACGCTTCTTGGTCATTTCGAGCTCTTTATAGACCGTAGCATCTGAAGAATGTCCCATGCTAGACTTGATATTGGCGAGCATGAGCTCTGGAGTGGCGACCGCCATCATTCGGACCTCGCGTTGCAGTGCTGCAAGGCCCGGAGACATGCATTGATCCGAGTCGTCACTTACTGAAGAATTATGTAACCTCTCTTCATCCACTGGGGCTGCATTTTCTTTGGTCGGAGTGCATTCCCACTCGTGAGGGGGTTTCCAAGCGTCTGGGTTTCCTAGTCTATCGTTGCTATTCCAGCCTGGAGTGTATATACCGGCATTGCCTCGAAGCTCGTTCGGGGGCGGAGTTTGGGGTGATTGAGACGGAGATGCCGTAGAACCAGGGTCATCAAATGCTAATGGGTCCCTACAGAATACATTAGGACAGGCAGCCAGCACATTCACAAGTTCCAGGGGCTTACGCTCTCTCGGGCAAGTCCGGTATTGTGTCTGATATAGGGGGTGTTGGTGCCTTCGTTCGACCAGCAGAGATAGAGACTTCGGAAATCAACTGGTCGGGGTCTTTCTCTGGATCTCTGGGTGAGTATGTGACTTCAGTAGTTCTAGTAATAAATGAAGAAGGACCCAGAGATTGAATCAAATTCTCTGACTCTGAAGGAGGAATCGTGTCGTTCACAGAGACTCCCGCGCCAGTGCTGTTGGTAGCAGCAGATGGTTGTGTCCATTTCGATAGCGTGGAATCTACCGTCAACAAGAGTCAATGTCCGCGAGTACTGATTAGCATATTCGAACTTCTTACCTGGGGATGACAGACTGGAAGTGTCCGCCGTCTCTAGGCGCTGTACCGGGAAAGGACCCTTTTCTGTAGGTTTCACCGTAACCTCCGACTCATCCTGGTGAAGTATCAGAGACTTGACTCCGTATGCTGATGTTCGGTTAATCTTGTTGGGATCGGGAGAGAGGAGCGCCAGAGATGTGGTGGGGTTATTTGTCATGGACGGTGTCGGGGGCTTCTTCCGACTCCTAGTCGAAAAGATTCCGAAGCCACGGTCACTGGAGGTCGAGCTCTCGGTCGAAATAGATCGGCGGCTACTATCTGGCTTCGACTTCTTCTCTTTATCCTTCATCCTCGCCGCTTGCTCTTTTTTCTTCATTCTTTCGCCCATAAGCTCTCGATTTGGATCGGTCCAAAGTACGTCAAACATGGTGGCTGTTCGTGATGTTGTGGTCGTTCCGAACCTCCCCTCGTAAATATTCTAGTATCTGAGACAATGATATAATACTAGCTCTTGACCGATCGAGGCTGGCAAGAACCCAATAGAACTGCAGTGTGGACCAAACCGAGAGCCGATTTTCTTAAAGATCAACTCTTGGGAAAGATTGAACGTGCCATATCAAGAAGTGAAATTAGAATCGTTGGCGGATTCTGTGAAAATATAGTCGTAACTAGGTTCCTGGTCTATCAGATGCTGTGATCACGAGAAGAGACAGGAATCGGTAAGAAAGCCACTTTCTCTTATAGGGAGGTATTTGTAAGTATTTACACACGTCACCACTCATTCGACACACCCACCTAGGGCGCTTGAATGTGGTGGATTGATTAGGTATTTCCACGAGGTACTGGCGGTCGAACTCGAATGAAGTAAGAATGCAGAAATTGGGCGAGTTCATAGACCAAGATAGATAACACGGCGATTAGAAGAAGAATTGACAGTTGAAGATAAGAATCACCTGAGGAGACCGAGGTAGCTTAGAAACTTTGTTTAAAGGTGAGACAGATTCGAAGCTGGGTCGAGATCTGGGCAGGTTTTGAATTATCACTTAAAGTAGGTACATCATTTTTAATACACCACCCCTCGTACGTGCTTCATCCGAAAGATGGACTGCATACAGGTACATACATGTATATATGTACATACATTTGTACATACATTTGTACATACATGATAGATTGACTGTATGGACTGCGGGAAGCTGCGCTAATAAGATCCAACGACGCACCTTCCCGTCCAATTCCTTTTCGAGTCTTGACACCATGCGATCCACTCCGAAATCCACTCCAAGATACCTTCACCCATCTGCTAATGAATGAACCACTTGTACATGTTTGCGTGATAATAACTAGCCCCACGTTGTTCATGATCAACAACTTAAGTCCACTCTTGCCATGAGAAACATGAGAAATATCGTGGTTCTATAACACAAGGACACATGTTGCAACCACGGAGAGCGGGAAAACAATAAATATTCTAGTTTCGAGACATTGGTCCCTATAATGGAATAGTATCTCTTAAGGAATCCAACATTGCCATAGTCCATACACGCCTAGCTTGTTCGTCTTTGAGGGGGCCTTTTTTTTTCAAAGGTTTTTCCAAGATAATGTCACCCGATTCAAGATAGTTCAGTGCTCCAGTAGTAGAGGTCACCTTGTAGGGTTCTAGTATGGTCTCCCGAGCCGACAAGTTCAGTCGCTAATAGGACTCCGTGGTAAGGATTCCAGTCTATTGGATGTCCATTGAAGGCAGCTAGATTCCTAAGGGTCATGAATATACCCAAGCATTTAAGCTAGCCGATTAGGAAAAGGGGTTGACGAAGGTGAATCCAGCGACTTGGTAGACAGCAGTTATTGTCCACCGACATCTCCACAGGTCTCTGGGTTTCTTTAAGATGACGATTCCCTGGATTAAAGATTAATGTGTGGCAATGAAAACTACACAAAGATTACTGTGAGACACTTCAGGCTCGTTTTCTACAATCTTCCAAGTACGTCGCAAAGCAGCTGGAGCAAAGGGTTGCGCAAGACACAAATTTGAGAGCACGTTCCAGTTTCAGGGCACATTTCCCCGGATAGAACCACAAATTGTACAACTAGTAAGAATATATCCTCCTCACTTGAGAAGTAAGCTTGAGCTTGTGGTTTCTATCATACTTTGCGACTACGATTTATGATCAGCACATCGCGATGGCTTACGTAGACAAACTCATCTCTCTGAACTTACGTATAATTGACGCTGATATTCCTACACTACTATATGTGCCCCATACATGTAAGAAGATAAATTGACATTGTGCTTCACTTCGCTGCTGCACACACTAATGTATAGAAACAAATTGGAATTCTTGCTTAACTGAACGTCAGCGCTTTTACTATTCTACATGTTGCTTACGATGAGTGATTACCTATGGTACATTAGATGATGCTACCTACGTTCACTGGCGTTTATAACTATACAGAACTAGGATAAAGACAAGCTACAGGTAATTGTGGGCATGGGAATTTAATATAATGTAACTCAGGATTGCTTCGAGCAGTAGATTACGATCATCATCTCTATAAAAACTTGTATAGTGGTATACGCCATCTGGGTTATCCCTTGTTTACTAGGTCTATCGACCGATACTCTTATCAGCTTCTGCTAGCGCCAAAGCAACTTAGGTATTTGCCCTTCATAGAGAAAAAGCGGCGAATGTGATTACAAATGACTTTCAAGGGCCACTATTGTAATACCACTGTGCCGGTAACTGTGGTCCTCACAGGCTGTATCAGGTAGGTAGGAAATATCAGGTTGACATCCATTGTAAACTACCTAGGACACAATAATGGTGTGCAACCAGGGCCCTCAATGTTGCTGGGGCAAAGTCAATTGCGAGATATAGGTTGCCCGGTCTTCTCTTCCTGACTCCCTGGGCAGCATCCTCGGCATCTTCATTTCGTGGGTTCAGCTGGTACTATAGACTCGCGAAAACTTGCTGTAAAGCAATTGGTGAATGAAAGGTATGTCGACATTCATATGACCGATCATAATGAGATTCCCTAAGTGGTGTCTTGCCTAGACAATTTATAGAAACGCTACTCGAACTATTGGCACGGTCATAGACGTGCTCCTAAGCCTCAGTCGGTATGGACTCTTTTCCGATTCGCTTGTGTAGTCTAAATCTAGAGCGAGGTATCCTTGACATGACTTCTGCGGCTTCTGTTACATCGGTTAACAATGAAGAATCTCCTACAAGAGGGGACACAACATGCACGTCCCGGCTTACACAAGAGATATGATAGCATGGACACACGTCCGATCTCCACTCTGTGCTCTAGCAGTATTATAGCTTGCGTAACGGTCTATCTCGGTAATTGGCGAATTTTCCCGCATGTCTCATGTCCTTTCCCACTATCTAGCCCATTATTACCTTATAGCATGTCATTCAGAGACTTGATTATTCGTCTACAGCTTGTGTAACAACCTTGTCGAGCCTCTCGGAACTCACATGTTTGCGATCACTCGACGTTGAACAATCTATTGCTGGTGTAAACATGAAGGCCATAGATGCCAACAAGGATGATAAAGGGGGCTAGAAAGGGGCAACGTAGGGTCTGATAGCGGCCGCAGCAAGTAACAACACACGCGACATATATGTGAAGTTGATACTTGCATACACTGATGCTGAGCTACCTTATATACCTAGCGAGGAGGCTCATAAGGAGTGAATGGCCAAGAAGATGGGAAAAGAAGCCGGAAATCCACATAGCATTCCGCATACTTGAAATTGGAATGCCTAGATCCGATCGTAGGAAAACCCCGGCAATGGAGCATATTCTACCCATATATCTGCAGCAAACTTACCTTTATTCTTGGGGAAACCCTGGGACTTAAAACAGCAGTGTAGCGCGTTCTATATGGTCTATTTCATCTGAGGTATGTCCTGATTGCTATGTAGTACCGCTAAACAAGGATACGCTTGACTCCACCACAGGCCGTCTTTTATACCTTTCCATCGCACACATATATGTAATTATTCGTTAAAAAATAAAAGAAGAGGAGTACTGTATAAGGGAGTTTTCGGGTAAAAAGGACTGATCTCTAAGTCTTATGAGACGTATCAACCCGGTGAATATTGAAGACACATCGTTCTTACCCTAACAGTGCACGAAATAATTCCACAGGAACATGGTCTGTGTCGGTGACTGTTTGACAAAGAAAGAAAAATAAAAACGTAAGGTACCTACCTCATATCGAAATCAACCATGAAAGTCTGGTGGAGGGTGTCGACGAGCACTGGACCCCTTTTCTGCATGTACGGGTCCTCGTACTGTACTGACATCCATATGTTGTATAGCGCCTGTGCATGTCTGGTGTGACACCTAAGTAACCAGATTGGATAGCTCCAGAACGCCGAATGCGAAAATCTGAAGACCCTGAAGTCAAAAACATCTAACTGAGAACTCTATTTCCAGAGTGGACTGATCTGAATAATAAATTCACCCGATTGTCCCAATTGGGCTTGTCCTAACCAGGTACGTCCATGCCTTAGTTTGCGAATATGTACGGTGGAAGGTGCACATTCGCAGTTGCCCTCTCTCCCCGAGTCGCGTCGTCGTTTCCTTCCTACAGAAAGAACGCCTACCACGCACACATACATGAATCCACATGGGAAAATCAAGATACATTTCCGCCGACCTGACCTTCTTTACCTTTTCCAACCTTTCACAACTTCCACCCATCTTCGTTCGTACCCAACCCTTCCCTTGCACGACTTTCCCTCTTATCCCCTTTCCTTGTGCGATTCCTACAACGCACAAGAAACATTCCTTCGCAACTGACAAGGCGCACTCTAAGTGCAGATTCGGCAGACACATTGAGGTGCGACTTTTCATTTGACCTTGTCCTTCGCGTCTTGCGCGCCGAGAAACAAGGTCTGTCTCCATCTTGTTCTTGTGTCTCGCCTCGTCTTGCCTCTCTCAACCAATATCGTCCGCATTGTGGACAACAAGTATCATACCCCCAAACACCATTCATATCGCCGACGCGACAGTTTTTGTCTTTCCCCAATCCCACTAGATTTTGTTCCCCTTCCACTCACTACTTAGGTAGGCAATTCCTGCCACTCATTTTTTTTGTGCACCTGATTCATTCGACGCGGCTTCTCGTCGCTTAATCACGACACCATGCCTTCCCTGGCTGGTTTCCTCGACAGCTTGTTGAGCAAGCTCAATCGCATTGATGAGCGCATCAATCGCTCGACCTTCGGTCGCGTCTTTCGCCTCGATGGCTCTGGTCATGTAAGTTAAACTGTTTCCATCTTCGCCTCTCAATTCCCCTTCCAATCTTTAATATCTCGATCTTGGTGTGGTGGACACTATCTATATCACAGTTCCATTCTGCCGTCGCAAGTTTACAACATGCTATACCCCAATTGTATCATGACTAGAACCGCTATGCTGACAATAATTAGCCCAAAACTGTTCGAGGCGCCTCTTTCTTCAGAGAGATCCGTGCGGGCATGACTACCTTCGCTACCATGGCTTACATCGTGGCAGTTAACGTGAGTCAGCTATCCGCCTATATTTCTTTTTAGATCATTCTTCTAATAGAAAAAACAGGCTGCTGTTCTTGCTGACTCCGGAGGCACATGCAAGTGCCCAGCTGGAACAGCCCCAGGCTGCCCTGGTGATCCGGACTATGCCCTGTGTCAGACAGGTAAGTCTCCCAAATTTCCAGATAAAGAGTAACCTTAATTTTAAATGATAGCTAATTCTTCACGCGCAGGATTGAAGCGAGATCTGATCACTGCTACTGCTGCCCTCGCAGGCCTCTCCAGTATCGTGTTCGGTTTTCTTACCAACCTGCCTGTTGCCCTTGGGTATGTTAAATTTTAATCTAGAGTATATTGTAAACTTCTAACATTATTTTAGACCAGGAATGGGACTTAACGCCTATTTCACCTACCAGGTCGTCGGCTGGCACGGTACAGGTCAAGTTCCTTACGAGATTGCCCTCACTGCCATCTTCGTGGAAGGTTTCATCTTCATCTTCCTAGCCCTCACAGGCTTGCGACAGTGGCTGGTTCGAATGATACCTGCTACTATCAAGACAGCTTGTGGTGTCGGCATTGGCCTGTTCCTCACTGAGATCGGATTGTCCTATTCTGCAGGCATTGGTGCCATCACAGGAGGATTCTCCACCCCTCTGGCCATCGCTGGATGTCCCGCAGAGTATCTTGACACCAAGGGAGAATGTTCCAGTCACATCATGACAAACCCCGGAGTAAGAAACCCTTTCTAGATAAACATTTAGTCTCATGCTCACGATTGGAAACAGATGTGGATCGGTATCTTCGTTGGCGGTATCTTTGTCGCATTCTTGATGGCCTTCAAGGTCAAGAGCGCCATCGTCATTGGCATTGGAATAGTGTCTCTCATGTCTTGGCCGTGAGTAGAGTAATCCGAGCCCATCTAGAAGAATCAACTGACCGTGATTTAGTCGCAACACTTCGTTCACTTACTTTCCTTACACGGAAGCTGGCGAAGAACGATTCCAGTTCTTCAAGCAGGTTGTTGCGTTCCACCCGATTGAGTCCGTCTTGAACGTTCAGAATTGGCACCTCCATGGAACCAGCGGAGCCCAGTTCGCCCTGGCACTTATTACTTTCCTTTATGTCGACATTATCGACTGTACGGCGACTCTGTACTCAATGGCCAAGTTCTGTGGTGTTGTTGGAGACGATGGCGATTTCCCTCGCTCGACCCTTGCCTACTGCACTGATGCAATCATGATCTCAATCGGTTCCCTCTTTGGTTGTTCACCAGTTACCGCATTCATTGAGAGCGGCGCAGGAATCGCAGAAGGTGGTCGAACCGGATTGACCGCAATCTCGGCCGGCATCTGCTTCTTAGTCTGTCTCTTTTTCGCCCCGATTCTCGCCTCTGTTCCACCCTGGGCCACAGGATCGACACTGATTTTGGTAAGTCTTACCTTTGGATTATATTATTCGTGGGGAGGTGGCTAATTTTTGTTCCTAAAGGTCGGCTGCTTGATGATTCGTCAGGTCATCAACATCAATTGGCAGTATATTGGCGATGCTGTCCCATCCTTTGTCACACTGGCTTTCATGCCTTTCAGCTACAGTGTCGCCTATGGTCTAATTGCGTAAGTCCTCATCTTCGAATGTATGATATGAGCTAATAATTGGAAATAAAGGGGCATGATGGTCTATGTTGTCCTCAACACCATGATCTGGGCTGTTGTGAAACTTACCAACGACAGAGTCACTCCATCAAACTGGCATGAGAAGGAGGTTTATGACTGGGGAATGGGCGCTAGAACCCTTCCCGGATGGCTGAAGTGTCTCCAGAGAAAGGTTCTGCCGACCCGCTTTCAGACGGACGAGACGAAGGATGGTGTGGAACTGGTCGACAATGATAGTGCCATGAATGCCGCCACCGACTCCAGTTCGCGAAGCAATTCTGACGAGGAAGAGAAGGAAGGACGAGTCACACATAGTCAGCATGAGCAGGCTGTAACTCAGATTCTAGCTCAGGCTCAAATTCGGTCTCAAGCTCTTCAGGCCCAGGCCCAGACTCAAGTCCAGCCTCAAGTTACTCAGGCTGAGACTCAGACTCAGGCCCAGCCTCAAGCTCAACATCAAACTCGCCCTCGGAATCCGCACGCCCTACCCTCCCTGGACTAAGCGGATGAGTAAGGGGTGAAGTAACGCATGTCTACAACCGGCATGAACTTACGGATAGCATTGTGCAATCTCAATTTCTGGATGTGATTGCTGCTGTACACGAGGAATTATGAGGAGACTATGAAAATGGTAATAGGGAAGGGGAGATGACATGAGCATACTGACAGATAGGGGACATGCCGGGAATTGCAGGGATGCATCAGATGATGTTTTGAGATATCTGTGGAAAATGACTAGGTTCCCCCCTCCTTGAGGGCGTATATACCTGTCTCCTCCATAGATTAATTTGTAATAGCACCTGCAGAATCTCGTTGCTAGCTTTAGCATAACGGAAATGAATCCCCCAAATGATAATGGCCTTTGTATACCAATAAGGGAGGTTTAGATGATGCATAACTGATGACGTAGCTGCTATAGCTGTAGTTGAACCGTATTAGATTGTTGTGGGTGCCTTATCGCGTTATCTTATCATGCTGCCAAGCACACGAGTTGCCCTAGCTGAGCCTGTGAGCTTAAAACCACGGTCCACAATAGCTTTAGGTACATGTACGCAGGTACGTAAGCATAATGCGTACATACATACATGTAGTACCTTGATCTGTAGCTGATGTCTTCATTAATTCACATCCTCAACTACGCAACTTGATATCACATTAACCTCTATTTGGTCATTCTAGACAATTAAGAGCTTGCTAGGTTCAGGTGAAGGCGAAAGAAAATACCTTGTGAATCTTGTGCCTTCTCAGAAACTCGTACGCCATAACATTTTCTGCAATCAATTTTTCTTCACCCAAGTCTTATACCTACTGCTAGCTCTTGTGGTTTCCCTACATATCACCAGTTTGCAACCAGCGCGCCTTGCCCGTCCGGCAAGTTTAATTGAAATATGAGTGGCGGATGGAACACCAGTTGAGTTTACTCCGTTGAAAGTTATTTACTTTCTGGGATGGGCTACTAATTATATTTCGATATAGTTGAATCGGATGCCGTATGCGAAGCCCTCTTCCCAGTCTACGCATCTCTAATAACAACCTCGGAACTGATTCACATGTTGTAGGGTGTCTTCACATTCCTCCTAAACAACCTAGGGGTCCAGAATGTCCAGTTCGAAGAGCTCGTCACCCTAGAACCCGAAGCGCTAGCCCAGCTCTACCCCGTCTATGGCGTCATCTTCCTCTTCAAATACCCGACAGATACCCCGTACACTTCGACCGACAGGCCGCTCGACGGCACCTTTGATCGCGACGCGGCGGAGAGGCTCTGGTTCGCGGCCCAGACCATACAGAATGCGTGCGGCACGCAGGCGCTGCTCTCCGTGCTCATGAACAGAGACGCGAGCGAGGTGAATATCGGACCCCAGCTGCGAGACTTCAAGGAGTTTACGCTGGCGCTGCCGCCCGAGTTCAGGGGCGAGGCCCTGAGCAACAGCGAGTTGATCCGGGACGTCCATAACAGCTTTGCGCGCAGCAGCCCCTTCGTCGACGAGACGCAGCGCCAGGGCGGGGAGACGGAGGACGCGTTCCACTTCGTCGCGTACACGCCCATCGACGGCACGCTGTACGAGCTCGACGGGCTGCAGCCGGCGCCCATCAGCCACGGCGCGTGCTCGACGGAGGATTTCCCCACCAAGGTCATCGACGTGCTGCAGCGCCGCATCGCCCGCTACGACATGTCGGAGATCCGCTTCAACCTCATGGCCATGGTGCGCGACCGCCGCGTCACGGCGAGGGAGATCGGCGACCCGGAGATGCTGGCGAGGGAGGAGCGCAAGAGGAGAGATTGGCAGTTCGAGAACGCGCTCAGGCGGCACAATTTCGTCGGGTTCGCAGGCGCGGTGCTCAAGGGCGTGGTCGATATGAAGCTTAAGCAGGGCGGCGATGCGTACGAGAAGTGGATCGAGGAGGCTAAGGCTAAGACGAGACAGAGGCTTGAGGGCAGGAAGAAAGGGGGTGGTGAGGACGTGGAGATGGGGGGATAGGCGGTCTATGCTAGGCGGGCAGTTTTCTACTTCGTGATGCTACGTGCGATGGACACGACGGGTTTACGGCCGAGAAACTTGCTCTCGGTAGCCTCACGGATTGTAGATGCGATGGCTATCGTCTCTTAGAGCTGCAGGCTACGGCACACGGTACATAAGACACGCTAATAGACTAACTACTACGCTTGTTTAAGCGCGAAATGGACTAAATAGGTACGAAGCTATTCGCCCTCTTGAATTTTCTACGTAGGGCTTGTTTGAGGCTGAGCCTTTTGGTTTGGAATCACTCATCGGATACGCCCCTAATTACGATGATTCCAAATCAGTGTGGGATTTCGTAAAAAAGGAACTGCACTACTTCGGAATTTGCTGGTTTCCAGTCGGCTTGGTTCCGCTCTACTTTACTCCATGCTTCCCATTCCCCCGATACGATTGGTTACCAGGAAAGGCTACTAATTCTAGCGGTATCGTGTATACGTAAGTAAACCTGCATGATCGCAAACAACATTGAAGCTAGGACGCATCATGTAAGGTACCATATGTAGATCGGGTGGGGGGATATGTCGTTTGCACGTTTCAACGTTTTAGATCCTGCCCTCTAATCTGAAGATGGCGATGTTTGCGATCCTCGTCCCGCACCTTAACCGTATCCCTGGGAATTGTTGAGGCAGGCAAGCTGGGCCGTATGAGACCTATGCGAAGTGCTATACACGGCTATAGCGTGGGATTTAGCGTACATCTAACAATGACCATTGCTGTAGGCATTTGATAGTGATACTTCCTCTTATGAGCATACTAACTCTCCCTACAATACCCACATAGGTTTGACAGAATACCATACAGTTGTCTTAAACCCATAGATGCTAGCAGAACGCCTGGTATTATAACAAGCTGCTTAGCTACCCGATTGCGACCAAGATCGGCCTCGGCTAAGGGCGACTGGGACGCGCGATAACTGAGCTGAGAGCCACGCGGTTTAAGGAGCAAGGTTGAAAATAGAAGACGGACTGGCCTACGTCAGAGCCCTGGGTTCACTTTGGATGGACTGATTAGGCTTTCAATATGTCTATTTTATCGACAGACCTGCCATGCTGTTGTTTCAATCTTTTAATATCACCTTTTCCACGCTTCGGTTAGGCGCTATTTTGAACTACTGTTGATAAATGCCCTCTCTACCTAATCATAATTAATTAAAAGAGAGAAAGTCTCACTGCCATTGTATTATTCAGGGAGTCTAATTAAGTACATTGTGCTTGTGCCATTCATTTTGCTCCAAGGCAAACACTAGTAACAATACAAGATCACCTTTATATCTCTCTGCCATATGGCTGCCCCTTCTGCTCACCCTCACTTATTCGCGGAAGCCTTTCTTTCCAAGTAAACTCCAGCTGCGTCACATATTTCCAGTTGAAAGGCTGATATGTGCGGTCGAATCGGTTCTCCGTACGGTTCTTGCTCTCGTTCGGGTACAGGTGTAAGTTTGTCCCATTATAAAGATTAGTGAATTTTGTACATTCCGCCTCGATCGCAGGCACGACTCTGTTCTTATACCACTCCGACTGTGCGTTGTGGTCTTGCCGATGTCTCGTATAGTATGCTCTACGGAATGGTCGTAGACGACTTCCATCCTTGCCGGAGCGGTGTGCATCAGGCTTCTTGCCAGGTTTGTCATCGTACTTCGGCTCATAGGTGTATTCGTAGTAGAAATAGTCAGTAAATTGATGAGACATGGTTGGCGTAGCAATAGTGTTCGTCCTATCGGTAGTAGTTATGGTAGAAACTTTGTGTGAAGGGGTAGAGATTACTTGTGATGGGCAAGTTGATGTCGAAAAGATTCATTGGAAGTCAATATAGGAGGTCGAGGGGTAAGGCTGATTCTATTAATGTCCCTAGGAAAGCTATCTAACGTTTCATGGCCTAATCACCATGACGGCATTGCATGAGTGGTTTAAATAGGGTTTATTCACTTTAAGACGTTTCTTGCTGTATATGTACCTAGTCCGGCGTCAATCTATATGATGCATTGCCCGAGTCCCCGAATGATCCAGCCTGCCAAGATTAGAAGGGAGAACGCCCTTCCGGCTTCTGTTTCCAAAATGCAGAGATCACATAAAGCACTAATAAGAAGTGTCTTTCAATTGATTCTTTTTGATTAGCTGCCTATGAACTACTTGTTCCCATAATTTGATAACTTCCACGGCGCAACTAAATCATATGTTACAGCCCCCTCTTTCTCAAAGGCCGATCATCGGGTGTAAGAGATTCGTAGCCTTAAGGGGTTGTTGTGGCGTTGACGAGCGGCCAGTTGATACCCTTGTCGGCGGCGCCAGTGTTTCCTAATCCTGCACAGGTGTACAGACCGACTGGGTTGTTCTCCGTAGCCCTCATGTACTGGAGATCCAAACACTCCTCTTCATAGACATTAGTTTGGATATTGATATAGGGGTTACATAGCATTATGGTACTTACGTGGGCTCGACAGCTCAACGGCAATACGGCCATCGGTCATGACCACCCACTTCTGAGAGTCCGCCGTGTCAGAGCATTCCTTGATGTAGACGTTCGCCATATCCTTCCAGTTGCCTGTTCGATCCATTACGTCAGATTAAGACAGGTCCGAAGTACGATTTTGTGAGGCTCTTACTCTTCTCGCCTGCATCCAGACAGAGCTGAGTGCCGGCAAGTTGGATCTTAGTGCTGCCGGTCTTGAGGTACCATTGTTGCTCAGGTTTCTGGGCAGCAGTCTTGCTATACGGGTGAAGGGAAGAGATTAGGATCCACGTTCATAGAAAATTTTGAGGATTCAGGGGACATACATGACTAGAGTGCTGCCGCTAGTACTGGTTTTGGGGACCACCACAAACTTGGAATTCACCATTGAAGTGATGTATACGGTTCTGTAACCCTCAGGGGCCTGGGCAAAGCCAGTCGCGGCGAACGCGAGGGCGAGGAAAGAAGTTAGCTGCATCGTGATTGTCGTAAGTGCTGTATAATTAGACGAGTCTCACTAATAGTTGGCGTTTAGGTATAGGATCGCCAGCGAGGCCATAGACTGAAAGACGGAGGTTTCTTATATACTGACAGACAGACCCCCCAGAATAGACCAAGCTGTCTTTGGAGCCAATTTAGTAGCCTAATTGATATCCAATCCCCCCAGGCCTCGAAATATATTAAAGCTCATTCATGCTGGGGAAGTTCCCCATTTCTCGGAGCTTGGTATACATTACCTAATCCGTCAATAACCTATTAATTAAATTGACGGAGAAGACCATGCGTCGTATCCACGATCGTCGGCAGATTCTCCACGAAATGAGCACCAATAGATCTGCCGCTATTCTCATCTCCTCCCTCACCTTAACCCCCCCATATCATCGCCGGCTAATATCTGAGAGAGGAATGGTGCGGCATTGAAATCCCCAGGGGTTGACGTAGAGGCAAATCTCCGACCGCGTCTCAATCCGGAAGCATATAGAATGTTATATGTCATCAAGAGCCTTCCATCGCCAAATATTCGTAGAAAATGATTCTGGAAAACTAGCACGCAATCCCGGTGGCTGACGGATTTCGTGATAGACCGGATCGGCGAAACTGCCGACTTGTGGTTGTGGAACAGCGCTTAATCGGGAATATTCGGCCGCAGGTGGAGGATTATGATCGAGTTGCAGTGACATCAATGAATGCTTCATGATGGCTTCTGTGAGAGATATGTGATGGTGTAACTCAGGGGCCTGAGAGTGTAACTTATCAAAACATAACATACTAATACCTCATATACTGCTTGGACTCATTCATATCCAAATCATTTGCTGCATACGTGTACCTACGGTATCTGTCTGAATGGTTTATTTCCGTTTTGCATTGTATATAACTTGTCTTAAGACCCAGCTGTTAGTATTTCGAGAGCATTATCAAGATTACTATTTCTTTTAGCGCTATTAGCCCCATTGTGTTAATATTAGAAGACGCCTTCTTTTATGATCTATTTTATATTGTCTTTACTTAGGGGAAGGATGGCTTACTTCACAAATTAGAAGTGCTAAATAGGAGGAGCTTACTAAGTAATAGCTTTATTATTATCACTCGCCAGCATCAACGAACAGAGATGAGGATTCATTAGCTTATAACTTGGCAATATAACTACGAGCTAATTCCGCTAATTTGAACTCCAGAAGCCCTATTGCTATTTATATACGTTGTAGTCGAAGCCTTATCATGACGCATAATGATCAGCTTAATAATAAGGTCAACGAAAATGATTACCCAGGTAGATGATTTAGCAACTGCGTAAGCCGTCCAGTTCTAGTTAGCTAAATATTGAGCATTATACTAAGTTGTAAGGGGTTGGTTGGAATCCACGCTAGGTATTCAGGGAGGATGACATATCGACGAGATACCAGAGGTAGGCTCTATGAACTGTCAGAGATTGCTAAAATGGAACTTTCCGCCCGACTTCGAGTTGTTCTGGATGACCATGATATGTATCCCTTACACGGTTCATGCGCTGCCCATAGCTTGCATAAAAGCCAGGGAGGCAGTGTCACGATTTATCCAAGGCTCTGGAAAATAGCCTCTACAACGTAATGATCTTATTTTAGACCACTAGGTGATAGTCCGGCGTCTTCGGATAAGCCGAAAAGATGGTAGTTTTGAATCTAGTGAGTAGTATTTTCACCGCTGTATGGTCTTGCATGTTTAAACACTCAGGAGAATTCCTAGCCCTGTCTCTGTTTGCCATGTGTTTAGGTCCTTGGATATCTTACCTACCTAATTAACGATACATCCTGTAGACAAGCCATATATCTTCGGAGCCAACCGATATTATTTGATGCCGAATCATGACCGCGGCTGAATTCCCCCGTTCGAAATTCTTCTGCGAGGAATCCTTTGTGTAACACAAAAGGGTAGTTTATGACAAATCTCGTGATCACTGAGAACGAACGGTGTAGGACTTTGAAGATTTCTTTTTGGAGTTCCAAATATTAGTTGCTTTACTTTATACTTAACCTATATATAGGAGGAATTAATCTATATTCAATCGCTACAAGCTTACGCATAGACCCGGGTAGACACTAACCCAACACATGGCAAGCAAATACATCTGTCTCAGATGCTTCCAAATCAACTATGTACCTACCTAGCATACATGGTATACAACCACGTCGAGCCAAGAACCTTACAGTGCGCCCATATACATCATCATCCTTCGGACCCGGCGGCCGGATCGTCGTAGGATTCGGGACCGCTGTCGCGGCCGAAGCCAAGGCCAATTCGCTAATCTGTACACTAAAGAAGGCTGCGCCTCCCCCAGACTACTAAATGAACCCTTACATGCGCGCCCATATTTATATTAATTGTACTACATACTTGTTCTACACCGCATAACACAATGTCTTAACGATATGGGCTTAGACTTATGTAACCGCGGGTATGGAACAGCCACGGCACATGGCCCCCTGGGGTGTTATAGTGATCTTCATATACCTAGCCGATCGGCTGTAACCCGACCGCTTGGTCGAGAGAGTTAGGTGGGACCCCTAGCTTTGGAATCATGTTTATTTTTAATCATTAAAATGAAGGTAATGTTTCGGAAGACACGGCTTGGTACTGGGAGACAAGATTATAAATTTTGATTCCATATGGTCTTGAATGGAATCACCCGAGATGATAAATTTGGCATGTTGTGGTGGTGAAGTGGACCACACTGCAGGAACTAACCACGAGTAATCTCACGATGGCATCTTGAAGCGGTGTGCAGAAGTATAATGAAACACTATTTTATAAGTTTATTAACAAGATAATACTATACGAAGAGAGAACAAATTGGTATAATATAGATCGTAACATAGGATATCCCTTCGTAGCTCCGTCTCTTCATACGCATGCATGACATCTCGGTATCAGGTATGCTCGATGAATTCCGCCTCCCCAAACGCCCCTATGAAGACAGAGGCGTGTTTCTCTATCCAGACAACAGCTAGATTGTTATCGGAGATACCCGCCATGTCTGCCTCCCTATTATACCCTGATTTTTTAATGATTATACAGTTTTACTTGGTTTAGAGATAGATGGCCGTCTTAATCTTCTTGAGATGTGCCTTCCCAGAACCAGTATCTATTTCATATGTTAGCAAAGTATTCAATTCAAGCCATGTCAAAGAGTAAGAACGTACTGTGCAGCATATTGCACCTCAAATGCAGCCGGCATACCCTGGCACGTCGCTGGTGCGCTACCACCGGCGGTCTCGACGCGGTAGACCTCCTGTAAGTTGCCCGTAGAGCCGACACGTGTCTTAAGTCTCAACCATGGAACAGCCTTCTCGCCTTGCTGACCCGTAGGCGCGTTGTCCGGTGCGGCGGTCTGGTTGTCCTTCGCGCATCCGGCCTCACCAAGCTGGTACTGAGAGTTGAAGTCGAGGTTGAAGAACGGCGTCGTGGTGTTGGTGAAGAAGTGCTTGCCGGAGATGATCAAGTTTGTTGGGCCCATTTTGTCCTCCTGTGTCGTGAGGTTGAATGACAGTGCGAGCTTTGGCAGTAGCTGAAGGAGATCGGGATACGTCGAGGCGACACAGCTGGCATTGAAGAGAGTAGCTACGGCTCCTACTTGGAAGGGGACTGCGGTGGCGTTGGTCAAGTCGCACGTATAATTCTGCGTTCCACGACCAATAGCGACGTGCTTCAGAGTTAGACCAGGAGAGGGAGGAGCTAGTGGTTGTATAGGAGCTGAGCACTGTGTTAGTTGAGAAGCCAAGAACGCCTTTATTGATATATATTGACATACCAACAGCCATTTGCGCCTTCGAGAGATCACAGACTGGAGCCGATGCCATGGCCTTCCCCCACTCGACCTTCTGTGCCAACATGTTGAAGTACTCAGAAACGGTTTCAAGGCCGTCAGTCTTAGCGGCGTCCCAGTTAATTGCTGGCCATGTTGGGGCGGCGATGACGGTAGAAGCACCGAGTAATGATACCAATAATGTCGAGGCATACATTTTGATAGATTTGAGTTGGAAGGAATATGAGGAAGAGGAGGATTGTATTGTATGGAGGTCGAATCGAAGTGGTTTCTTGTAGAGTTTTCAAAGTAGTCTTGGTCGTTATGTGCGTACCTAAGGTATAGAAGACTAAGAAGAAAATAGGAAACCCAAAGAAACCCGACCTAGATAGATAGAGAGATAGATAGATTGAAAAGGAAATAAGAAAACAACAAGGAGATAGAGAGAAATAGGAAAACGTAAAAGGAAATGATCTCCCCGAGGAGAGATGTATATATGATGAGGGTTGAGGACGTATGTACAGTGGTTAAACACATCTTCGGGAGCGGGATGAGATGGGTTTATTAAATCTGTAGGGGAGACGCCGGCGGCCTACCTGCCACGCCCTACCCCAGTCCGGCCAGCGGCACGACAGACATGGGTACCCGTTCAGGGTCCTCAAATGGTACCAGACAAGCCCTGCGAGGTTCGACAGGGTTCATGGAAAAGTTGTAGCTGCACATAGCTGAAGAATGGGCATTTTGCCTATGATTCCGCGGTAAAGGGCCAGCCGGCCGAGAGCTAGACGCACGCTTGGTAGTATTGTATTTTGGGATATCCTTGTCATCGACCCAACATGGGGCTCTGTATGGAGAGCCAAGCGATCTGCAGCTAGGACCGTTGACAAGGATGTAGAATCCGCAGACCACGATCTGACTGGCTGCTTATGCTCCCTTGCAAGCGCCAGGGCCGCCTCTTCTTCGGCCACCCGCTCAACGCTTGGTGGTCATTTCTTGGTGTATCCTTGAGAGATGAAGAGGGGTGTAGCGCCAAAACGCCTGTTGTTTTGGAAGAACTAAGTCTTGCTCGAGTTAGGCAAATAATTGTCTTCAACAGTGAAGAAATCGTGTTTTGCAAGGTTGAGTATACGAAGATGAGGAATCATAGCGAACTAACTGCTTCCCATTGTCTTCCACGTGCAGCAATTTTAGTTAGAAGCTTACTGCAAAATTCCACAGCCATACGGGTTTTCTGACATCCGCGAATATGATGACGGAGTTAAATATCTATAATAAAGAAGCATAGTTGAGGAACTACTAATCGAAAGGCTATGATTGTTGATTGACGCCAGCATGGCACTGCCAGATGAAGCCAGCATGACCCAACGTAACGGCAGCATACGTAATGTAAGCCAACAAAGGTCCTCTTCGTATTTCTGATGCTTAGGAATCTTGATACGCCGTTTGTAGTTACCAATATTGAAGCTTTAGTCGGAGAGCTCATAGATCCGGCTGGCGATGCAACCATTGTGACTCTTGGACCGACCTAGACTTTGGTCTCATGCTAGCTTACTCGCATACAATTGGGTGGAGCCGCTGAGGAAAGAGGGAAAAGAAGCTTTGGAGGTTGGGAGAAATCTCGGTTGCCCACAGACGCCATCAGATCATACTACGTAGTACTCCGTGCCTTGGTTGAATGTGTGCGAATGTGAATGGACAAGGATTCAAGATTTGCAGATTGCAGATGCAGATTATTAGCCCGCGAAAAAAAAAAGTTTCGAAAAGAAGGTGGGTTAATTTGGGAAGCAACAAGAAATCCGGGCTAATTACCTGCCAAGAACCCCCGCATCAAAGTGTAGTTTGGCGGTTAGTAGCTTAAAATAGAAACAAGCGCGCTGGCACCCCCAAAAATAACAAGATTAGACTTCCAAGTTTTCGTCCAAGCGAACGCAACCATACCCATTCAGGCCAATTTGCCCAGTTTCTAGCTTTTTGCCAATCATGATGCCGCCCGTGGCAGGTCACACTTTTCAGCTGCTTGAGCTGCCGACTGGTTCTCGGAATGCGGGCAAATTTCCACGGGAAATGCAATGCTACCCTCCCGTAGATTAGCCTTCTGATTACCCACATATCAACCTACTTCTCGATGTCGCCTCGTCTCAGGTGGTGCTGAAAGGAGAAGGCGTGTCGCCCGTCCGACGGCGAAAAAGTCCGTCCTACTGTATGTTGTACATGCCTATTGTGTGTCTTGCAGACTTTATTGAAGCCTCCTACAAGGTAGTCTCTTCCCGTCTGTTGTACCACACCTTCGTCTCGGGTGTGGGTTGCAGCCGTGATCAAGAATCGGGTTTTTGCTTCCTGATTGGTGTCTCGCCTAGGGTGAGAGTCGAACATGTACTCCTAAGTAAATTAATACTCGCACGCTTATGAACCAGCGTCAAGCAGGATAAATACTCCCGGAAGATGATCGAAAACGTGCAGTAACAGGTTGGTCATGTACTCCGCGTAATCAAGTGTAATATGTATTGCTTGTGTAGCCGAGCAGAGATTTGGGTTGCCACCGAGATCAGCCAATCAGCCCAGGCGGACCTCGATTAACCTGTGCTGTCTCAGGCGGGCCGTCTGCAGATTGCGTGCATCATGTACCCAGCACGGCGGCTCGAGAGGATCAGCTGTCTATCTTGGTTTCGTTTTGTGGCATGGAACAAATGAAGAAGGTTCTCTTCTCATAAAGGGCAACAGACTTGTACAGAGGATTGATCTTGTGGTTCTTTCCTGACTGCTTCAAGCTTTCACATGACCGCTAACCTGCCAGTGTCTTCCGTCCTTCTCTGTTTAGTAGTATTAAGAGGCAATGGTATAGTCCGGTTTATATCCGACTTGCTATCTATTAGGAATCGTTCGGGACATAGATACATGTACGCACGTAGATACACCATGGTGATCTAATGTCGAAGCACTTGGCGAAGCACTTGGCGATACAAAAATGTTCAACGCAAAATAGGCTGGTATTAGATGCGTGGCACGTGCCATATTAAACAAAGGCTAGCTAGTAATGATACAATAGATGTATTACCTTGCGGACGTAATCATCGTCAGTGTCCATTGAAGCCCTCTTCATGCCAACTTCCGGGATTGGCTGCCTGCCCTTTCCCACCTGTATTGCCGCCGGCCATCCCTCCCGCTGCAGCTGCAGCGGCTATACCCTGGCTTAGATTGCTCGAATGTTGTTCGACATCCACCGTGCCGAGCCAGTAGAGCGAGAAAAAAACCAGGATGTGTAATGCGACGCAGTAAGCTGCAAATAGATTCCTGCTCGTTCGCGAAGCCAACACCATCCGCGTCACCGAATAGACTATTCTCTCGGGAAAACTCATTCGTTTGTAAGCACGCGCTGATTCGCGACCTCTGAAGGCTGCAAAAGGTGAAATATTGGATTCGTATGCCTTTTTATACCGGTCTAACGTGATCCCTGGGTTACCCGTACCGCCCATCGCGACTACTGACGGGTTTGGATTCGACGAGTATGCGGATGATGACGACGCCGACGGCCCATTACGATTGTATGTCGACACATACCGCGTCTTTTCATAGAGTTGAAGGTTGTCCTTCTGCAAGGCAGCGATCTCTTGCCTCAGTTGCGATACGGTGCGATGGCACTCTGACAACTCTTTCTCGAGTTGAGCGTTCCGCTTTTTGAAGCGGTCACGTTGAGCAGTGATCATGGGTAAGATTCCCGAGCCACCACCCATGGGCTCGCCCCCTGTCGTGCGAGGATCAAAACCGGATATGATAGAAGAGGTCGGCGATGTTCTTCCACCCCTCCTTCCCGGTGCTATAGAGGGCGCGTATCTCGTGTAAGTGCCAGCTACTGATGCACCTGACGGGAAGGCGTTCTGCCCTTCGGACCGAAGGCTAGCTAGATCGTTTTCTAACTGTGCATTGAGGTTCTGTGCCCTCTCTAAATCTGCATTCGTTCTCGACATATCCTCCTGGAGGTTTTCCAGCCGATTCTGGAGATCTCGATGAGACACTCGTAAAATAGTCAACTCGTCGCTCAACTTCTTGTTCCTGGCTAACAGTAATTGTTCAAGGGTATCACCCTTTCCCTTGGGTGCGGCTCCGTTCGATTCCGCCAATATGTCGTCATCGTCACCCGTCGCGAATTCGATACTCTTCAAAACTTCTAGTTCTTGCTTAATGTCGTCGTAGTCATTCCACTTTTGAACCTTCGCTTTCAAACTATCACGTTCCTCTTTTAGAAGGTTAACTTCTCGTTCCAAGCCGCGAAGTTTCGTGTCTATGTCCCTTTTGAAAGCTTCCTTCTCAACCCTTGCAGAGTCAAGTTTACGTATGAGAGACGAATTCTCCGATCTCATGCGTATATATCCGGGATCATCTTCCAAAACCGGCGCTTGAGCCGGGACTTGCGACTTGGATTGAGCAAGTTCTACCCGCAACTGTTCGTTTCGAGCTTCAACTTCTGCAAGCCTGGCACTGGTTCGTTCTAGATCCGAGCTGAGCATTTCCAATTCGGCGCTCGTAACATGGCCGCGCCTGCTCTCGTCGTCCGCATCTTCGGATCCTTTTAAGCGCTGATTCACTTCGTAGCTGGCTTTAATCTCGTTGAGCAACCTCTCCTGGCTTTCAATCTTCTCCTCCAATGCCTTCTCTTTCGCTTCCCAGTTATCTTTCTTCTCATCCAGGACTGCGACCCACGACTGCTCCACTTCTCTGACCTTAGCCTCGAGATTGCTCTCCAGCTGCTTCCGGTTAGCAGATTCTGACTGTAACTTCGCTTCAGTCTCCTCTAGTTGTGATGTGAGTTTCACGACATTGTCCTGTAGGTGTTGGTTTTCTTCGGTAAGCTTGGGTAGGGTGTCCTCAGCCACAAGCATGGAGTCGACCGAGGCTTCTAGCAAGGGGTATGGATCTGGAGCATTTTCGAGGGCGGAGTAGACTTGTAAGAATGCGGAATTGGTCGATTTCGAATGATTAGTGAGAAGATCGATGAACGTTTGGTATGCTTTTAGAAGGCTCTTGATTTCCGTTAATTTGGTCGCATCGTCTAGTTTTCTGAAATCTTTCGTTTTCTGGGCTAGATCCTTTCGTTGGACTGTAGAGTCTCGCTGGAAGGCTACGATATCTGAAGCAGTATTGTCAAGAGTCGACATCAAGGAACCCAAATCGATGTCTATCCACGGTTAGGACCCAATGTAATAGATCTAGTACACGTATCAAGAATGCGTACTTCTCCATGCCGAAATAGCATGTTGAAACTGGTTAGTCCCGTCCGGGTCGGAAATGTCAGCCTGTCCATCGCCAGCAGCTGATTGCGCGGCCTTGGGCGTATCCGACACGTCGGCCATCTCTTTCTTTTAGGTTTTGGCAGATGTCGCTGCCACGATTATCAGATCATCAGAAATTAACGAGTAGTAAGACTAGTTTATGATACACAGTAATGCGACAAGGTACTCAAGAGGTATCGGTGATTTGGGTAGGGCGAGGTAGGATGCTGGATAGGTTTGGAGTAGAGGATATTTGTGAAGAAGGTTGAACGTGTTCGTTCCATCTCATTGTACGTCGCATCTGCTAAATGCATGTGCAGGGATCCACGAGCTCGGTAACTCGGATTGATTAGCGGATTTAGTGCTATAATTGACTATACCATCCACTGAAGCTGCCCTCCTTGAGAGCCCTGGAAGGCTGGAGCCTATCCATCAATGGATAAGAGTCCGATTTAAGATTAGTGGGCACATGTACCTAACGTATAGTGTACCTAGGTACTGATACCCTGGGCCTACGTAATCTTTAGGTACATGTAGCCCATTGCAGGAAGACAGGACGGTACCTGACTCCACTCCAGCTTCTAACAGATCTCAGCCCCAAGTTCGCCTTCTTTGAACTTCCCTTATCGTCAATAATAATAACTCAAGGAATCATCAGGCGTCAATATGGATAATCCGGCTCCTTTATGATGCTGTCGCTTCCAGTATGGCATCCAGTTCCCAAGGCGACAAGCACTCGCTGAAGGAGCTTGACGCCGGACCTTTTGTACTTCGTACTCTCTTTGCAGATGTCCCGCTATCAGAAGATGGCACCAGGGACGATATCAAAATCAATTGCGTTGAATATTTCGGTGCGCATAATACAAGATTCATCCACTACCCGTCTATATTCTATTAAGTTTATCGACTAATAGCCTCTTAAGATGGCCATCTATATGTAGGCACGACAGATTCCGAACTTCTTCACTTCTTCCAGATCCCTCCGGATCCTGCAGATAAATCAAGCCCCCCGACCTTTATTCTCGCATCCAGATTGCGCCCTGCCTTTGCCGAACCCGCAGGGGGCTCCAATGCTGCAAGACCCGGTGTTCAGCAGATTCTATTGCTGCCAACGGTTAACAAGGCGTGTGTGTTATGCAACTGCACCGTTACTTTCTATTCGCTCCCAGAGTTAAGTCCGGTCTTTGGTTCAACACAAGTTAAGAATTGTAACTGGGTGGGCGGTATTGATCTCAACGAAATCAATTCCGATAGTAATGGGCGAGCGGAGACCAAAGGTCTTACTATACTATTGTCGTTAAACCGGAAGATCCAAGTGGTCAGCATAGGCGATGGCGCTCGCCCTATCAAGAAGATCGATTTCGCGGGGAGCACGATATCCGTGAGGAGGGATTCGATAGCTTGCGTAGCAGACTCGCGAAGCTATGCGCTGCTGGAGATCGAGCAACAACTGAAAATCCCCTTAATGTCCATATCGTCTCTAGATGAAGCCGAGCCAGGGAATATTGTTGGTCAAGCTCAGCATATCTCTGGAAGCTCTGGCGGGTTATTACGAAGCAACTCTACGCAATCGCGTCCGCAGACGCAGAGCCCTGAGCCACCCACTCATAGACGAGGAACTAGCTTAGGGGACTTCATCACGGGCGTTAACAGGAGACAGGAATACCACTCCGCTGAAGATGAAGAACCTGTCTCCCGACAAGGGACGCCGCCTGTGATAGCGACAAGCCCAAACCAGCCAGAAGAAACAACAGGTGCGAACCCTTCAGGGCCAGATAGCGCAACCAGGGGTCAAACAAGCCGAGCTACTCCAACTGCCAGACCGCAGCCAGGTCTCCTGAAACCGCTTATCGTCTCTCCGACACCAGAAGAGTTCCTACTGGTTACTGGCACAGGTCCATTAGAGCCAGGCATTGGCATGTTTGTGAACCTAGATGGAGATCCTACTAGACCTACCATTGAGTTCGATAGATATCCTAAAGAGATTGTCGTCGACGGAGGTTCTGGAGACATGTCTTCATCACGCACATCTCCCGACCAAGAGGACGAGGGATATGTTCTCGCATCAATGGGGAGAGACTTTCCAGATGGTGTCCATTATGGACTTGAGATACAACGTTGGGATACCAACGGGGCGGAAGGCGAGCCGAAACATTGGCTAGAACCGCCAAATGCCGGCTCAGCCATCAACTCCCAGCAGAATGTGGGAATCAGATCTTTGCGTGGAACAGAGGCAACCTATTATCAGGAAATTGTGGACAAATTATGTCGGCGAAAATTTAAACCCTTCTCGTCGGGTAGCCTAGATACTTCAACGATGTCAATTCGAAGTTATGACTCTAGAACAGCATCTTCGATGGAAAGACTATCTAAAGAAAAGGAGCTTTTCGAAAGAGATACTGACTCTTCGAGCGAAGACTTTTTACCAGATACCACACGCAAAGCCGACGAAGAAGAGTATGCTCGTCGCCTCGCCGGAGGCACGGCTCGCTTGGCCGTATGGTCTGGGAAGAACATATGGTGGGCTATTCGAAATCCGCTAATACTACAATTGGATGCGCAGTTAGAAGCGACGGCCGCAGCACCAAAGCTGGCATCCGCTGAACGGCGAGAATTAATCACCATTTTGAACTCCTTTCGCGGCCGAGACGCAAAGACAGAACTGGAGTTTCTAACTTTCAGCTATATACGACAACGAGTGGGAATACTCTTATTGACAAGTTTTCTGAAGTCGGATACACCTTTTTCGGAGTCGGAGTTCCGTGCCATGGAAGAGATCTTAGTCGAAAGTCTTCTGGATCCTCGAGTCGTTCTATCCCTTATACCTGGAGTCCGTAATGAGGTAATCGAGACAAAACGAGGTATCTGGATATTTGGGGGTGTTAAATCGACAGCCGAGGAATACATCACGAAAAATAACTTCGATAAAGATAAGTCGACCATGGGCGCATTATCGCAGCCTGTATTGCATTTCCTCAGGCGTTTCTTAACCGCTTGGCGACGCAAGAAGGGCTTCGGGAGCATACCAGACGAAAACGAGGTTTTCCGCACAGTTGACGCGGCTTTACTCGCCGTTCTACTTGAGCTTGATAAAAAATCTACCCCTGGCCCAGCTAAAGCAAGATCAGTTCGAGCAGATTTGTACGAGCTTGTTGATACCGGAGTCGATTGTTTCAATAGGGCTGAGACTCTGATTGAATCCTATCACCGTCTTTACGTTCTTAGTAGACTCTACCAGAGCCGTAAGATGGCAGCTGACGTCTTGGCTACTTGGAAACGTATTATCGAAGGTGAGCGGGACGACGGAGGAGAGTTAACCGATGGCGAACAGCGCGTGCGTGAGTACCTTGCTAAAATCAGCAACCAAGCACTAGTTCAAGAGTATGGAATATGGCTTGCGAATCGAAACCCGAAGCTTGGCGTTCAGATATTTGCTGACGATAAGGGCCGTGCTCCGAAATTCGAGCCTAATCAAGTGGTCCAGCTCCTCAGGGAAGAGGCTCCGGATGCAGTAAAATATTACTTGGAGCACCTCGTATTCGGTAAAGGTCATACTGTGTATGTCAACGAATTGATCATGTATTACCTGGATATCGTGATCACTCGCTTGCGGACATCGCCTGAGGCTCGCGAGGTGGTGATGTCTACATACACAGCATATCGTGCTCTACGACCTCCGAAACCTACGTACCGTCAGTTCCTAACTGACAATGCTCCTGCGGATGACGAAGCATGGCATAGTCGATTACGACTCTTGCAGTTACTCGGGGGTAGCTACGACTACGACTCCGCGGTTATAAGGGCTAGGATCGCGAGTTTAAGAAGCACGGCTGAAGACTTACTCGTACCCGAGACTATCATACTCGATGGCCGGGAACGGAATCACGAAAACGCATTGCGCTTGTTAGTTCACCGGCTAGGGGACTACGATACGGCTGTAGCCTACTGCCTTCGCGGCGGGGCCAGCATATACACCATCTACCAAGCTCCACAGAGCCAACCACCTCCAAGCCCAAAGGGCCTTAAAGGAACAAAGCGCCGCGACAGCACGCCGCCGACACAAGATCAGCAGGCGAGGCTCTTCCGTGCCCTACTTGGCGAGTTTCTAGAGCTCGAGGACGTCGGTGACCGCGTGGAGCAGACCGGTCTGCTCCTAGAGAAGTTCGGGGGTTGGTTCGACGTTGGCGACGTGCTTTCGGTGATACCAGACAGCTGGAGCGTGGACCTAGTCGCGGGTTTCTTAGTCAAGGCTTTGAGACGTATCGTAGTCGAGAAGAACGAGACCACGGTCGCGAGGGCGCTGAGCTCAGCGCAGAACCTTCAGATACAGCACGATTTGATTGTGAAAATCGAAGAGAAGGGGCCGAGTATTGAGACGTGAGATGGGATCGGCGCGAGTGGATAGTAGGATAGTGTATAATAAAGGAAATATCTAATGACTATATGATTTAAGGAAGGTTGGCCTTCTTCACAAATATACGTCCTGAATCTGGTCGTCAGTAGGCCGTCCATTATCCGAATCCACGTTTACGACAAAACAAAATCTTCACACCGATATCAGAATTAGGCAAGAATATTGGCAGATCATGCGCTCGTATTATTTATAAGCGATATCTACTCGGCTTTATCGTTATGTGCTAATTAGCTAATAGGATATTGCAGACACACTGTCCGACCTTAGGAGCCTCAAGAACTCCAACCAATGCTGTAGACGCGCAAACCCAGAGCTAGCGCGTCATGCAAGTATGTTCTACCGCCATCCATCAAGCAGCGCATCCACGTAGCTTAAGAACCTCTCACCTCCCTATTGCACCTGCAAAATCTTGGTCTTCAGCGCCTTCTGCTTCACCAGCCCCTCAACCCACTTATCCGCCTCCTCCAGCGCCTTCAGCGGGTGCTTCTTCCGCTTGAGCAAGTACCCCTGTATCTGCGCCGGCGAGAACTCGCCCTCCGGGATCTTGGCGCTGAATTTCGCGGCGATGGCGGGGAGCTCCTCGACGGAGATGTCCAGGTCGCCTGATTCGGATGCGCTGCCTGTTTCCCGGCTGCTGCTGCTGCTGCTGCCGCCGTTTAGGAGGGTGGGTGTGCTGGTTCCGGATGCTTCGTTCTTCTCGGAGCAAAGGGAGGAAGGAGAAATGGTGGATAGGGGCGGCCCCTGACCACCTTCGTACATCGTCAGGAACAGCTCCTTGGCCTGCTCGCGCGTTGCGTTGGTAAACGCGACTTGTAGATCCACGCGACCGGGCCGGATCAACGCGTCGTCGAGCTGCTCCGGGGAGTTCGTCGTCATAATCAGGACTCGGCCTTCGTGGGATGCTACGCCGTCGATTGCATTCAGAAGCCCGGAGAGGGAAATACCCGTTTTGTTGTCTTCGCCTTCCTTCTTAAGGGCCTTGGCTAAGTCACTAACTTTCCAGTCGCGGGCGCTGCTCTTGGACGGCTTGGATTGATCCGGGGTATTTGAGGAGTCCTTTTCGGATTGTAATTGAGAGGGCGAGCGGCGGAGCCCGGCTGTGTCGATGTCTGGCACAGTTGTTAATGGTCAGTTATTCTATTTGGACTTGGAACGCTAAAGGATCTCTTGATTGAGGACATAAATCATAAGAAGGGTGTATGAACATCCAAAGGGCCATAGGAATTCTTACCTTCTAACAACACGATACAGCGACGCGGGAGAGACGCAAACAAGCTATTTAAATCCTCTTCAGTCAAACTCGGTTCCAGCAATGATATTACATGGATATCGAGGCCAAAAATCCCAGCTAGAGCGAACGAGAGCGAGGTCTTGCCCGTCCCAGGAGGGCCGTGGAACAAATACCCTCTTCTCAGGGGTATCCCTCGATTTGCGTACCATCGCGGCGTCTCCGGGTGGAGATACTCGTTGATATCGGCGAGAACTTGCAGCTTCTGGTGCTCGTCGAGCACTACTGTCTTGATATCTCGGACTGGTCGATTCGCAACCTCGTGCCAGGCGCAGCGGCCTGGGTATCGCCTGCTGAACGTACTCGGCCTCTTGACGATGGTTCTGGCCTGGTGGCCGCTGTAGAACTGCTCCTTGGCGTGTGCGAGGAGCTGCTTGATGGGTTCTAGTGACTATGCATTAGCTTGAGAAACCTCGTAATACGATTGGGCAGCGGAGTCTTACCCGGACTTCGCCATAAGCATGAGATGACGATGTCTTCCTGGTCCCTGAAAACCTGGCCGGAGCCGGCCTCGTCGAATATGGACTCCCGCTTGCGCTGCAGTCGGTAATATTGGCCTCGCCACCAGAAACTATGTACTCCGATTGCTGGACTAAACTGGGGAGGCTATTGTTGTATGTTAGCAAAGAAGCACTGCTATCAGGATATATACAAGGGTGATATTCGGTAGTGGGTAAGCTTACAGTTTTGGCCTCCTGGTTTGAAAAGTTGAGATAGCGACCAGAACTATCTCTAGCTACATCTGCTATATCCTCATCCTTCCATACTCTCTTATAACCAGACTCGGCAAACAAGGCTCTCGAGTTGACCATTTTGGGCTGGGAGGCCAGCCACTCCATGACATGCATATAAATACCATCGTTGTTGCAGATATGAATACTGCTCATGCAGTGTTCCGTAACGATCCCATAAATGAACGAGTAAATCTGACGGAATAGCTTGTTGAACGCCCAGAGAACACCAATCGCGGTCAATATGTACGTCGGCTCGATGCCTAGTTTGTCCCCTATCAATCCATAGACGGGAATGAACCCGCGGAGTCCAATCAGAGTCAATATGCCCTCGACCGCCTTTGCATGATGTGAATTATCGTCCGTTGAAATGTTTCCGGTTGTATCCGATATATTAACACCCATGCTCGGAAGCAGGCCGTTAAGGACAGCACTATAGTCCATATTCCCTTGAGTTGGCTGGTGCTAGGCCAGAAAGCCGATCATCGATAATACGATCAAAGAGGAGACTTGGAAGGTAGACTCTAGGATTATTTATATAATGAATATACCGAGCAGAAAGCGATGAGAGGCGAACCGTTTTTCAGCCTTGTGAAGGCAGCAAAGTCACGGGGGTATACGTATGCGCAAGGTCTCCCTAATCGGGGGTGGCGAGTTTGTATTATGAAGTCTCTTATTGGTCACCACTATGCAGCTTAATATCGGACTAGTAATATATGTGGGAGTTGAATAGTTCTGCACCACTACTTCCTATCCCGATGTACGGTCCTTTCAAAGATGGTTGTAAGGAAGACAAGGAATTCATCGGGAATGGGATTAGTCTTATTTATAGCCATACCGGCTGACTGGGTTTATAAGCTGCCTATTAGAGACTAATGATATGCTATCGAGTGTATTAAACGGCGAGAAAGGATGTCTTGGGTGGTTGTGAATGGTCATCTTTCAGGGTCGTACTAACGAGTGACTCTGGGTCCAAGTGAATGTGTCATATTATCATATGCCGGTATGAAATGTGGAGTGTATGCGTGACGATAGCTAGCATTGGGGTAAGCGCTGTAATACTTACACTTCGCGGCCTGTTAAATCAGAAAAGCAATATAGAATTGAATACTCGTATGTATACCATTCACCTATATAACCTATTGACACGCAATGCTCTATGGGTAGACGCCCAGGTCAGCAGCCATGTTGCCCTGCAAGGTTAGATGCATATCATACATACATACATGACTCCTATGTAGGTCCAATTAACGTCGCCCAATTAGATTCATCACCCGAGGGCTTGTTAGGCAGCTATACTCAAGATCCCAGCCGATTACACATTATAAGTCTTCCTATCATTACTTCGTTTTGATACTCTTCCCTGATTCGTTGCTTGCCGATGCGGGTCTTGAACCAGTCAGCTCGCTAGAGCCAGCGAATCTACCCGGAAATTCCCCTTAAGAGTGAATGATATATTGTTCGGTTGAATTAACATCAGCACTAGAGGTAGATCTATAACTAGTAACGGCATAAGTTCTCATCAGGTGTAAAAAGGTAATCCGAGGTGAATTATTATGGAGGACGAATGCTTTCACTAGTTCATCCCCGCTCAGCCTCACCGAAAAATCAATACAGAGAAACATGAGGCTATCGATTACCGGAGGTCGGGCGAAGAATTCTGATTACTGAACGCGTAGGACTTATGGGCACATGTTTCTTGACATCTACCGAGTCTCATATACACACCCTAGAAGATAAGGCTCCTACTTTCGGTCCAGCAAAGGAGTTCCGTTGCGCATCTGGTTCCAGCATTGAACTGCCACGAGAACATGATCCACAGATGGTGGGCTTCCCAACTCCATGGTATTCAACGCAGAGCAGAGCGGATGGGGCAATATGCACAAGCTCACCGAATCGTGAGTTGAAGAATTGTACCCTGGAAGCCAGGTCGAGTCAATGGTCAATGCCGATTATTTAAGCAAGGCCTATTTATCACGAATACCCTGAGAAGACCTGGATGATTATTTCGTCCTACACAGCTGAGAGCTTGGCTGGAAATATGTGATAGCATGGATGGGCTAACCAACGTGCACCTGGCTTGAATTTCTCGAGGGGTTTTTTTTTTTGGCTGTCTAAGTAGTATCGATGGAAAGATAGGAATGAGGACTTCGAAATGTGGTATTGATTTATATGGCAAATGAGGAATGCTGCAGAGCAGATCCTTCCCTAAAATCAAGTGAGCCTAGTATCGAGGGCTAAATAAGTGAGGACCAACCTCATCTCACGACACCAACATTGCCGGTCGCCCGATATGTATACGAGAAACTAACTCCTCTAGTCAAAGCGCTTATTCGCCGTAAACATCCCGGTACCTATTGTTAGGAACCTCTCGGTTCAATTATATGTTGGGGCAACCCCTGTCGCCTCTGACGCCTAAAAGTCGTATCTCACGACTTGTAAGGCGGAGCTAGATCGCGAAAGCTTGTATTTGCGATTGAATCGTATATCCCTATGTCGATATCTCGCAATCCAAGGCAATGCCATCACTCTAGGCCTATCCATTCTGACTCAGACTCACCCTCAGATTGCATTTGGTCGTCTAAGTTCATCGCTTCCCCTGAGGTCAACATCTTGATTTGGGTATCATCTCCGCCTGTGATTAGGCTGTGGCCGTTTGTATCTAGCTTCTTAGTGCTGGGTTGGCTTAGTAGATAGTCTACTGTGTATACGTTCTCATCCGCTAATCGCTTGATCTCGTTTCGCATCCTCGCAATTGCTCTTGCGACAACTCGTAGCTCGACGTCTACTTTACTTCGATTTGCCGTGAGCCATGGTCCATGTTTGTCTACCAAAGATTTGATCCATAGTAAACAGAATTCCACATGAGGAGATTCTTCCGTTTGAGCTGCGACGAATCGCATCAGTCTCGCGACGTATACAGTAGGAAACTGTCCCACGACTAACGGGATATCCGTATGTGGCACTGATAGGAATACTCTCTTAATTAGACGTGCCTCGTTGAGGCGGAATGCCATGACTAGAGCTTTAAGGTAATCCCTTTCATTCTCAAGGACGGCAAGAGTTGATGCTGGTGTAATTTCCATATTGAGATCGAAGGGGTCAAATTGGACCTCGTCATCGACGCTGTATATGAGGAGGCCTTCTGTTGACGCAGCACAGAATGCAGTACCGGTAGGTGAGAAGCCCACGCTAGTTACTCTTACTTCGGGCAGCTTCTTTCTGGCGGATGGATCACCTCGTTTGGAACCAGGCAATAACTTGTCCCGTCGGGCTTCACGATCGGAATGATCGGCTTCGTCATCAAGTAACCCTTCTGGTCCCGCTTCCGTGAGCAACTTGCTGTTTAAGAACTCCTGAGTTCCGGATAGAGAGAGATTGACGCTAACTGTGAACTTTTTCAGTAGGACCATGGTGCTCACAGAGTAGAGACATATGTATTTGCTGTTTCCTGCCGCTAAAAGGCAACTTCCATCGGTACTATATCGTATAGTGTTGAAGCTTTTGGTGCCGGCTACGTTCGCAGCAGTCCTACGGTCAGTGATCTTCCGACCTCCAGATACGTCGCGCCGGCCATCGAGACCCGATACTTGCTCGGCGTCGGAGACTGACCAAAACGACAATTGACCATCCAATGTAGAAATTGCAAGCTGTGCGGAATCCGGTCGGACTGCAATGTCTAGGACATCTGCTTGTAGTTGTAGTGGCTCGCTAGTCTGTGTGCGACTGAAAATTGACCACATCCTAGCTGTCCGATCCCAACTACCACTGAATAGAAGACTGCCATTTGGCGAAAATGCTAACGAACAGACGGGCCCCTCGTGACCAGCTAATTGATCGAGTAATTGACCGGTCTGCACAGACCAAATGTGAATATCGAACGAGTCCAGAGAACCTGCAGCGACTACCTCACCACTCGGATCCACCGCCATGCATGAAAAGGAGAGTCGGCTTGGCGCTGTAAAGGTTCGGAAGTTTCGATATCTAATAAGATCCCAAGCTCGTATGGAACCGTCCAAGCTCGAAGTAAATAATACATTGCCTTTCTTCGCAAATTCACATGCAGTCACACCACTTGTATGCTCGGTGAAAGTGACTATGCAGAACCCGGAATCGACATCCCAGACCTTGATCTTGCCATCATCGGCAGTAGTGATGATGCGCTTTCCATCGGGAGAGTAGACTAAGGCATTCATCGAGTCAAAATGCCCTTGTTGTTTCAGAATATAGGACTCAGATTGCCACTCCCAGACGAGTAGCTGACCTAACTTGGAAGCCCCGAAAGCCAGCCACTCCCCACTCTTATTTATCGCAACGAAGTCGATTTCGTTCTGAGATATGCTGAGGGTATGAATCGCATTAAAATCTGGCATTTCGTATAGGCCGAATACTCCATTGGAGAACCCAGCGACTAAAAGGTTAGATTCAGGATGGAAAGCAGCACATCTAACATGTGCGTTATTCTGCATGAAATAATGCCTTTGGACAATCCTCCAGCGCATATCGTCCCCATCGACATCCATATCTTCATCGTCGGGTGGTAGCGCATTAGGGTGTCTTGTATATTGCCAAACAAAAACGGCGCCATCTTTGCTAACGGTATATATCGTTTCTTGGTCCTTCGAAAACCAAGCTCCGATGACAGCCTGTTTGTGGCCGGATAGGGCTGTAGGAGTAAATCCTTCTTCCGGCTCCAAACTCCATATCCGAGTCGTTAGGTCTTTGGAGGCAGTTAAGAAGAAACGCGAATCTGTTGACCATTCAATATGACGGACATCATCGAAATGACCCATATGCGTGTGGTGTCGTACAAAGGGCGCAAATTCCAACTCCCCCTCTGCATTCGAATCAGGCGTGGATGGGACTTGCCATACTTCCGTCTTTCGACCTAATCCTACAGCGAAGTGACGTCCTGACGGGGAGAATGCGAGGGCTGTAACGGGGGATCGGAAAGAAAAGTGGTATATAGGTATTCGTCGTGGGACATTGGTTAAAATCGCATGGCCATCTTCGTCAACGGAGAGCAGGAGATTTCCCCGCGGTGTTAGACCGATCCTAGATATATTTTTCCTATGCGCGAATGGAAGTGTGTGTGATTTATTGCTATTATTCGAATGTGATTAGAAAGCGAATGTGTCAAAATCGAGCTAGATATAATGTGAC
The DNA here is from genome assembly GCA_002120305.1 of Hypoxylon sp. CO27-5. Classification (NCBI taxonomy): domain Eukaryota; kingdom Fungi; phylum Ascomycota; class Sordariomycetes; order Xylariales; family Hypoxylaceae; genus Hypoxylon; species Hypoxylon sp. CO27-5. The sequence goes on from KZ112457.1 coordinate 54,623, forward strand.
TTACTCTACGAGGTTGAAAACCGTAACTCGGTTTCCGACGGGAGAGAACAAACATGTTCCATCGGGGCTATATAATAGATTGCCCTGACAATAGACAGTCCCCAGGAGGTTGGAAAACTAGATGAATGATTAGCAGGAACTTTAATAAATCAATTATAACCTGAACAAACTTACTCTGAAGTCTGTCTTCATTGTCACGAATTAGCCATCATATTATAGACCCGTCTGCTAGAAAATTGTGTCTCTGACGCGCCGAGTCAGATATACAATTGCTGGAACTTTTTTTTCCTTCTTTCTTATCAGTGATAAGATACAGAGCGTCGATAAGCTTTTATCCAATCAGTATCAAATGTTCCATCTTAGTGGGGATGTGTTACCATCTCCATTAGTCTCTAACCCAATTCGGTAAGGCCCTCCCTCGGAATTTGTGGTGGTAGGCGGTCAAGGCTGTAACGCTCGAACCACGACTGGTAAATGGGGAAAGGGGCCACTGACAAGCAATTTAATCCTGGTCCCCTTTCGGTTGCCCTGCACTTGAGGTTTTGTGGTAGGAAATTTGCTTGACCAGCAACGCTTTCCCCTGAAGTAGCCCGAACCCTTTTGTCTGTCAACATCAACGTCGGTTCGTATCTCGAGAAGAACATCCTCCCGTCAACCTCATACCTGTGTTTGGACTTGAAAGCTTTCTTGGGTCCATACAATTATTATTCCATTACACTCAATTCTTGTCCACGTCTAACAGCTACCCGACATCGTCACGATGCCTCCTGCCACTGCCGAAAGCGCGTCGCCAATTGGTATTGCCAATCTGCCGAATCAGCGCCACAAGATTGTTGCTAAGCGAGGTGCTGCTTTCACTATTATGGTATTGTAACATGTAAGCTCTTAGCTTCGATAATATCACTGATAGCTTGATAGGTTGCTGGTGAATCCGGATTGGGCAAGACCACCTTCATCAACACTCTCTTCTCGACGACCATCAAGAACTATGCCGACCACAAGCGACGACACCAAAAGCAGGTTGACAAGACTGTCGAGATTGAGATTACCAAGGCCGAATTGGAGGAGAAGTTCTTCAAGGGTATTAATAGTCCCTCTAAGCTTAAATCACTATTTACTAAATATCCTACCTAACAGTCCGCCTGACCGTTATTGATACCCCCGGCTTCGGCGACTATGTAAACAACAAAGATTCGTGGATGCCCATCATTGAGTTCTTGGATGACCAGCACGAGTCATATATGCTTCAGGAGCAACAACCTCGCCGCCAGGACAAGATCGACCTTCGTGTTCACGCGTGCTTGTATTTCATTAGACCCACCGGCCACACCCTGAAGCCTCTGGATATCGAAGTCATGAAGCGACTATGCTCGAGAGTCAACCTGATTCCCGTCATTGCTAAGGCTGATACCTTGAGCCCCGCCGATCTTGCTAAGTTTAAGGCTAGAGTATGTCTTAGATGTTCTACTTTTAAGTACGCCATTAGCTAACAAACATGTAGATCCGTGCTGTCATTGAGGCCCAGAGCATCAAGATCTACCAGCCGCCAGTTGAGGAAGACGATGAGGCCGCCGCTCAACATGCTCGCAGCCTGATGGCTGCCATGCCGTTTGCTGTTATCGGTTCGGAGAAGGATGTTAAGACCGGCGACGGCCGTATCGTGAAGGGCCGTCAATACTCGTGGGGTGTTGCCGAGGTCGAGAACGAGGACCACTGCGACTTCAAGAAGCTGCGCTCGATTCTGATCCGCACGCACATGCTCGACCTCATCCACACGACCGAAGAACTGCACTACGAGGCGTACCGTGCTCAACAGATGGAGACTCGGAAGTTCGGCGAGGCCCGCCCTCGCAAGCTGGACAACCCCAAGTACAAGGAGGAGGAAGAGGCCCTTCGCAAACGCTTCACCGAACAGGTCAAGATCGAGGAGCAGCGATTCCGACAATGGGAGCAGAAACTCATTGCGGAGCGCGACCGCCTTAACAAGGATCTCGAGCAGACCCACGCTCAGATCAAGCAGCTCGAGAACGAACTCGAGCAAATGCAGGGCAGCGTTGCTCGTAGCGGTCGTCGCTAGAACCCATTATACCCTATTCAGCAACGAAACGATTTGGTTCCGCTAGCGCTAGTTAATGCTTCCGTCTAAGAGGGGAGTATGGAGTTGAGACTTGCTGGGCTATTTTTTTCGGCAGTCTTTTTTCCGATTCTACAGGATGGGTGATGGGGGCCATTGTGGTGTATATGCTTACGCTTTACAAGCTAATTACGTGGGGTGTGTTGAGGTGAATGGACAAGTGCTCGATGACGCACCTGCAGATGGCAGGACCTGTGGGTTTTAACAGGCATGTGTGTGAGTTACCTGCGACATCAAAATTATTCTCCTTTTGGAGGTCGATTTGTACCTCCGTTTCTCTCCCAGATCAGTTAGGTTTAGTTTACGATGTAATCGCGAGTTTCTATGATACCAGTAACAAGCCACGAGATTCTCAAGTTCAGTTCGTGACATTGATTTATACTACATGTACATAAACTCACTAGCTTTACAATTTGGCTTTTTAATTATCTAATCTATGGATAGATTATATATGAGCTACTGCCCACTAGACAGCGTCCATTGTTGCCCTTGTAGTTAGCTGTTCGTTCTTATTCCCCAGCTTCGATATCTGCAAGAAAGCATCGACACCGTATCCTTCCAGGCTATGCAGCTCCAAGCTTCCAGCCCAGTACTCGGCGTATACTCGACTCAGCGGGAGACCCATCCCGAGCCTCAAATTAGGCGGGCGCGTGGATAGCGAGGAGAGTGAGCTGTCGTGGCCTGACTTCTGGCTCTGCAGCCCGGTGAGCTTTCCATCATCGACTTTCAACTCCTGCAGTGTGGCGGCCATCAGTGGAACCTGACCGAGGTTCTCCAGGCGTTGGTTCTTTAGGGGTCCTTTGCCGAAGGACCACAGATACGGGAGGATGTCCCGCGGGATGCCTCCACCCTGGTCCGAGATCCGGATAATGACGTGCTGCTGCGCTACACAGACGGTGACTTCAATGGGAGGTGGGTCCGAAGCCGGATTCTTACTCTGCTGGTGTTTCTCTATGACAGCCTGGACAGAGTTACGAAGGAGCTCGCCGATGATGTACTCTAAATGGCTTAGAATATACGGGAATGATGCTTCCATGTGACCGTTAATATTGATCTCCGGGATTTTAGTGTCCGGGCCATTTGCGGATCGGGCCAGATCTTGGATGGCTTTGGCACAATGCTCGATCACATCCTTGGCGACACATTTAATGAATACCTCACCAATGAACTCGGATTCGGAGAGCTTAGCTCCGGGCGAAAACCAGTGCGAGTTGAAGGTCTCGGTTAGAGCCAGATGTTGCTCCGCGATAACTCTCCGCGATATTCGCTGTAACAAAGACGGTGTTAGTCTTGATTCTCTATGGATCGCTGCAATACAGATGTACTCACGGATCGTAATATGGTATTCATAAATTGATCAAGCTCAGCAGCAGGCATCAGCCCACTACATTCGAGTATACCCATGGCTAGCTTCGGGATCACGGTCAAGTGAGCGCGCAGCATCCTAGATATCTCCTTACAAAGGCGTTCATTGTCCTCAAGTGTCTTGATCTCCTTGATGCGCCGGAAGGTATCGAAGGCAGTATAGTAGAGCTCGTACACATCGCTAATGTGAGGGTTCGTCACGACTACGTAAGGCAAGCGTTGCATATCGCGTATTCGGTGAGCGATTCGAGTTGGCAGTTCGGTTCGAACGTAGTTTGCTGAACTTATCAATCGCGCCTCGGTTAGCGATCGCCCAAATACCATCAATTGTCGTAAGCTGATCGGTCGAGCTTCCTTGGCTACCCATCTATATGCACATAGGCGAATTGCTATCAGTTATGGAACATGGAATATGGATTGTAAAGCTGGGCTACCATACTCATCGAGAACCTGTACTGGTCTCCATTTTGCCGTGTGCGTCCACTGTCTCCTTGTTTTATTGAGGTCATTGTAATAATGGTCGACTGATAGCCTGGAGGCAACCGGCGACAAGAGGAACGCCCGAGCCGTGTCTATCGAGACTCTCGGTCGGGTATTCAACCAAAAGGTTTTGGTGGCATTTTGCACCGCGATTGGTAACATGCCGACGATTCCATGCCAGAATGAACAGTACAATCAAGTTATTAGAAGAATAAAGAAAGCATCAGAGCAAAGCTTGATCTCCAAATCTCAAGACTTGAGTTTGAGCTGGGATTCGCCCTTGCGTTCAGTCATGAGGAGCACATATTCCGGTTTCGCTAGAAGGTTACATGTGAGTGCGGGTGCAATGGTTTAGGTAGGTACGGTACGAGGTGTTGCAGAAGACGCTTGCTGTGACACACTGGAGTGAAGATGTATAATGGATTAATGAGTCGGACCTGCTTAGTGTATTGCTCTTGCAGCTCTTGCAGTATTCTAACCCCACATTTCTCCAATTGGCATGGATGGGTTCAATACGGGCTTGCAATACAGTTTACGCGACTTTGGAAGTTTCATTGTCACGTTTTTCTGTCTTTGTGACATGTACTTGCCATATACCACTTATGTTCGAACGAAAATATTAAGCCGATAAATATTACTGTCTTGGCGTATGACTGTGAAAGTCTGTTATAGATTCCCAAGGGCTTCGGCTATGCTAGGTCGATGTAGATCGCCTTATTAATAATTGGGTAGTTTCTTGCATGTGTTTGGGAGTGATACAAGAGAATGGACGAATAGATGATGAGTTTACACCTCGGACCTAGGAGGTTGGATAGTAGTAGCCTATCTGCAAAGGTGTTTGGATTGCTAGTAGGGTAGTATTTGTCATGATTCTGCACGCGTAGACACGAGCAAGTTGTCTCACAACTATAAATTTCAATTTCATATTATTTTGTGTTGTTAAAGAATCCGAAATCAAATGTTTCGACTAAGTGATCAATTCTAGTATCAAACGTCATTGCTTATTGGAGCAATGGCGGGGCTGTCTTAATAAGGACACCGTTCAGTCAGCAACATAACTGCCTAGTTTAAGTCCAGTGTACTTAGCGTCGTACTAATTGACTGCGCGATTACAAGGTACAGGTTACTTTTCGTGTAAAAACTAAAAACTCGTCTGCATTGTCGTAAAGCGATGTTCCAAGTAATACATGTAGCAAGGTGCACCCGACTGCGCCTTTCTATCCCGCCCTAGGCTTTTCTATACATGTATACATGTACACGTATGGGTCCGAACCGTGGTCACAGCCCACTTTCTACAGTACACACTCTCACCTAGCGTTGCTGGTCTGGTTCATTGAAGCAATTCCATAAGCTTCACCTCCGTTTCTTTCCCCTCGATAATTTTCACTTCCTCCATTCGCCGATTTTGCGCCCAGTCGCATATATTCATTGACGCCATCGCGTAGCTCTCGACTGCTATTGCCGCAGCCGCTGGTAGAGGGCTTCCTCTCTTTCCCGCTATTTCCTTCCACGCCACCCTTCGTAGCCCCGCCGAGTGCAGCAGCTGGAACTCAGTCTACATTTTTGCCCTTCGGTTTGGGAGGACCATTTGGCATTGAAGTTGGAAGTCGGCAGCCGAGACATCTGGATATTGCGGATATAACCACGAGCAATCATGGTAAGCTTCATCTACTTATCTAACTTCCGTCCGCTGCTTGGCCTGGCCAAAGAAAACGCCACGCGATCGTCTTTCTTTTATAGATCTACTTCCTATTCTTGCGCAACCTACCCTACCTACTCGTTGCCTCTACAGGCCAGCAGCTCTTTGACCCCAACCAAATACAACTGCCTTGAACATTTATTCAAACCTACCTAATCCATTATACACTTCTCCGACCCTCCGAATATAAGATCCACCTCATGGTACTCATAAATCAAACAGAGTTACGATTCCGAAATCCATTCGCCGAACGACATGATGGTCGACACGCAGGATGAGATGGTGGTCCAGCCGACCTTAAACGAGAAGGACCAGATCACCGAGATCAACCCAGAACAGCTAGACAATGAAGCTGAAACCCTCGAAAACCCCATCCTAGCTAACGACTGTACGTGCGAACCCAGCGATACGGATAAGCTAGTACTGCAGTAGGCGCCGCTGACCAAGGTTATTTTATTATAGATGAAGCTATGAAGGATCTAGTTCTACCCCCTCTCCTAGACGAGCCCAAAATCTTGGAAGACGTCGTCAACACATGGACTGTGGAGAATTGGAGGGGTCTATCGAAAAAGGAACATGGCCCTATATTCGAGGCTGGCGGATATCCATGGCAAGCAATATATCAAGTCTTATATTCTAAAGCCTGGCTTACTAACTCAATTGCGCAGGCGAATTCTTCTCTTCCCATTTGGCAATAATGTTGACCAATCCTCGATATATCTTGAACATGGATTTCAGGATACCAATAGCATACCGGAAGACTGGAGCTGCTGTGTGCAGTTCGGTCTGGTCATGTGGAATATTAATGACCCTTCCCTCTTTTTCCACCATACTGCTCACCACCGTTTCACGAAAGAAGAAAGTGACTGGGGATTTACGCGATTCCTTGAACTGAGAAGGATGTTCCAGCAGGGATGGGATAACACCGGCCGCCCGCTCGTTGAGAATGATTCCGTCAACATTACCGCATACGTTAGAGTAGTTGAAGATGAAACAGGTGTTCTGTGGCACAACTTCAACAACTACGATTCAAAGAAAGAAACCGGCTACGTCGGCCTCAAGAATCAGGGTGCCACATGTTACCTCAACTCCCTACTGCAGTCATTATTCTTCACCAACGCTTTCCGAAAGGTGAGAATGGCCCAACTCCGCCAAAGGATAAGTGCACTAGATATGAGAAAGGTCCAACTGACATGTTTTAGGCTGTTTACCAAATTCCAACCGCCGAAGATGAGAGCATAACCAACAGCGCTTACACCCTGCAGAGACTATTTTACCAGCTTCAGATATCGAATACGGCGGTCGGCACCAACGAGCTCACTAAGTCCTTCGGCTGGGATACGCGGCATATCTTCGAGCAGCAAGACGTGCAAGAGCTGTCCCGCAAGCTAATCGAGCGTATGGAAGAGAGAATGAAAGGTACTGCTGCAGAAGATGCTCTTCCGCGTATGTTGAGTGGTAAGGTCAAAACATACGTGTCTTGCATTGATGTCAAGTACGAGTCTAGCCGCGTCGAGGATTTCTGGGATATCCAGCTCAACGTTAGAGGAATTCCGAACCTCGAGGAGAGTTTTAAGGACTATATTCAACAAGAGACACTCGATGGCGACAACAAGTATTGGGCTGGAGACGAATTCAAGTATCAGGATGCTCGCAAGGGGGTAATATTTAAGAGTTTCCCAGAAGTCCTTCATCTACACCTGAAGAGATTTGAGTATGACATTCAGCGCGACACAATGATGAAGATCAACGATCGCTTCGAATTTCCAGAAGTTCTAGACCTCTCGCCTTATCTTGATGAGGATGCGGATAGATCTGAACCGTGGATATACAAGTTGCATGGTGTCCTGGTGCATAGCGGAGACTTGAACGCGGGTCACTACTATGCCTATCTCAAACCCAATAAGGACGGTTGGTTCTATAAATTCGACGATGATAAAGTCACGAAAGCCACCATGAGGGAGACACTGGAGGACAATTTTGGAGGCGAATATCCCGCCTCGCTCGTCCAGACCCGCACAGGGCTCCAGAAGAAGACACCGATCATGCGTCAGATGAGCGCATACATGTTGGTATATATTCGAGAATCTCGCTTAGACCAAGTCTTGACACCTGTGACAAAAGAAGATTGCCCGCCACACCTCCGTAAGTTTCTCCCAAGTAACCTGAGCCAAATATAGGCCTAATATGTCATCTACAGAAAAACGCTTAGACGAGGAAGCTGCAGCGCGTGAAGCTAAGCGGCGAGAACGTGAAGAGCAGCATCTTTATCTTCCTGTTAAAGTCATCACGGAAGACACATTCAAGCACCACGGGTCCACTGATCTCACGAATTTCGAGTCTAACCCAAGTGACGACCCTGCAGCCCCTAAGTTCTATAAAACAAAGAAACAAACCACCATTGAGGAACTGGTTGCATTGATCGCTCAGGACTTGAACCAGGATCCCAAGAGGGTGCGCTTGTGGATTATGGTAAATCGCCAGAATAAGACAACCCGACCCGATCAGCCAATTATGGACTTGAGACCAACAATAGAAGAGACTTATCAACGAATGGCAACCACAACTAGAGATTATGCGTTGCGGGTCTGGGCCGAAGTGGCAGATGAGGTCGATGCTGACGGAGAGGCTGTTTGGCCCACCTATCAGAGCAACGCCAATGGTGTTATCGTCAAAAATGACCTAATCCTCCTATTTCTGAAACATTTCGATGCTGACAAGCAGACTCTCCAAGGCGTCGGTCACATCTACGTCAGCAAAGAGAAGAAGGTTGAAGATCTAGTACCCGTAATCTCAAAGAAGATGGGTTGGGGTGACAAGTTACCCTCAGGGGAACAGTTAGCTATGTGGGAGGAGATAAAACCCGCTATGATCGAGGGTCTTAAGGCGAAACAGTCCTTGAAAGCTGCTGAACTTCAAGATGGTGACATTATATGCTTCCAGAGAGTGCCTGAGCGAAAATCGGCTGAAATTCTCGGGAAGATCCCCCGGCTTGGAGATAAGAATTCGGAAGAGACAACGAAACGGTGGGACCGATATGACGATGCCAAAGCGTTCTATGACTTCCTCTGCAATAAGAGAGAAGTTCGTTTCGACCCTCATCCACGCTGCGAGAAGGCGAATTACCAGAGTTTCATACTCATCCTCAATACGAAGATTAATTACGACCAACTTTCCGAGAGGGTGGGCGAAGAGCTAGGAGTAGAGCCCACCCACATACGCTTCTTCACAGCAAATGCTTCAACGGGAAGCCCTAGGACGGCAGTAAGAAGGTCGCCCAATCAGACTCTTGGCACTATCCTCAATCCAAACGGATATACCCAACAGAGCATGCAGACTAAGCCCAACTCACTTTTCTTTGAGGTGTTGGATATGAGCCTTGCAGAACTAGACACCAAGAAGAGCGTCAAAGTAACTTGGTTGAGTGAAGGTATCACAAAAGCCGTAAGTGGTCCCAACTGAACATCTAAATTTGCTCAATTTCTCACCTGATTCTTTTTTTCTTTTAGGAAACCTTCGATGTTTTAGTCAACAAGCAAGGCCATATTGAAGATCTTGTCCAAGCATTTGTGAAGAAGGCAGGGATCAAGAACGAACAGGAAGGCGGTCGGATCAGAGTCTATGAGATCCATCACCATAAGTTCTTCCGAGAGCTTGCACCAAACTATCCGGTTCTCAGCATAAATGACTACGCAGACGTCATTGCCGAGCGTATTCCAGAGGAAGAGCTTGATGCCGATGAGAGAGACTTCATCAAGGTTATTCATTTCCAGAATGACCCCAGCCGCGTCCATGGTATTCCATTTAAGTTCCTTCTTAAGGAGGTATGCGTATCACCCAGTATTCGGATGGACAGTGTTAACATAAATCAGGGCGAACTATTCTCCGAGACGAAGAAGCGATTGGAAGCTCGAACAGGAATCAAAGGCAAGGCCTTTGAAAAGGTAAAGTTCGCAATAGTGCGACGGTTCCAGAAACCGGCCTATATCAACGACGGTAAGAATGAAAAATTTACGAGTTTTACAAGGCGTAACTGACAACGCATAGACGACGTACTTTTCGACGAGGGAGGTACCATAGAAGACGACGTCGTACTTGGGTTGGATCATCTGGATCGTACGAGAACGACGCGGAATGGAGGAGAAATGTTCCTCAAGTAGATGCCCATTTAATGTAGTTTATTTGCGAGGATGCAGATCCTTCACGTACTACCAGGGATCCACGGGTTTTCGGCGGATGATGAGAAACGAAACTCATTAATGTCCGGCCGATTATTGATTAACCGACGACCCAGATCCGCCTCTTGTATTAAGGCAGTTTATTGGCTTTTCGCGGCGTTTTTCTTGCCAATTTCCCCCTTAGACATACAGGAGGTTTCTAAACACACACACACAAAGGGCGAGGCAACGGGGAAATGAAATGAATCAAGGTGTGGGAGGGGGAGGCCGAAAGCCAATGGAAATGTCTTGATGTAGTATCGCTTAGTTAAGAACGAAGCATTGCGGAAGGGCGTTCATGTAAATGTTCCCTCAAGGCGATTGAACCAGGGTTTTCGAGAGGCGGGTTAGGCCACCTTTCTCTCTCTCTTTCGAGCACGGCGGTAACAAGAGGTCCTACACTACCTACCTAGGTAGCTAGGTACGAAGAGTTTGGTCGTGTGTGCATGAGTTCGTGGATCTAGATATTGAAAACCTCAGGGTCGGATAACTTTAGCCTGAGCCTGCTTACGTATACATTGAGTTTTTCTCTCTCTCCTAGGTTTTCACTGTGGAATACGCATAAAGTGACGGCTAAAGCTGTGTATTGAATTGCATGCATATGTAAAGTCTGCCCATCAGACCTAATCCCTAATCCCTACTCCATGATCCCTAATAGTTATGTACATGTGGACTTCTGAAAGCTTCCAGGCTTCCTGTGTGAGTGCAAGACGATTTCAATTCGAGGATTTTTCATGGACTAGCAAGCAGCATGTAATAGCCTCGACAACTTGCTGATTAAGAAGAAGGGTATTGTGGCTGCCAGTGTTGGTTAGGTTAGTAAGTACGGCATTATGACGACTGCCTAGGGATAGACGGCTCTTGCTCGTAGCATCAAGCTATGTTCGCGGTTCCTTCTCTGTGTAGATATCTCTTAGCAATGATTCCATCGTATCTGAAATTGTATTCGTGATTATGCTCACCTCCAATGGAGAGTCGAAACAGCCACCGAAGTCCTTGGCATCAATCTACTCGTCGCTGTCCTCTTCCCAAATGTACTGTAACATGGGTCAGCAATAAGAACTCACGTGTCATTTCCACGATGTTGACGCCTTACCAGGTCCTCCACCGGCGCAAGAGGTCGGTTCGTCTCGCCTTCCGCCGGAAATCCGTACGGCAGATGCTCTTCGTCTAGGATCTCTCGAGCTCCTGAGGTGCCTTTAGAAGTCTGACGTTGGTTGCGGGAAGACCCGCGGCCACGACCAGAACCACGGGGTCGGCCTCGAGATCGGCCGCGGCCACGAGTGGAAGCGCGGGCTTCCTCCTCGGGGGTTCGGACGACGAAGACTTCTCGCTCGTCGTCTTCGGGCGCTTGCGCCTGGGTAGCGGCGGCGGAGCCCATGGCCTCCTCCTCCAACTCTGCTTCGGCTTCGGCTAAGGGGTTCGCGAAGACGTGGTCAAAGAGGTCGACTCCACTGTGAACTGTCACACCGAGGTTTCCTTGTCCTTGGAGACACGTTGACTGGCTCCGAGTAACTGGTCCCATCGTGATGCCGTTGAGAACGTTGACGGAGCTGCCGTCACGGTCGCGGTCCTGGTCTCCATCTTGGTTCTGGGATTCAGTCTTACAGCCACCTTGGTTCTGCTGCAGTCGCTTGCATTTGGCGCAGCGAACTGTCTGCTCATGAGTGCAGATCGGATCAGTAATTTGAAGGCCTGGTGTGCAATGACCTAAACGACGGGCTCGGCGAGCTTCGCCGCACTTCATGGGTGTTAGCAGCCATGGAAATACTTCAAGTAGGGGTTTCAGCGGCTATTGAGCCCGCAACTGGCTTGATCAGGGTATTCCCTGAATACCGAGATTGGCCGAAAGAGAGAGAATAAGGTTCGATTTCACGTACCCAGTTGTTTCGATGCCGTCGGCCGATGATAATCTCGCAACTCGGGTTCTGGCATAGAGAGTGGTATAGATATTGAATACACATCTTTCTCTCGAGAACAGGGCAGCTGGATAAATATCTAGCTGGCTCTCACTATGGAAAAAGGAGATTGTAGTGAGATCTTGCGTATTCCTGAGAAAATAGGGTCGTGGTGATTGTGGTGTCTTGAAAGAATACAAACCTCTTGAGGAGTTTGTGTGCGTGAAGCAATATCACGATCATCATTTGGGGTTAATACTTGTTGTCTTTGTTTAACGTGGCAGTTGTTGTCCTAAACAATAAGAATTGCGGGTAAGAAATCGGTTGCCCGATATACGACAGGTAATTTTTTGGACCGTATTGTCGTCGACGGCATTTACCTTGCTTCATCAAAGAGTGTGTTGTTGAGGAAATCCACCACACATTGGACGAATGCTAGATATGATCCAACATGTTTTCCAACTTGTATGCGACAAGCCTGCGGTCTGATTCCTTGTGCCACTCGACATCCACGCCGAGCCCAAGGAGCCTATCCATCCCATAGCTGGCGGCCATTCTTTACGGACACAGGCAGATCGTCGACGCAGTGATTTAGGAAAGCCAGCGTTTTCTGCACCAGATTATTTCTCTCGCCATGGAGAAACTCTTCCAGTCACAAGACCAGACCATGGCCTGATTCACCCAAATACCGACAGCCTAACCTCTCTTCTTTAACTCACTTTCGAGTCACTCTTCGAAAATTAGTTTCCTCGCATCTGAACCCAGAATAGCCGACAGAGACCAGTAGCGAAACTCAGCGGGATCCATACTGGCTGCCCATCTATAGCCACAAGACGGACAACAAGATACTGCCCAGCATCTGGCCCATCTGGTTTCGATATGTCAGAGAACATGGTGGTAACACTTTGTCAGACAAGATAGGGCGCCAGTAATAGAAATCGGGGACTGGCATCTCAACCAATCTCGTCCCGTCTTCCCTTGCCCTTATCTTGAGGTTGGTTGATTCATTGTTTTTTGATTTCCTAAATGGAACTATCGATCCAATTTTGCTACCCCTCAAATGACCTTTTTCGTTCTCTCCCCAGTTAAACTAGGGCGAGATATGTCATTGGCGCCATATCTCATCGCAGTTACCCTGTCTAGCAGATATCTTCTCATGCTATTGTGGGCATGGAAAGATGAACGTCGACGAGACATCAGAGTAGCTAGACCAGACCACAGCTCTTGATCTCCTTCTACTCATTCTCACGTGAGAAGAGTTCATATAGTGTTACATATTCTCCGGAGAAGATAGGTCGTTTCGCTTAAAATCCACAAACAAAGGGAAAGTTAATGAGGTGGTTATATGCTATAACCAATGGATAAGTCCATGAGGTATTGTTTACATGGCTGAATAAAAAAAGAGGCTCAATATGTGGCTTGCCTCTTTACGAAGGACGTTGTCGCTGCCAAGCCCTGTGTAAGTCTGCTTATGCAAGCACAATCTAATCGATAGGGATACTGCTTGTGTTACAAAATCTTGCTTACCAAAGCAGAAGTACTGCTGTGATGTTATCCGACCTTATAACTTTTACCAATGACAACCATTAAATAGTAAGCATTATATAATAGTCGAGGTAACGGTTCGCCTTTTATGTATAATGTCGAAGTTAATTTAACGGTTTTAAATAATTATTATATTCGATATTTTAAGTAAAGCATATATTAAATTAAATAGTTATTTAATTTAATTAATAATTAATTTAATTTAATTTAATTAAATAAAAAAAATTAAAGTTTTAATTAAATTAAATAATAATTTAATAATTAATTTAAATAAGTATTAATTTTAATAAGGTTATTTAAATTTATTTAATAAGTTTATAACGTTTTTAATATAATATTAATATTATTAATTAACCTTTAATTTTAAAGTTAATTAATTTTTATATTAGCTCGAATATTTTAAAGCTTTTATAAATAATATTAAGTTATAATTATTACTTACCTTTAAAATTAAAGATTTATTAAAAGTTAATAAGGCTTAATTTAAATAAATTTACTTTTAATAATTTATATATAATTAATTATTACACATTTTTTAATAAATATTTACCTTATTTATATATTTATATAATTTATTAATAATTATTTATTTATTTATAATAAATTATATATTATTTTTTTTAACTTATTATTTATTATATTATTATAAAATAATATTTTAAATTATATTATATTTTTTTATTATTATATATTTAATAAATTAATTATTAAAAAGTAAATTAAAAACTTAACTTATTTAATATTTAATAATGTTATTTAAAAAGATTTACCACGAATTTTTATTAGTAATTAATAATATTTTATTAATTAATAATTATTAATAAATATTAAATTAAAAATATTATAATATAATAATTATTTAATTTTTATTTAAGAAATATAATAAAATAATGTATTAATTAAAAAAAAAAGTAAGAAAGTATAAATTTGCTATTTATATAACTTAATAAGTTATATAAAAATATTAAATAATAAGTTAATAAATATAATAATAGTTTATATATTAAATATAAAATAAATAAATTATAAAAAAGCAATATAATTTAAAGGAGTTTTAAAAGCTTTTATAAGTAAGGCTATTTAAAAAGTTAATATAATGTTATAATAAATTTAAAAGTAAGTTAATAAATAATAATTTATATAAAAAATTGTTAATATTTATAAAAAGATTTTTATTAAATATTTAATTATATATAATATATTTTTAAAAATTTATATTTGTTAAAAATTTAAAAAGCTTTTAAATTTATATAATAAAAAGTTTATTAAGCTAATATTATTTAGTTTAGTTATTATTATATATACCTAGTTATTTAATACTTTTAATATAATTAAAAAGGGTATTTATAATTAATTATTAACTTAGTTAATATTTAAAATTTACTTATTTTTTAATATATAAACTTTATTTAATACTTATAACGTTATAATTGTTATTACTTACTTTATTAACAATTTATATAAGCTTAAAACTTATTTAATAAATTTTAAATGTGTTATAAGTATTTATAATATTAAAAACATGTTATATTATTTAATTAATATTATTAATAATTATTAAATTTAAAATAAGTTAAGGTTTTTTTATTTAAATAATTATATTAGTAAGTTATTTATTAACATATATATATATATATATTAACTATTATATTTAATAATTAATAATAAAATTATATAATTATTTTTTTAATATTATAATATTAAAGCTAATAAAAATATAATTAATTATAATGTTAAGTAATATTAAATATATTATTTTAGTTATATATTAAATATAATAGCTTAAAGCTTTATTTATTTAAAAAAGTTAAGTAATAAAAATTAATTTATAACTATTAAAGCTATTAAAAAGGCTTATAATATAGCTATTTATATTAAATAAACTTTTTAATAATAATTTATTTTTTATTAAAAGGTTAAAAAAACTTAAGTTATTAATTAAGTTATTATTATAAATTAAAATATTAATAAGTATATTAATAAAATTAATAACGATATTTTTAACGAGCTTAATATAAATTATATTAATATATTTATAAATTATTTTAATAAGCTTATTTAAAATTTTAATAAAAATAAATTTAAAAAAGTTAAAATATTAATATTTATTATTAATAATAATATATAATAAAATGGTATATTAATAAATATAATAAGTAATATTTTAGCTTTTAAGGAAATAATTAATAGGTTTAATAATATATATAAAAGAAAGTTAAATATTTAAAATAAGATTTTTGCTAATTTAAATATTAATAAAAAAGATTAAGCTTATTTAAAAAAGGTTAAAGTAATTTTATAACCTTTTAAAAACTTAATGTTATAACATAAAGTTAATAAAGTTAAGTTATTAATTATAATATTTTTTATTAAAAAGTTAAAGTTATATTTTTATAAATATTTTATTAAATATAACTTTATAAATAAAAAATTAAATATATATGGTATTTTTAAAGCTATATAATAATTATTAATTTTTTTTAATTTATTTTTTATATAATTAAACTTTAATAAATATATTATAATACTTATATTTTAACAAACCTTTTAATATATTTATTATATATTTAATTAATGTTTATTTAAACATAAAAAGGCTTTAAATAATTAATATAATAAGATAATTTTTTATTTAAATATAAGGAAAAGAAAAAAATAAAATAAGTTAAAAGCTAATAGTTTATAGTTAAAATTAATAGGTTATAAAAGATTTAAAATAAGTTTAAACATGTTTATTAAAGTTTATAAAAGTATTAAAATTTAATAAATAAGGTTTTAATATATTAAATAATATATATATTATATTTTAAAAAGTGTTTTATTAAATTGCGAAAAGAAAATTTTAAGCTAATTATTTAAGTTTAAAAAAAGGTAATATTATATTAAAAAAAGTATTATTTAATTAGTTAATTTATTAATTTTATTATTATATTAATTAAGTTATTAAATAAGAATATTATAAAGTTTTATAATTAAAAATAATATTAAAATAAACCTTTTTTTATAATAATATATAATGGTATTAATAAATAAAATAATTAATAAAATAAGTTTTAAATATATTTAAAGCTTAATAAAATTAAATAGTAAATTAATTAAAATGTTTTATTATAATAGAAATATTATTAGAATTAATTTCTAAGGTTTTTATAATTTACTTTTAATATTTTATTAATTTTAATAATATTTATTAAATATAAACGTGTATTTAATATAACTAAGTTAATAATACTTTTTTAATATTAATTAATATTAATATATACTTTAAAAATTAATTAATACTTAAAATATTAACTTAATAATAATATAAACGAGTTATAATAACTAATAAATTAAGCAATAATAAAGTTAATAATAATTAATAAAATAACATAAGAAAATTTAAAAATTAAATTAATCCTTATAATATTTATAAAGCTATTTAATTAAGCTTAAATTAAACTATAAATATTGTTAAATCAATCGCATTTAATAAATATTTAATTTAATTTGATACAAATCAAATATAAGGCGATATTTGATTTAATTTAATTTGGTATATGCCCTAATCTCGGGCTGTATAGTCTCACCGATTCGTATATCGCTTGTCGTTCAAGTGGAATAGAGTCGCAAAGCCAAGCTACCATCCAACCAAACAGAATGATGGTGTAGGTGCGAAATGGTCATAAATCCGTATACGATTCGTCATAGAAACCTCCTTGCCTGCCACGCCACGCTACCTTTAAGTACTGTCCTCCGCTTCTCTATCCAATAGGGAGGTGTCTATTATTTGTAAGCTTCGTGAGCATGCTCGGAGGCCGAGTTGTGATGCGTGAGGGGTCTAGTACGATTTCCATAAGTATAAACCAATGAATCCATGACCCATGAGTTCGATGATGATTCTCTTGCGAGTTACACAAAGCAGTCTAAGATTCAACAAGCCCTCAACCTATAGGAAGTTAGCAACCATGGCGACGTCACACAAGATTCAAATCACACCTGACAACACTGGACTCTGGAAAGTCTCCCAGGATGAGTCTGCGGCAAAGAAGGCCAGTGAATTGTTGCAGCAAGACCTCGAGGTATGCTAATACTGATCATCAAGAAGAGATCCGGCGTTAACTAGGCCTAGAAACATCACGTCTACTTCAACGACGATGGATATCACAACCAGTAAAGACTCATCGTAGTTATCAAGAATCTCGCACAGTGGTACTAACCTAAACCTCAGCATAACTCATCACATCCTATCTCTCTACGGTACCGGCGCTCGACCCGAACATCTACAGAAAGCCTATGATGAAAATAAGTCCTATCAGCGACCAACTATGGAGCGTCATGAGAAGGTCGTCGAGGAACTTAAGAACTGGGAAGCCGCCAAGAAACACGTTGCCAAAGAACAGTAAGTCAGCCTTGAGTGTGAACCCATTCTCAGATTCTTCAAGGCCCAGAAGTAGATAGGCTACCCAGGAGTAGTACTTGTATAACTATAATTCTATCCATGCCGATAATTCTTGTTCGTCCTGGCTGATCATAACGCGAAGATATTATCCCGACTTCCTCGCCTTCTTTCAAAATGAGATCGACAAGTTAGGTTGGGAAAAGGTGTTGAGTGAATACATGTTCAAGGGCGATGAGAAAAGCGAAGACATGCTTATCCGAATGCTCGCCGGTACGTCTTCCAAGTGACAATAACTGGGTTGAAACCATGGTCTCACATCTCACGAGGCTTCCTTCACCCCCTGATCCAATTAATGTATGGCGTGGAATGGGCACAGTCAGCCATAGTCGCCATGGGCCTAGCACAAGCAGCAGTTCACCACGATGACCTAAGGAAATACCTCCTCACTGCCGAGAAAGCCTCTAAATCTAGCACAACGCCCATGCCTAGCATTGCGAGCTTGCTTGAGGAGGTCAGGTCAAACAAGAAGCTCGCTACTTCTGCGAAGTTTGAGGATGGTCAAAAGATCCGTGACGGCGTACTCGCTAGAGCTTGGGACGAGATCATCCAGATTGCGAGCCGCGTCAAAGTCAGGCCCGAGGAGCTAGACGAGAAAACAGCCGAGATGTACCATACAACAATCTACGAAGGCGCTGCTGCTGCTTTTCATCCCGGGAAGGAACCCAAATTTGATTTCTTCCTCATGTGAGTCTAAATAATGTCCTGAGAACGCAGTAACAGTCGCTGACAGGAAAAGACACCACATAAATGCCTGCCCCATATTCATATACTTCAACAAGCAAGACTGGATCCCTATCGAAAGCAAAGTGAGACTCCTCGAATGGAAGATAAGAATGGACCTCATCCAGTATGCGGCGAGAGCGTGCCCCCCGCTTTCGCTTGAGAACATCGCTTCATACGTCCCGAAAGATAAGAAGGTCGGTCCGACAGATGGTAAGTACCTAGAAATGACTATCGCTAACAAAAATCCAATTTCAACGAATTTACTAAAACTCAACACAGAGCTGCTGCGCCGTATGTTTGTCCTCGAAGACGACGGACACGCCATCAAGCTCTTCCGTGCGGTCTTGTTAGGCCAGACCGTGAGCGAAAAGTACGAAGATAAAGACTGGATCAAAATCAAGGGTGACTTGTGGGATAAAATCAAACACCTCGTTGTCGATACCGTTGAGGGCCCAGGGCCGCGCTGGGTTCGCGGTGCGGGTGATCCAAAAGCGTGGGAAGAAATTCCGGATCGAGCCAAGGAGGCCAATGGCGTCAATGGTGTCAATGGCGTTTCAGAGAAGCTTAAGCAAGTTCACTTGTAAGATTAGGTAGGTACCTCAGGTATCTACTTACCCAGGTTGGAGTTTGGAGGATGGTTGAACATTGGTTTGTATTACTAGCGTGTATTGGTTATCATGAAACACCCAACTCAATTAGGATTTAAAAGTTGCCTGCCCGCGAAAACGGGTAGCAGAATAGCGAAATTGGAATGGAAATGTTTGGACGGAACTTACCTCGCCCACCACAAAGTTTCTGTTGGTATCTGTGCAGATGTGGTGAACTGAGACACCTAACTTGGACGCCGCTTGAGATACGCTGCTCCTAAACTTCGTTGGGCATATTAGCGTACCAGGAGTGCTGAATATTTGGAGATGTCTCCCAAAATCACTATTATTAAGGTTCAACTTGGCGAGACGGTGGTCGCCACAAGAGGTATCTTCTAGATTTGGCCAATTGAGTCGAAAACCACTACGAGACCCTGAAAAAGACCTTGGTCGGGTATCTATATAAGAAAGCATACCTGGCTCCCGGGACTTCATTCTGGCATCGATCAATTCCAATTTCTTCTGCGAAACCCTGCGTGAAGCGGAGATATCGATGAAAAAAAAGAGAAACATCAAAAATTTGTCCACGCCATCTGTAGATGAGAGGATGGCCAGGCGCCTGGTCGCCCTCGCTTTGGGATTCTTGAGCCCCGACAGCTATGGGGGCGAGAGGGACAAGGGACGCGCCGCTCTCGAGATAACCAGGAGGAAATGAGGCAACAAAAATTGTGCCGTCCTGCCCGAAAGCTAGGAGAGGAACAGAGCTTCAAGGTGCAATGAAGACGACATTCCCCCGACAAGAATCCTCTTGATCGACTCTTGTCGCTGGCACCAGTTTGCGCTATGAAAAAGAAAGGAAGAAAAGAGGGTTTAGTGGCTCAGAACTGCGGAAGCTCTTAATAATACCAGTTGAAATTGAGGTCGAGAAAGAGCTGACATGACAATAGTGCACGAAAGGCAGGTCGAAACCGCAGACAATATTTCGAACCGGGATTGAACGATAATTTCTAACACAGTGAGGGGATTATGTGTCATTTTTTTTTTGCCAACAGTACCTGCAGTATACTGTTCACTCCAGCGATCTCGCTAGAGGTCACTGGAAGTAACCGCCAACTATAGCTGGCAGCCCCACGCTTGAGCAGATGTACTCCTTCTAGACTCGGATATACGATGTTGGCAACGCGAGCCTGCTGCCTTCGCCTTCCGAGGCCGAGAATAGCAGTGTCGTCATTAGAACTATGCGATATCATCAGGAAGAGCCTTCTGGGTCAGTTCTCGACTGTTGTATGACGAAACCACCAGAGCACTACTCTCCAGACTCTCTTGCTGCAGCTTACTGATCACAGCTCGCAGCAGTTGCCTCCACGGAGAAAACAACTCAAATTGTGGGATAGGTCCTTCGAATCTGGACAAAGCTACGTGCATGTGATGCATATTTCATGTGAAAATATCGGGTAAGCTCGCATCCAAAGCAGCTTATAAAGCCCCTTCTACCATTAAAACGCTTACTAATTCAACCCGACAAGAAGTAGGCTACTAGAGAACGTAGCGAGTGGGGGAGGAGGCCTTTGCGTGCCAAGCTACGGGGAAGTACGCTCTTCGGCAGGAGAGATAAGGATATATGGGCATATTTTTGAAGAGAGGAAACGGCTGTGGCAGAATTTTCGGAATCATACCTACGTATCGAGGTACCGATTCAGGGGCAATAAAACTGGATGTAACGACATATGGGAACAAGTTACCTTACTAGGTTAGGCGACTCCTTGAGAATTTGTCACCTCCTTGAAAGTTGCGCAGATGCATTTAGAAAACATCTTAATGCAACAGCAAGAGACGAGACGAGAGATTAGAAAGGAGTCATGTGATTTCGTGGCTGCTCAGGTGACTTACCTGAGACCTTCCTGGGATCACGCTCACGTGATACCTATCCTACAGGTAAGGAGGATTTCAGAACTTGTTATTCTCTCAATTGATCAGAATATCCCGGCCATTCGATTCCTTATTTTAGGATTTCTGTAGAGGTGTGTAGATACAGTAGATGCAAGTAATCCTTGAATAAAGGAGAACATCTGATTTCAAACGAGACGATCAATACAAAGCAAGCCATAGATATATTTCACCCGCCGCCCATAGCCACAACGTCCGCTTCTTCAGAAACAATTACATTATGGGAGTCCCAAAGTTTCCCCTCACACAGGGTTACACTCTCCAGCGAAGCGAATGTCTCTGTTGATGTTGATATCAGTCGAGACAGCCAAGGTGGCGTACTTCAGAATATCCGTATTAGCAGGGCAAGCGTTTCCTCTGGATCTCGCCTCGACGTCTCGCTTCTGCCCGGCACCGATAGCGCTGGGGTCGAAGAAATTGTTCTCGCGGGAAATAACCTGCACTATACCTCCGGCCTGCGAAGCCCATGCATTGATAGCTTTCAGTAGGGCCTGGAGTTCCGTCGCGCTGGGAAGCGTCACGGTAAATACAGCGAAGCCGAAATCGTTGGCGACGGCTCCCGCGGCCTTTTCGTAAAGCCCACCTCTCACGGTGGCTCTTTCGAAAACGGAAAACGCGGCCCTGTAGTCCCAGGCGTTCTTGAGGAGCCATTGGTGGAAGTTCTCCAAGAGGGCTTTTCCCGGCGCACCTTCGCCAAGTGTCTCTCGGAGCCCGTCGGCGATTCCCTATGGAAGTGCTGCTCCTAGGAGGAACACGATACGTCCTTGCGGAGACCATTGGAGAGTCATCCTCCCAGCACGTTTATCGAGTGCGGTTGACTCGTTGATTTCGTTTCTTGCAAAACTGGCCACACCATTCTCACCTTGTAGGGGAGTAGATCGATCGACGAGGGCAAGGTCTGGAAGAGTCGGTGATGGGATAGCATTGGTAACGCTGAATAGTGCTGCTCCGAGAAAGAAGAGCTTCTTGAATGACACCATTTTGTAGAGGGCAGAAAAGGTGGTTCCTCTTATTTTAAGGTCTAAGAAAGACGTTACAGATAAATATTAAACAAGTGGCGTTTATCTTGATGAATTCGATGTAGGACTGTTGATGAGACACTGTGTGTACCGGAACCTGACTACTTATATTCGAAGACCACCCATCAGTTGGTGCACCGCCGTGAAGCTACCACGCATCCTGAACTCTCATTCTGTCCTCACCTACGCTCCAACTCAACCATCCCATTTCCAATAAAGATTCTATACTCTTGTTCGATGATACAATATGGAAGCGGCGCTTAAGATTAGGATAAGGCCGTGCCGCGCATCCTGGCGGCAGAGTCCGCTCTTCGCGTAACAATAATATGTCTGTTTCTAGTATTTAAGTGCTTATAGTTTATATTGCTCCTTCTATTTATTTCCCCTTTTTGTCCTGATTTTCCGAACCCACGAATCAGCCGACTTCAGCAACACAGCCATGATTTTAGTGATCATACCATAAGGAACGAACATTGAACCTTGAAGTCTTTTCCAAAACTCCTTAAACCACGACTACGGATGCGGCGCCTGCATTATTACCAATATAGACAATAAGAACGAAGAAGGGGGTCTTTTCCATGCTGTATTCTTGTTAGATTTAGGGCCATAGTTTCAGATGAAACTGAATCCAGGGTTGTAAATTGCAGGGTAGAGTATACGGTTCTCCCTTTCATCAATTAGCATCGTACCTTATCTCGTGATAATTATAACCACAATTAGCTATTGCCTCTTGACAAATCAAGGTTTCTCTATTCAGATACATCTAAAATTAGTTCAGAGTAGTTAGGTATACTGTCCAATATATAGATGCCATTAAAGAAGACTAGGATTTGCGTATATATACCTTCTATACAAAGCCCTTAAAGTTATCGACAATAGTGCAAGACAAACATTTCAATCACTCCCACTTTCGAATCCTTAGATACTCTCTATCAATACTTTTATTAATCACATCAAAACTTCCAACTTCCACAGTTTGCCGCAATGTACGCAAAGTCCTTCCTCGTCATTGCCCTTCTCTCTATCTTGGTTGCCAGCACACCTATGTCTGGCTCCGTCAACGTTCCAATCCCGGACGCCCAATTGTCAGCGCTGAAAAGTGGTGGCTTGAAGGTCCGAGGCTCTCAAGTCAATGTTCCCATTACCGCCGCCGAGATGAGATCGCTTGAAGCTGGTGGCCTCGAGGCCCGTGACAAAGTCATGAACTGCGGCCACCTTGTCACTGGCAAGGGCGGCAGTAATGGCCACGGAAAATGGATCCCGGTAGACGAATTCAGCCAAGTTGCCGAAACCTTTTGTATGTTAAACTCACATACACCTCTTATAAACCACACAGGGTAACTGACAGATCTGTCACTCAAGGCAGCTCCTATGTCGGCACCGACATCTACAAGGGCCATCAGACATCTGATACATACTCTATCACTCTCACCAACCAGAAGGACAGCAAGAAGCCTGGCTCGGATGGTCTGATCGTCTTTGCCATCTACAACACTGAGCACGCCGGCACCTGGGTCGTCGAGCACGACACTTGCCTTAGGGCCATGAAGGCTCCTCTTGGCTCCCACGCTACTAAGCGCGACGGCAAGGACTACGTGTGGCTTGGCAAGAGAGATAATTGCTATGGCACGAAGCACAATGACTATGAGGGTGGCTATTACAAGATTGACACCATCGGTGCCTTCGGTAGTGAGGTTTACGCCGCATAGGTCGAAGTAGTGTATGTGACACTTAGACCCGCTATTGACGGAGGAAGAGAAGGTATAGTTTCAGGTAGTTTAAGTGATGGCAGCAAGCATAGGAGTATAACTATTGTATAGATTAGGTACCTGTTATAGATTTCAAGAAATTTTCGAGATAGTTCAGTGGGACTGTACAATGCCATAAATTTCAAAGCGTAACACGACCTTTTTTTCTACGGCCCCCAAAACATTCTAGACTCTGGAAATAGTTGCCACAGCACGAACCCTTGAAACCATCACAAAGATACAAGTAACGATGACATTTCTATGTAAAAGGACCATGAAATGCTAAATGTTAACACAATCAAATAGGAATTCGAAATTCCTCAAGGACCTCCGCGGCACTTGTGCCAAGACCATGCTTAGTGCTAATAAATTGGGCGGGATCAGCATCGTGGCGTGGCGAGCTGGCGTTCATGTCTCAGTGAATCGGCGATTGACGACCTATGCCCAGTAACCGAGAAGGATCACCGTCTTACTGAGTTCTGCCGGCGGCTTCATCAGGAAGAGACATTCGTCAATGGCTGGCTGAGTTCGACGTAGAACAAATTAAAGCCTGTAACCTTATCAATACAATAATTTCAGCTCTTGGCTCCGGCATGGGCCGTCCCTCGTGAGCGTATTCAATTGTTGCGTTCTCCATCTGATCGTTACCTTCCAGACAAAACAATCTCCAAGTCGGCGACTAAGATGACTACCTAGGATACTAAGTTGGCGCTTCCACTTTCACTGTTGATCTGAAGGCTTGGAAAGCGAAGGATGAGTTAAGTATTACCAAGATCTTAATGACGATAACACGGATAGTTATGAAGCAACACATTTCTTGATCTATAAATGCTTGTACTGTTTCCTCCCCGGATTCTATGGTTTGTATGGATACAATATCTAATACTTGAACAAACTTGAATTTATCTTTACTATTTTTCACATTTCTACAATCGGTGATCTAGCAATTGCTAGCCGTCACCATGACTGACTTCACCGTCCTTAAGCAGAAGCTCGCCACGGATCAGGTGCTCGAACCAGGTACACCTGAGTATTCGAAAGCCGGTAAGTTTGATTGATCCTAATGCCTTTCTCTTCTCCTATCTCACTCCTTATATCCGCACTTATACTGCACCTAACATAGAGCTAACTATCAACGCTAGTGTTCATCGGAAACTTGAATTACCGGATGACCATGCCCGCGCTTGTTATTCAAGCAAGATCCGTCAAGGACGTGGAGAACACGGTTTACTTCGCATGGCAGAACCGTGTTCGCCTCACAGTCAAGAACGGCGGGCATTCTTACATGGGCTATTGCCTGAACGAGGGCGGAATAGTGCTCGACCTCAGTGGCATGAAAGCCTGCTCCATCGATAAAACAAAAATGACGGTTACGATTGAGGGTGGTGCAACATGGAAGGACGTTTATTATAAGTTCGACGATCCGACTTTGATTGCCATCGGCGGACAGTGCCCAGGGGTAGGGGTGAGTGGATTCACCCTGGGTGGTGGCATCAGTCCATTCTCCCGCCAATACGGGCTCGGTTGCGATAATGTTCTGGAGATGACCATGGTCACATATCAAGGAAATGTTGTGACAGTCTCGAAAAACGATCACGACGAGAAAAATCGCGATCTATTCTGGGCTCTGTGTGGTGGCGGTGGGGGCAATTTCGGGGTTATGGTGAAGATGACCTGCAAGATACATAAGCTCAGGGACGCAAAGGGGACCGTGGTTTGCGGCCACATCTCTTGGAATCTCCCGCAGCAAAAGGGGGACTTTGAGAAAGCCGTGGAAACCTTCAACAACAGCAAGTGCCCAGAAGATCTGACGATTGATATGATCTGGTCACACGGAAAAAACAAGCAGCTCACTGGAGGTATGACCGTGATCTACAATGGTGGTCAAGACGCTGCCAACAAGGCGATCAAATACTTGCTGGACCTGAAACCAGCTTCAAATAACCTGAAGCCTATGAAGTGGACTGACTGGGTGCATACCTCCGAGGGTTGGGAACCATTCAGCCAGGCTTATCATCACCATGCATCCTTCATTTTTGCCGAGGGCAAGATCACACGAGAGCTCAACACCAAGATATCGGACATCGTCGCCGAGGCTTCGCGCTTGGTTGGTATCACCGACCAAGACGGCCCCAACGACCCGAAATGCCTCTTCTTATGGGACCACATGGGCGCTGCTACGTCCCGACCTGATGCGCGGGCAACCCCTTTCTACTGGAGGCAAGGTCACTATGCCTCGGAGATCAAGCTACTGTGGACGAAGCCGGAGCAAGGCCCCAAGATGATGGATTTCTTCGCCAAATGTTACAAGGTGCTGGGGCCTTATGCCATTGAGCAAAAGGCGGCCTATCTGAACTATATCGATGGAGGTGTCGATAATTGGCAGGAGGCGTACTACGGCCGGAACTATCATCGCCTGCAGAAGGTCAAGACTGAATGGGACCCCGAGAACTTCTTTCGTAACCTGCAGTCCGTCCAGCCTCTTTTCCAGGATTCAGCTCCCAACGACAAGGATATAGCTCTCCCAGTCTCCGGCGGGGTGGGGGATCCAGAACTGCCTCAGATCGAGAAGGTCGAGGCTCTGTGGGAGAAATATGCACCCTTGGCTACACCAAGTTTGTTGGGCTCGCCTAAGACGGAGGAAGAGGTTTACGAGAGAGACGCCGAAATCCGTCGACAAATACTAAATGAGTGAAGTTTTCATTGGCTTGCAATACAAGGTACGTACGTGTGTGTATACGTGTCTAGATTTGGCAATAAGAGTCCTCGAAGAGGCCATTACTACCGTGGAATTCAATGGATATCTATAAAATCGATATGCTTAGCTGTTTCTCATTCTAAGCGCCTGCTTGATAGTAACCCTTAGCTTCCCCAAGCCTAAAAGGGTATACATACTTCATTACGTACGTCACCCCGTCACATGTTATCTTGATCTTTGGATCTTCTTACCCCCTTTAGATTATAACCAGGACGCGGATGCTGGTCTCAATTCGTTCTATACCTACAGAAATACAGATACTTACCTTCCATACGGATCAGGGTACGATCAAATTGCAGTCAAAACTAAAAGTGTAGGAAAGCGAGGTGCTGGATAGAAGCCTACCTCATACATAGTGTTGAACGGCCAGCTACTTCTTAAAGTATTTTCTTTTCCCATGTTGTGGTAATCACTTCCTATGTAATAAGCTTTCGTGGCTTTGCCTGAAGCTACGGCTTTAGATTAATGATGACATAGGTGGTTAGGTAGGTACTTAAGTAGTGTCGGTCCATTACGTGCGCGGTTTCTGAACATAAACATAAGATAAACAAAAGGTAAGGGCGCCTCGAGTTGCCTAGGGCTACCTACATATATGGACAATTTCTGAATCTCTTTTCCCCTCTCCTCTCCTTTCCTTTCCTTTCCTTTCTTCACCAACATCAACACCTATCTCACATTATCAAACATCTAACATCAACCAATATACAACACTCCAACATCAACAACCATTTAACGCCAACAATTACCCAACATCAAATATGCCGCGCTCCCACTAGGAGGGAAGTAACCTCGATAACTACGATCTCGAGGATGACAAGGACCGAGCTACACCCCTCCCCACACCCTCAGTAAACGCCGCAAGCCAACCCAGCGGCTCCCCACCCGCCGGTAACGGCACCCCCGTTCCACCCAACCTCGTAAACCAAAACGCGTACGTTAATCCCAAGTCACCTTCCCTATTGACTCGTAGGCTAGATTTCAGTATTGCTGACTCTATGTTATCTCTAGTCGAATCATTGACGATGCGGAACTAGGTATGGGGGGATCGGGGGTGCCTGACGGTGGAGGAGCGTAAGTTATTCCTCGGTTGTTCCCTTCCACCTAGATCACCACGACTAAAATATGTTTTGAACAGGAACAATCTGGATGGGAGCTCGCACCGCTGGGGGTTCTGGTGGAGAGTGTGGACAATCCTTAGAGATAATCGGGAGGAGTGTGGGCAATATACCTTTACCACCAGGTTGGCCGTTTGGACCCTCGTCATCCGCATCATCGAGATCATAGTAGGAGTTTTAAAGGCAATCTTATTAAAGGCGTTTGCTTAGAAACATCAATAGTAATAACAATACAGCGAAATTAGCGTAACCCCCTCTCTCCCCCTCTTCCGACTTTTTGTGACTTCGCTATGCAGAGCTTGCCTGAGTAAAGTTGGGCCAATACTCCCCAGTAATATCTTCAGGTCGAGGATTTCGAAGGACGCGATCCTGCGATTGGTAGAAAGGCATGGTGACGTTCTGGAATTCGCGAACTGGTCCCCAATGCTGAAGGGATGGTGGGCAGAGATGCTCATACCCTGGGCCTGTGACCCAAAACCACTTGATATTTTCGGTAGACGGGAAGTCGAACCATTGTCCTGCATTCTCCATATCGAGCCAATGCTCTGGTGTGATTTTGAATGTCATCACTGCTTGCCACTTAGGGTTGTCTCCGGTGTCTTCCATGACAGTAGTAACCTTCCATACTTTATCCTTCTCCTTCCTGTCCTTTCGCCACTCCTTAAAGGCTTCGTATTCGTCTAGCCAGCTTCCAAGGAAGCGTTCCTTCATTCGTTGCCATCTGGAACGTGCAAGTGTGTTGCTCTTGTCCGTAGCGCCGTTTCGGATGGCGTCTAACACACATGCTTCGGCCCCCGCTCGTTTCCTCTTAATATCTTCCTTACCGCGTCCGGTTCGGTAAAACCGCTCAAGACGCACATAGCTTTTGCGAAGATCGTTTATCAAACCGTGCTGAAGCCACTCTCTGTTCCATCGAATTTGCCATGGCTTCAGCTTTTGAGGCTCAAAGGAGTATGGTGGTGGTGGCGCTGCTTCGTTCTGTTGCTGTCGCGCCGCCTCATACACTTCGATGAATCGTTCAATTCGAGACATGGTCGATTGATTGAAGTAGAAGAGATGGTAAAATTGTGTGATATGTGGTAAGTCAGAGTAGATATAGGTAAGTGTGATTGTGGATGGGTTTGTAAGATACCTGATCGGAAGAGGGAATATAGATCTTTTTACACCACCTAGGTGGGTATATATATGAGGCTGAATGGTGAACGGAGATAGCTTCTCATTTGCGTTTCCTGTGCAACAACCTTAAGAACCTTATATTTTGAAGTCGCATCGACTATTGAAAGCTAAATAAAAAATAGAGTATGGAAACTTAACGCTACCGCCTTACGAAAATGAGTCACAGATTGGTTAAGGGGCACTGGTATACCCCCGCGCCAACCCAGGCGTCAAAGTCTGTATGTGTATTATAATCGACTTAGTCTTTCTTTGATATGCTAAACCGCTTTGGCACGAGGCGCTTGAATCCTCTTGTGAATAATCATCCCCATCGATATCGAGGATCTAACCATCTCGATTCCCAACTACCTCTTTCGGTAGCCATCTCTAAAAAAGAAAAATCAACAAGCATACCCAATCTATCACAGTCGCCCATATATCCGGTCTATTATACCGTCTCACCCACCCAGATACATGTAGATAACCTACCTAAGTAGCCTTTTCCGTCCCCGCCTCCTCCTTCTCCTCCTCCCACAACAGCGCCCCCGCCTCCTTCAACAATCGCACACACTCCGCGTTCCCAATCTTCTCCGCGAGAAACAGCGGCGTATTGTTAGCCCGGTTCCGCGCGTGCACGCTCGCGCCCCGAACCAGCAGCTCCTTCAGCACGCCGGCATCGGGCCCCACGGCCGCCAGATGCACCGCCGTGTTGCCCATGTAGTCCGCGCGCTGCAGGATCTCGGCGTCGGCCTCGCCGTCCAGGATCTCCAGCACGGCGCGAGCGTCGCCCGCCGCGATCGCGTACCCCAGCGCCGCGAACGCCATCTCCGCGGCTCCGAGCCGGCTCGCCGCCGCGTCGAGGTTGTTCGTCGTCGGGTGCGAGAAGCTGGGCAGGGCCAGCTCCGTGAGCTCGCCGCGCAGCGACCTCCCCATGCGCGCGGCTATCTCGGAGGCGCTGAGGTCGGGGAGCGCGAGGAGGTACGAGAGCTTGGTTAGTGCTGCTTCGGACGTCAGGTCGTGGCCGAAGACGACGCCGGCGCGGCCGAGCGCGAACCCGGGTGCGTAGAGGGGCGAGACGAAGCCGTTGGTGCACTGGCTGACGTTGACGACGATGATGCCGCGGGCGACGGCCGACGCGATGACTTTGGTCAGGCTGCCGTCGACGCCCTCGGGCGCGTTGCCCATGCCAAAGGTCTCGAGGATGAGCCCGCGGAGGTGCGGGACCCGGAGGACCGAGTCTACCATCTCGGGCTTGATACCCGGGAAGATGCGGACGCAGGCCACGTGCGCCGTGTCCAGGTAGGAGGTGATCTGGAATTGCGCGATCTTGGTCGGCCTCCTGACCAGCGACCAGTTGACGTCGACGCCCAGGCTGGTGACTTTGGCTAGAGGCTCGCAGTTGGGACTGGCGAAGGCTTCGAAGGATGATGCGGATACCTTGGTTGTGCGGTTTCCTCGGAATAATGTGTGATGAAAAAATAAGCACACTTCCGGGATCACGAAAGTTCCAGCTATGATGAGGGAGCCCAGTAGGTTATCGACAGCGTCTGATTGCAGCGCAAAGATTGATGCTTGCGAGCCCGTCAATACCACAGGTTTGCCTAGGTCTTCCTGTAGGTATGTCAGTGGTATTCGAGCAAATCACGTTCCATTTGCCCAATTCATTAATAGCCCATTTCACATGAATACATAACACATGTACATACCATCATAAAGGACAAGGCCGAGGCTGAATAAGATAGAGAGTCGGTACCATGAAGTACCACGAAGCCATCGAATAGATGGTAGTTCGCCTTGATGGTACTCGCAATCTGGGTCCAGCCAAAACTGCTAATACTAGAAGAGTCGAGCAGCGGCGAGAATTCCAAAGCGCCATATCGGATATGCCTCGAATATGAGCTTGGCGGCGTGCGTAAGCTGTCGATGGTGACTTTAACACCGTCCTTGACCGCACTCAACGGAACTACATCATGTTAGTCCATCTATCTCTTGTTGCAGACCGAACCCCGTATATCTCTGAAGGAAGGCTCCCCTAGACCGTCTACGGATGGTACTGGCTAGGAATCCGTTGCGCTCCTTTGACGCACTCAAGCCAGCGCCACCACAGCGATAAGACTTCTCACGTACCTCTTTCGGAGAAATCATTAAATGATGGTCTTGGCGCCATCGCATTATTCAAGAACCCATCGACAGGCACAAGGCCGTTCGCCGACGGCTGCATGCAGATAGTGCCTCCGGTGATGATTAGCAACACCCTCGACTCAGGGTAGGTAGATTCGGCATTGCCGTTCACGACGGCTGTGAAGGCCCCCATCGTCGCTTTCGAATAGCCGTAAATAGGAGAAATGCTCCTTAGTCCAGTTTCTTACCCCCCGACCACTTATATCTCCGTAAGCGGTATCACCCGCAAATCCAGAATTTTCAGATACGTCTTGTTTAGAGTCCGTGAGTTATTGAGTTGTCGCCTCACGCTGCCTTCAACCCCTGATGTCCAAGGCGCAAACAAGCTCGCCCGTATCGCAGCTTATCTGAACCGCTATCCACGCCGTCAGTGGCGCAATGACAACATCAACCTTAAATCAGTCAGTGATCTCGAAGTCTT
This sequence comes from Hypoxylon sp. CO27-5, assembly GCA_002120305.1. Lineage (NCBI taxonomy): Eukaryota > Fungi > Ascomycota > Sordariomycetes > Xylariales > Hypoxylaceae > Hypoxylon > Hypoxylon sp. CO27-5. The sequence goes on from KZ112457.1 coordinate 86,056, forward strand.
TCTACTTCTTTTCTTTTCATTTAAAAACCACAAGGTCATGAGTTCAATTATAACGAAATATGTCAAACGAAAAATACGTCTGAACTTATTAGCTAAGTAAATCGGATCCCCGACTCAGGGATTCGTAATACCCGATTTACGTCAAAGAAGGGTAATGAAAACTCTCCGGATAGTAGGTTCACTAGAACAAGGGGACTCCACATGAGCCTCGAACTAAAAGAAGATAAACCGGGAAGAAAAAAAAAATATTAGACACGAGTAGTATTGATTACATTTCGCTTTTCTTAGATAGGCTCCAGTCGCCTACCTATCTTTTTTTTTTTTTACCTTTATACTAGTTTGCGGTGTGAGCGCCGAGCTGGCTTATCTCTCGAGACCTAGCCGGATTGATAGAAGGAAAAGGTGAGATTAAGAGAAATATACGGCGGTCAATATAGGGCGGGTGGTGGACGAGTATTAGATAAGCCAATCAGCATTAGGTCCGATGACGGAAGCTCATTGCACATTTAGATCCATAGACCACGACATCCACGGTTCTTCACCGAGTACGATTTGGGCAACACTTTAGCAGCAGCCCGGTTTTCTTTCCCAGTATTCATTGCTTATTTTGATTCTCTATGACCATGATTTATCGTCGCTTCTTGAACTTCGACAATACCCATCCTCGTAAAACCCAACCAACCGTCTAACCAGGCGTTAAAAAACAGATTCCGTCCTCTTAGCCGGATCTGCCATCATTTTTGTCATGCCACATCATAACTAAGTCGCTGCGTTGGTTCTCTATTTCGCTTTAATGACCTCGCTTGATCTCTTTTGGAGATGCGAAGAACCTTTGTGTTTTCTTCTCTTTTTGCGACCCGACTTCTTATCAGGTAGGTCAGACCTAGCCGATTCTTTACCCTACTGCTGAATTGGGCTTCGGTGGTCTTTCCTGGAAGATCTCTCCTGTATCAGCCTTTTACTCGTTTCTACATCGTACCCGATGACATTCGTGAGGTAATGAAGTCTGGTTATAGTTAGCAAATCGCTTCAAACATACGCATTGAAATGCAAATTGTGGATGTACTCACTTCTCCGCATATGCCTCCTTCTCCTTGAGGTTTTCGAAGCGTTGTTGGCAGTCCGCCCAAGCCAACGTCCGCTTCTTAGGCGAAATAGACTTGATGGTGAACTTGAACTTGCCGGTCACAGGTCGGTGATCAGACACGCGGACCTCGTGCCGTCTGTATTCAAGCTGCTGTATTCTGCCAAAACCTCGGTGAAGGAGGCGATCGCACCAGGCTGGGGAGCGCTTCTTCTCACTGGTGTCGTAGTTATCTGTCCCTACATCGTACTTGTAGGTAGGTGGGAAATCAATGGGCATCTCATCAAAAGCTCGGAGTTTGAAGGCTGGATTTCTGCGACGGGCTACCAAGAGCTGATCGCGTTCAAGCAGCTTGGCTAGATTGTTCTGCTTCACGGCAATCACAACTGTATCCCGTGACATGGTATCGATACGATAGTTGAGATCGCCGTTAAGCAGACATAACTCGTGATCAAGCACCATTGTACCGTCACCACCTCCCACATAGCTGTCGATACGGACACTCGGGTCACGCTCCACGGGTAAGAGACTACTCTCCATGATCGCCGCAATATCATTATGACGTTGATTTGCTGCCGATTGTCCCGCTGCGAGATGGCAATTGATGAAACAGAGCGAAGTATCGTCTACCATGAACCGCACAATGATGGCACCCTTGTTACCATGCAAACCTCCCATTCCGCGTTTAATCTCGGCAGTGCTGAGATTCCGTATACGATCGCGGAGAGTCGATTTCACAAATATGCAAGTGAAAAGGCCCACCAGAGTTGCTGTTTGAAGTAAATGATAGAGATGGTCGGCCGGCATATAGTCGTCAAGACTCCTAACAAGGAAGTCCCTCCAATCTCGGTATTGATGGCTCATCTTCTCTTGATCCGATGCGTCTTTCTTCTTTGGTTTGAAAAACCTCTTTGCGGTTGCAGTCTTATCCTCTAGATCAACCAATTCTTGGAATCCAAAAACAAGAATATCTGGACAATCGCTCGACTGTAACAGATTCTGCATAAATATCGCATCAGACTCGGAATATCTTAAGCTGTTAGGAGTCGAGGCCCCGGCATTCCATGTCATCGCCAGAAGTTTGATGTCCTCGAATTTGCAATATTGAGTTTCGAGAGATTTCATCTCATTCTCCAGGAAGTCGTCCTGTAGTAAGCCATCCCACGATTTCAACATATTGTCCGCCCCGAGCGAAATAACTTGACTGCGGTCAAGCTTATAGAAGCTCGCAGGATCAGCAATGAGCTTGATAACCGGGTTATTATGAGCTTGCCAGTCCTTCTTGATAACCCAGGGCGACTCTGTCACATCGTATACAGAGATCTTTCCGGTATTGAAGGCCGCCCACATGTAATTACCCACCCCAGCTAAGGAATTGATCTTATACGAGTTGACATTCAGCACGCTGAGACACGTGAGGTCTTTTTGCGAATAAATGCTGACTTTGCCGTCGCTATGGCCAAAAAATATTTTTCCTGGCTGCGACTTAAGAAGAGTTCCGGACGTCACATCGCCTGCCCCCTCCGAGACTAGAGGTCTCATAAGGACCTGTAGCTGGTTTCTTCCACCGGCGGTAGGCGTAAAAATGCGGATTTCTTTGCCTGTCGCATGCCATAACTCGTCGCCCACTATCATTGAAAACGTATGTCCTTTGGGAAGCCTATAAGTCTGATGAGGATTAGAGCCTAGATTTGGGGCTCCGTCGCTATCTGGCCCCCAGACGTGTAGAGTGCCCCCTTCATCAAGAGTCCACATCTCGTTATAATGCCTATACATCTTGACAATTTCATAGCGACCGTGGGCATTCGTCTTATTTCCGATTACGCTCTGAGACGCAATGTCGACTTCCATGATTTCGCCAATATTGTTGCCGATCCAAAGTCGGATGCCCTCATCCTGGACATCTGGTGTGGGCTTAAACGCCACAGCAGTTGCTTTAGTTCCCTCTTCATGAGCCAAACTCATTACGAGTTCGCCATCAAGTAGGCTCCACACTCGCGTAAGATGGCCAGTAGTACATACGTATTGCCCACATACATCAAATATTCTGGTATCATATTTGGTATAAATTTCATGCACACCTTGCTTTATGAAGGGTGGGCGGCGGTTTATCCTGGTTGGGTCCGGAAATTGGGACACAATCTCTACCTGACCCGTCGAAACCGGATGTGGGGCATCGGAGTTGTCAGCAGCACTTGGGCCTGGTCTCCTTGCTGGAATGTGAGACTCGGCCGGGATTTTTTCGGAACCCCTGTCTATTGTCAAGGATCTCCCGTGAGTATGCGACGGTGGAGGCGCATATTGGCTTGTTGGCGTTGAAACCACGCGTTTAGGCTGAGAAGATATAGGACTATCTATAGCCACACTGGCAGTGGTAATTCCAGGCCTTGGAGGTCGAGGCGGCGGTTTCATAACCGGATTCGCTGGGATACGGGCAGATACCGGATCCGTGATAGTTTGCGGTCGAGCTGGGAGAGCAGGTCGATCGTCTATGGGCTGAGGTGAGATGGGTGCTCTAACATTTCCATTCACTTCGTGGTCTCGCCGTATACTGGCAACTGTATGGTGAATAGGAGGGGGCTCGAACCCTCTTGGTAATGTATTGGTCCTCGATACCCCTTTTTGGGGCAGTGGCCGTGCTGGTCGAGTTGGAAGCACTGGGGGCTCGTCATGCTCGGGGCTGCTAGGAGGGCTATTGAATGGTGAACGTTGCTCTGCAATTTGAGGCGTCTGCGGTGTCAGTTCGAGTTTAGGCGCATTTTCTATCTGCCTGGATAGTCTATTAGCCGGCTTCTCGGCGCGGTTCACTGGTGGTGGAATTGGCGGTGAGGATCTAGCTTCGCGTTCCCTCCTCAGCTCAGCAGATCTTCGTGGCGGTGGTGGTGAGGGAGGTTGAACTGCGGCTACGAGTCTGGGAGATCGGCCAGGCTCAAGTATTGGAGTATTAGGTCGGGTGGGAATCTTGAACGATCGAGGCGAGGAAGCAATTGGGGTATTAGGAGACTTCGAAGGATCGGGAACGAGATGAGAACCCGTATCGTGTTGTAGAGTAGAGAGCGGCCTTGGTTTCGGCGGTGATTGAGGCGGTTCTATGAGGACAGCAGGCGGTTTAACAGGCCTAGGGCTTAACGGCGGAGGATTTGCGGTTTGGACGGAATGGTGTCCTGGTACGTTCAAGGCACTGCTTGGCTTAGGCTTTCCATTTTCCGGTGGCACATTCACACTTCGACTAGGTCTCGTGTCTGGAACCGGAGGAGGCTTTGGGGACGGTGACTGATTTCTCGAAGGCGGGGTATTGGAGGCTACTGGGCCATCCTTGGGCTTGTTCATGTTCTCAAAATGAGACCTCAAGGACGAGACTGGCCTCTGCCATAGCAGTTAGTATCCAAAGGGTCGATATAAGGAAAACTAAGACGAAGAGGTATCTTACAAGCGACGAGTCGTCAGGCCCATTTTGACCGTTAGACTCCATGGTGATGAGGGGCAGTCTCTATAAGCCTACAAGATACCGGTCCCTCGTACTTCCACGGCATCACTAACTGCGAGCTAGCCTCCGGGAATCATCCAACAAGGCAATTAAATAGTAGCTTTAGAGTCCCGTGCGTTCGGCGTCAAAAGTTGTCGTCTCTTCGTATTCGATTCAGGCTCAGAGTCCAAGACGAACGAGCACGTGGCAGCTCAGACCCAGCAATCCTGGTTGAGTAAGAAAGACGGTGCGGACAGACCAAATTCCGAAAGTATTAATAGGATTGCTTGGTTGTTAATCGTGGGCATGTTCTGTCTCTTTGTTTGCTCTACCTCAGTGTTGACGACCGCTTGTTCAAAGTCGTAACACTGTCACCTAGAGAGATGTAGCGCAGTTTTGGAAAGGTAACGTGAATATGACTATACGTAGGTAAATTATTATTTGGAGATTGTCTAGGTCTGTTGCTCAGTTTCTGAGATGTAACGAGCGGATTAATTTGGGTTCTGCTTTGGAGAGAGAGTTCCAAGGTTGGTTCCAGACATGCGAAACCTCTAACTTTAGTGAGTGACCACTTGTGCAGTCAGATTGCAGATCTTAGGCGCATTAGATATTCCCGTATGGGCTTGTATGGGCTTGTTATTATGGATGCAGTACATAATCGATACGTAGCTGCACTACGTAATGTTGTTAATGCTGTCTCCGCAGCAATACGTACCACACAAAGTACCTTCCGTAAACATTCAATTAGGTACTTTTAGAGTTCAATTCCCGACACGCCTTGGAAAACCCTGACGCCACTAGGTACATCAACGGGTAGCATAATCTAATATGTACATCCATAGTCTAAGTGCAGGAGCCGGCGTTGTTGCATGGATGAATGTCAGGAAGCTTGCCCCTCCAGTTGCCAGTATTAGGAAGCTAGGTACCTACATGTATCCCCAACAGCCCTCAACCGAGTCCCCGATTTTAAGCATTAGAGGAACTAGGATAGCGCGTTACAGCGCTGATTACAGAAGTGACCGCGCCCAAATGGAGGCTAAAAAAAGTCGACAGTCTTACGCTAAACGGCGGGAGTGCTTGCAGGGTTGTACTCTTTTCCAACCCGAGGTCTTGATGTGATAGATCATAAAATAAACGTACCACTTATATTCAATACTCGTTTTTATCTTTAACTTTTCAACATTTTCCACGCCAACCTAACTACTTATTCGCCTTTTCCTATCTATCTTTAAAGCAATTGCGAATAGAACAAGAACTAGGCTTGATCAATTCATATTCAATTCTCAAGATGAATACAGTATGTGTCCATGACGGAGGGTAGTGAATGTGAATTTAAGTAGCGCAAGAGCTAACACTTACACTTCCAGGTCAAATCATTCTGGTATGTCAACCGCCACGATGCGCCACTTATGGGACTACGCCACTAATTGTCAATCCCTCTGGATAGGATGGGCTGGGGTTCCCTCTGCCTTGGTATGTATATGTTGAAGCTCATGGCATTGCGGCCTTTCACTTACACCACCGATATGTAGCCGGCGCCGGAGCTTACTATTTCGCGAAGAAGAGCATTAATGCCGATAGAGCTGCTCGCCTCGAGGAAGCCCGCCGAAAGAAGCAGATGATCGACTCCCTTGAACATTCGAATAATGTCCCGAGCAAACCTCTATCCGCTTCGACAATGGGCGGCTCTACGAACGGCAATGGCCACCCGGCTCGAAACGATACGGCCGGTTCGCCGAGTCAAGAGGCCAGCAGTGATCCAGCTCCAACCAGACATGCTCCAGCTACAGAAGGACAACAAGTTGTAGAGAAGAGCAAGTACGAGAGTAGTACGCCGTACAGAAGTCCGAAAGGCGACCGTTTCTCCTAGTCGTTGTTGGTAGCTGAGAGTGTATCTGTACCTTATGATGAGAAGATTACGATTACGAAAACTTCTGTGTATACAACTCTATATTGAAAGGGAAACGGGAAAAGAACTTCTCAACTCCTACATTGCCCCTGTTATAATAATGGTTACCTATTGATACGGTTGAGACGATTGAAATTCGAATGATGGAATGCGCCATGTATACGTGTCGAAGTACTTTATATCTGCTCGTTTCTGAGACCCAAAACAATTTCTGCAGCATCTGAGACTGTTGGGAATCTAGTCGACGAACATCATAGGTGTTTGGTCTTGGGTGACTTCTATGTCGAGCACAACCGAAAAGGGTAGGTGAAGATGTCAAAGGGTCTCGCAAATGTCATCCTCGCAAATGTCATCCTCGCAAATGTCATCAGCGAAAGTTGGTAAAATGTAAAACGATCTTATCCTATTCGGGCTTAGCTAGAGGTTATAAAAGGTTATAATGGGCTTGTCCATATTTTATCCGACACCTTGTACTCAGTCTGTGTAACATTGAGCCAAAGAATTGTCCGTGCATAAGTGTTATGTACAAGAAGACAACCAATTAAGTCAACAGCTTTGCGCCTCTTCTGAGTTTCTTGAATTCCATTCATTCGATCATTTCTCAAGTGTTCAACAACCGTCTAACCCGAGAGCATGCGTACTCATGACTTTTTAATTGTCATCTCTTTATAACAATGGCGTCGCCACAGCTAGCAATAGCGAAAGTCTCCTTCTCTGCTGTTCTCCTCCGTCCTGATCCGACATCATGCTCGCGCGGCGAGATCGATGAGTTCCTCCAACTACTCGACGCGACAATCTCGCGATGCTCTCTGCCCAATGTTCAGGTTTGAGCAACACAATCTTTTGAAATTTGGTATTTTGTGCGACGGCTAAACGGTCCGTCACATAGAAAAGCAAGCAGTGGATATTGAAGAATCTGGCTCAGTCCCCTGCCAGAATCACCGCCCTAGGGAAATACGTGACGGCCCTGGCCAAGTCCTTCCCCCAGGATGTCGCCGCTAGCAGACAAGCCCGAGAGCCTTCTTCGAAACGGAAACGGCTTCATATTCTCTATGTTCTAAACGATGTGCTCTATCATGCCTACGTCCGAGATCACAACCCCAGCTTTGCGGAGAAGCTAGAGCCGTTTATACCAGACCTCTTCCGACTTGCTGCGGCCTTTCCCAACAGTCCGAAGCATTCCAAGAAAGTCCAGGATCTCGTAGCTCTCTGGGGTGAAAAGCGATATTACCCCGAGGCCTTCATTCAGAAACTTCAAACCATAATCCAGGATGCGCCGAACACGGTTTCCAACGTCGATGCGCCTGCTGACGGCGCGCTAGCTACGGGCACGAAATCCACGAAAGACGCGCCTTTTATTATGCCGGCCATGCACGGCGATGTCACGACGTCGTGGTACGACTTACCTGCAGCCAACTGGCTACCTGTTATCGAGCCGAACTCCACAAGGCCCATGAACCCAGAGATGATTAAACCTCTGCAGCTTACCGCAGGCCCAGCAGAGAAGAACCTAATCAAGGCTGTCCAAGACTTGCTGGCTGATGTGGATCGTATCTACAACAAAGACCACCGCGAGGTCGAGCGGTCCACAGAAGATATCGATCAACTAGGACAGCGGGTCGTGCGCGATGAGATCACCGGTGATGTTATTGATGGGGAGAGCTACTACGGCTGGTCTCGCGCTTTCTGTGAGAAAATGAAGCAGCGCCACAAAAAGACGGGCAGCTCCGGTAACGGCTACCGCGGGCGCAGCACTTCAGGTTCAGCCTCACGCTCTCGAAGCTCGTCCCGTAGCTCCTCGCGCCCAGCGTATAAGCGACGAAGGGTGTCTGGTTCTCGCAGCTTGAGCAGGACGAGAAGTAGGAGTCGAAGTCGTCGGCGAGCATACAGTAGAGAGCGCAGCAGCCGTCGAAGATCATACGGTAGCTCGAGATCACGATCACGTTCACGCTCAAGAGAACCGCACTACAACCGATCAGTCTCACAATCTCAAGGACGTAGTCCGCCGCCTCCTCCACGATCATATGACCCTTCCTATGGTAGTTCCAATGGAAAACAACAGCCCGGCTTTCCGAACCAGCCACCTTACCCCAATCCTCAATATCCTCGGCACGCAACGCCTCCCTTCCCACAGTCCTTCCCCCCGATTCCGCCGGATCTCGGCCAGTTCGTACCACCACCTCCTCCGCCGCCGAACTACCAAGGCCAATGGCCCCCGCCGCCTCCGAATGTACCACCGAACTGGATGCAGAACATGTCAATGGGAGGGTGGCCAGCACAACCACCACCTCCTCCGCCACAAGGGCAACCTCCACAGCATCAGGGCGGTGGCTTCCAGCAGTACGGAAGAGGTGGAAGGGGCGATTATCGCGGTCAAGGACACCGTGGAGGTTGGGACCATCGGGGACGTGGTGGATGGTGATCATGAATGTGGCGCGTAGTCCCGGTATCACATTAGGGTAGTACCTCGCAAGTGTAAGGCGAGGCAAGGTGAGGCTATGTATCGCAGCACCAATTACGAGATGAGCAAGTGACTGGTTAGAGCTTGTATACTTACGAACGGTAGTTAATGAAGAAGAGAACCCATGATTTACATACCTTTTGCGCTTATATTATTTCTATAATTCGCAATGCTTAAGCCATATCTCCCTACCGTCCCCTCTTCCTCCTTCCTTTCGCACCAGCTCGATACCTGAAACAATACACCTTAATCTAAGTCCATGATAAATCACTATAATTTCTGTAAAAGCCTTCAGATAATCAGGAATAAAGCCCCATTTGAATATACAGTCCCTACTTCCGTCACTCGTAAGGCAACTAACTAGTATCCTGAATCGTTGATGTAGTAAGCAAGTATCAGCAGGCATACTTTCTACTAAACAAAACATACAACGCCAGTATAGGTAGGTAATCCTAAGTCAGAAGCTTTCCAGATCTTTCAGGCTTGACATATACCTTATTCTCGTGCGAAGTCAACAGAACCTCGTTAGACCATCTACCTCGCCCTTTTTAACGGGTGTTTATACAAGGCACGTATCTCTACTCTGTACGACGTGTTTGGCATCTAAAACCCATAATAGAATATGTGTTATAAGCCTTCTCCCTACGAGCACACGGACATAAATCCGAATCATCAATCTCATTATTCTTTCATTTCATTTCATTTCATTTCATTCCATTTCATTCCATTTCGTTCATTCGATTCGTTTTCTTGACTATCTGAGCATATCGTATCACCTTTTCTCTCTGTCTCTTTCTCAATGCTAATATCAGTAGCCTAGATGCTTTGCTCAAAGGCGGACCGGTGTGGGAAAATGCTATCTATCTACCTAGGTGCTATCTACTAAGTTGTGTGTGGGGGTTGTTGGGGGGGGCAAATATTCTCGAACGTAGTAAAAAACGCCACCTGCGCCGTCTTCAAGCGTCTTATGAAGAGACGAGTGGGGCGACGAGTTCCGGTTCCAAAATTCCAAATTATCAATACGGCTACGGCGACGTGTCTGCCTTCGAGGCGTTACGTGCCGGAACCGACCCTTCCAAAGGTATCCTCTGCATGGCGGCTACTTTCGTCGTTGTCATCATCGTTAAGTACAGCCGCCATGTCATGTCCATTAAAATACTAACGTTATACGCCTTGTCATGCGTAACCCTTTTCCTCCTAAATTTTTGTGTCCTTGCTAATAGCTAGGTCGAGCAATGAGCTGACTCCTCACACCAACACGCATATGCACACCTCGATGCAGATATAGATCCGCAGTTCCCAGCTGCTGTCGATGTGATTGACCTGCTTAACTGACCGTAGTTTCCGTAGACTATGAGATGATATGTCAATATGGACCTTAATGTTGACGGTTCTGTGATGCTCGTTCATTATCTCGTGTCGTTCTTGAGGCCCAATGACTCGTATTTTGCTCGGCAATCTCTTCAAAAGACGTAGGTCGACTTTAGGACTTCTTGGTCCTGGGGCTGCAGCTGGTTGAAAAAATGATCGAACTGAGGAATGATCTGGCAATAGATTCCGATTGCCTATATCTTTTGTTAGATATCACGTTTCATTAATGCACCAATATAATATTGCTTACCTTTTGGAAATCCTCGTGGAGACCGCTCTTGGTTTCGCTGCGCAATTTTAAGTCTCTGTATTGGGCAATTGATGTGAAGAAGTGCAAGAGAGATTTTTCCATAGCCATCGGGTTCTTTTCTACAATGGCAGTGAAACCTCGGAACGCAGTTGCTTTCTCGTCAGAGGGATCGACCTCATCCATAGAGGTAAGGAAGTGTTCAGCGAAGTTTGCTAATTCGGGAGCTAAAAGGTCCGCATTGCCGACTCCTAGACGTCCCAGAGCGATCGCGGCATTTTCTGTCACTCCCTTAGGGATGCCCTGGTTCGTGATGATCTCAATGAAACGTTGGAAAAGTTCCGGAACATAAGGGGCCATATTAGACTTGTGTCGGATAGCAATCTCGCCTGCAGACCAGCAGGCATTGTTAACGACACCAAATCCACTGTCGATGTCCTCGTCGAGTATACTGTCCAGATCTAGTTGTCTTAGGAGAATGGGGAAAATGCTCGGTAACGCCGGCTGTAACTGTTCGAATACGTATTTTGCGCAGTCTCCGAGGACCGCATACGCTGATTGCCGTACTTCGTCACTCGGGTCTTCCATGCAAAAGGTAAGGAGTTCAAAGAACGCGGGTTGTGACTCCTGGACGAGTACGGAAGACTTTGCTGGGTCTAGTGCCTGGATAATGGCACTCAAGAGGTCCAAACTCGTGACTAGGAAGTCCTTATCCGGCGCATCAAGGGTCGGGTCGTTTGCTAAAGCGAGAGAAGCTTCCAGGTTTTGGTGGATAATGTTGACACAGCGGATGAATATTGGCTGCGCGTAGGGGGTAAATGCATCATTCAATGCCATAGCCACATAAGAAAGACACTCCAATAATGGGAAAAGCTCTCGAGACTGATCCGACACTTTAGTCCACCTCTCGATGAGAGCCGGCATCAGTTCATTGACCAGATCAGGACGGGCTAGAACTGGGCCAATATGTTCGGCCAAGGTCTGGACACAGTCATAGAGGATATACATATTCCGATCCTTATACTTCTTGAAACATTGAACATATTGCTGAATAATCGGAAGGCTGTAAGGCTCCAGCCTCTTTCCAGCCTTCTCCTCGAGATTAGCAAAAGCTGATGCGCCGGCTTCTTGGACTTTCTTGTTGGAATCCAACATCTTGGTCAGAATGCCTTCCATCATTGGTTCGAAGTAAAGTCGCTTTTGTGTCGGATCTGTCAAATCCGCAGCCCAGGACGAGTAGCGGCCCAATGTCCAGCAAGTGATTTGCCGAACCACAGGCTCAGGGTCATTCAAGAGGGAGATCAGATAAGGTACCAACTGAGGTAGATGAGGCGTGACAACATTAAGGCAACCCTCTGCCACAGCACCCAACGCAAGTACCGCCGCCTCCCGGTATGGCCAATCCTGATGCCTCAGATTCTTAGACAGATACGGCAGAATAGACTCAAACACCGGATCCCTGAAGTCACGAGCAAAGACGTCAAGTGCAGCTGCAGAGCACTTTCGTAGGGTCCACCGCTCATCAGGGTTTGCGTCGTCGCCATCTTCAAAGTCCTCAATCTCGCCTTCTTCGAGATCATCATCCATGCTAGCTAACTTCTCGTATGCATTCCCGTTCTGAGCGGGATCCGCGGAGCCTTCGCCACCGTTAGCCTGTCGCGTGGCTGATTTCTTTGCAAACTGAGGTTTGATGTCCTGTTCTAGATCTTCTTCATCCTCATCATCAGATGCGCCACCCAAAAGTGCCATATCTTCCGCGCTATACACCATGCAATCAAGGAGAACCGGGATGATTTTGTTAATATATGGAGTCAAAGAATTCCATAGGTGCTCATGCTCTCCAACTGTAAGCCAAAACTCGGCTGCGTCGGTCGCTAGATCCTCATCGTCACTCTTTTGTTGCATGATGATGTAATCAACAAGGCCAGGAAGGTGAGGCTGGATCTTGTCTGGGCGAGATTCAACGAGTTGAGAAAATGCCCTACAGACTTGTCTTCGAACATCGTTATTAGAGTCCGACGACAGAGCGAACAGATGCTGGAGCAAGTCATCGATTGAGTTGAGCATAGCCTGAGACTTTCGCGCGGTAAAGACGTTGATGGCCGTCAAGGCATAGGCGCGGACCTTGGGTAGGGGACTCTTAGTTGCCTGGATCAATTTTGGGAGGATGAAGTTCAGCGGTCTTTCACCATTCAGCTCGCGCTCCAACATCTTTGTGTTGTCTTCACAAATCTTAGCCATAGCTGCCATGGCGCCCTCCTGTCCCTCATTTGTGACCTGACCAGTCTCGTTCCCAATCATCTTCAGGAGTTCTGGTAACAATTCGGGCCAGCTCATGATACCTCCCCGACGGATCATCTCCGTTGCGATTACACCGGCGTAGTTGCGAATCTGAGCGTTCTTATCCTGCAAGCACATCGGAATTCCCATCTTGATCAGGGCAAGACTGCTCTCAGGTACTGGTTTGGAACTCATCTTGATGTTGTTCTTCAACATGATTGCGGCGGAGGACCGAATAAGGAAGTAGTCTTCGGGCGAGCATTGCAAGCCATTTGGAGGGTTTGGGCTTGAGAATAGATAGACAAGGTAGTTGTTAATATCGGGGGACGATTTCGCTTGCGTGAGCATCTAAACGGAAGCTTGTGTCAGCTCGAGTTGTGAAGAGCATGGATGGGTTGAACTATAGCTATCGCCTGTTTATACAGTAGAACGAGGTAAAGGGGCTCTTACAATCTCAGCTTGTTTCTGCGCAGCTTTATCGAAGCCGCTGAGGGAGTCCTTGAGACAGGCAGCCAGCGTGCTCAAGGACTCGGGCGACGGCTGCCACGCCATGATGGGTGGCAAGGCAATGGGGAGTACGGATACGTATGCGCGTTTGAAGTCCCAGGTTTGAACTTGAAACACTGGAAGACGTATAGGATCCCACGATAGTAGAAGGGGAAAGAATATGTGTGTGAGAGAAGGGAGGTCAAGTATTAATGGACAGTAGTAACATCGGCTCTAGAGATGGTGGGGTCTTAAAGGTGATGGGACTAGTGGTTGAAAAATAATTCAATAAAATAAAAAAGGGTAGTTGAGGCGAGGTTGAGGGTGAGTTTCTCAAATTTGCCTATTAGAAGTTATCTTTTACTTCTTTTGCTCTTATATCCAGATCGATATTCTCGTTGATATAGGAATATGACCGAATGACCGGTTGCGATCGACTTGAATTTTTGCGAGGAGGGAGGTGACCATCCGGTTACTGAACCATGACTGAAGGGTTTGGGTATCCTCTTTTTAGAAAAGTTCAATGGTGGGGTGTGGCTCTTTTTACCCTGCTTAGCTCTTTTGAGCAGTGCGAGGCGTGGATATGATACAAGTGGGCAAATATACAAGTGCCCGGTTTGGCTTAGCGCATTACATATAATTATCACGGGTCACCCAACGGCTTTGGCTTTAAGCTTTTGCGTATCGATACTGTACCGTACAGTTTAGACTTAGGTGCGTGTGCCCACCTCTAGCTGCATACAGTTAGAGAAATACAGTATTGGTGTTCGAGAGTGATTACTGAATATCGCGAGAATACCGTGAGATTTAAGTCTTAGGTAAGTGCTTTCCCTATTATCTCTTACCCGAAAGAGCACAAATACCGTACGCTAATGCTTTCTTTTAGTATCTATTCTTTCGGATACTTAGACAACACTCCTTTTGCCTTATCCTTACGATAGGTGTGTATCTCTTTGCTCCTTTTACCAATCATTCTCTGCATAATACAATACTTTGCTCTAAATGTTGATGATTATCAAAACAGTAATTCGTGAAAATTGACCATGCTAAGCAATTCAAGGTTTAATTAGTGCACATTTCCAAAGCTGGAACAGTGGAAATACGCGATATTGTTACTCCGTCACGTATACTTTTTTTTTTTTTTTTTTTTTTTTTACCTATCATATGCCAAGCCTGCATACGTGTATGTATTTGGACTCCCTTCCATCTTGAACTCCGTTCTTACCGTCCTAAAATAGATTAATAGAAGAATATGAGGAAGGAGTTCGTCTGAGCCTGACATTATTATTCCTTGACCGAGAAACGAACTTGATATCTTAAATAGACGTTTAGCAAGAGGTTTTGCATGAGATAGATATCGTTATCGGTCAGGGGTTAAAAACACAAAATGACAGCCTACTTTTGACGTATCAAAAATCTGGGGCTCGAGTCTTTTCTTTTAAAAAAGCAAAAATCATCCAAAGTCCACACGTGAAATGAATACTTAATTGGTGACCAGGATCCGTCCAGGCCTTTGTGTACGGATCGTGCTGTGTTGTCGTAACCTGCAAGACGCCAAGTCGGACTAGAATACGAACTAAGTATACGTATAAGGTCAATAGAAAGTGCCAGGCATGATGGCCCTGTGGAACAGGTGAAGGCCCAATATCCGTGTGATACTGAATCAAAGTAGCTCTCGGGACAGTGTGAATGCGGGACAAAGGGTACAGTCAGTGATAGTGGCTATTTTGCATTAACGATGACACCATGCAGGAGACGATACTTTAACAAGATGGATAACAACCTCCCACTAATTTCTTCATTAGATCGAGATGATGTGGGTAGGTAGGTAACGAAACACTGAGGGATCGTACTTAACAGCAATCACTCCCTTTGTGTGAGTCATTACCCTACAATCAACCCCATCATATGAGATTTGTCAGGGGGTCAAGTTGGAGGAGAATAGTTCTAAGGTAGAACCCTTATGCTCACGGGATTTGTTTTTGACTGCCAAGAGATTGTGTGTTCCATAGGACAGCTAGATATATAGGGGGAAGTTTGTTACATTTCTTCAAGCCACTTTGATGGCGGATGTTGTGTGACTCGGGGATCTGCACAGGAGATTATTTGATCCGCAAGCTCTATAACGGCACCTTGCTTGGGCACTAAGTAGATGCCCCATCATGGCTTTGAGGTGGTTGGGTTGCACGTGTGCTGAGGGGATCAAGGATTCATACGTATGTGGGTAGCCGCCCGAGCTGCCGATTCGATGCAGATCAGCCGCTGCCCTGAACAGGTGTTGATGAGAAGAGCGGCAGGAGCTTAATGCAGAGCACCGTCTAAGGACCCCTGAGTCGATCATAGATTTTATATAGCGAACACCGTTTCATATGCGAGCTTATGTGTCACGATTTTGCTTGGAGTAGACATAAGTCAAAGTAGTAAATATCGAGGCTAGTCATGGTTGAACAGCAACATAGCCGCTCAATAAGCACGTGGATCCGAATATTTCGGTTAGATAAGTATTCGAGCCTATATGCTGCGGTAAGAGACAAGACCCAAAAGTGAATGGTCCCATAACACCTATGTCAACTAGCTATGCATTAAGTAGAATTAGCCCAGCCGAATTTGTAGTGACGCCACTTGAGGCAGGAGTTATTAGGTCGTAGGAACCTGTGGGATTGTGCGTTATTCTACCCTTATAATAATGACCCTGTGGCTCAGCAAAACATGTCACCTCTCCAGTCATCTAGACGTCAGCGAACAGGTGATTTACGTGATAGTCTCATGCCTGTTCTCAGAGTAGCATGACATAATAAGTCATACTTAGCTATCCAACATCCCTCGATGTGACACGCGGTGCTTATGTAGGCTGCGATTTCTGGAATTCTATGTGTTTGTGGATCCTAATTCAAGCCACCGTTCGAGTAATCCAGGTGCTTCGTCGCATAGATGAATAGCTTCTAGCGTCTGCCACACACGGCAATGGTAGGGCTGATGTCCTGCAAGAAGCGTGTAACAGGACTCTTAGGATCTTTGCAATACGATGTTGATGGCACCTTCATGAGCTCCCCGTCCCATTTGGTAAGACATCAGGCGACTTGATGACACCTTGAAGCTTGTCGAGTGAGATTTCGACGACTTTTTTTAGAGCTTCCATTTCCTCTTCTACGGTTCCACCAAGACCTGTGTTAGCGAAGCTGATAGAGTTTCCAACATACACAGGCATCTGTGTCTTCTTAGCCAATATCTTGGCCAGCCGAGTAGTGAACTCTAGTGTAGCTTCAACAGAGTAGATTGTGGTCGAAAGTGGTTGACTCGGATTGTATTTCTATAGGTGAAGATCTCGGTTAGATACGGTTCCATACATGATCATTGGTATACATACGTCGGGTAAGGCGTAAACGAATGATCCCATTGGAACTGCTTGATCCTCCTCACCTGCAGCTACTGTCGTTAAGAATAGGATGATGACCTTTGACTTGATAGTCAAACGAAGATGAATCTTGGTATCTAGTGACCGCGGTAGCGGAAACGAGAGTTGTATTGGTTGGTCGATTGCTTCCTCCATTTTTCACACACTTCTTCCACCCCCGACGAACTTGAATGAGAGCGAAAGGTGAAATATGAGAACTGATATCCAGTGGTCTTCGGACGTTGTGTGTGTAATCAATGACTCACTCCGTCAAAATACAAGTATTACTTATTTATACTGAGGGATCGAGAAATAGAGTTGTCGAATTGTTATTGACGTCAAACCAGGACCTTTGATAAAGTCGTTTGAGATTCAGCATGAGCGAGTCTTGATGTGCTTGTAAGCCGGTAGCACAAACGGCGGGACCCCACATTGGATCCCATCCATATGACTGGGCTGCTGGGGCAAGTCGGGTGGAATTTGCTGGGTTCGGGTACGTACCTCCTTAGGTAAGAGTTTGCGGCGCTCCGGACAATCTTGACGACCTTTTCAAGTTCCATCCTTATACTTGGCAACAGACGGACCATCGAGAGCTCTCTACCTCCTTGTTTGTCCAACGCTGCGTTGGCTGGATATTATCACAGATTTTCGGAAATACAAGTTATCACCATGCCATTTGTATAATCTTCAATCTCGGCTCCTTGCAAGATGTGCTGGGGTTAGTAGAGCTGCTCTAGTCTCTCTTTCGATTCTCTAAAGTCGTGTGCCCCTCCATCCGGAGATATCCATCATTTGGAGAGTGGCCCCACCATTATCACAGGTTTTCCAACTTCGTGTTGGCTACTATTCAAGACTGTTTCGTTGTCTATTTTGTAATTATTTTCTTCGCTGTCGAAGGCCAACCCGTTGTCACTATGGAGTTGGCGGAAGAGAGATACGGCGACGATTCCCAGTGGAATGGTGTGGAGGATGCTATCGAAGACCCGGAGGAAATTAGAGTTATTTTCTGTGCCCTCGATTCATTCAGGTCAGTATATTACTAGGTTATCGTATCCTCGCGTCGATCACAATTACGTCTGAGAGAAGGAGCGCTATTTTGCTCCCAATAGGCTTTATATACATTTCTATAAGTCGCTCACCCGCAGACGCTCCCACCTCGTCACATACACTGACGAACCCGAACAGCCAGTATGCGAAAACGGCTCATCTGAACTGCACTCATTTGCGCAGGCAGGCGTTCTACGCTCTGCCTCAAGCGCATTGGCAGTTACTCGCTAAGCCGCCGTTCTCGTATCTGGATATGTTAAATCGAATAGACGATGCCATTGAGAGCAATGCTGAATTAGCTCGCATTATCGTTAAGTTCGGTTTGCGATCTTTCGGCGTAGTCGATGCCACCTCTCAAGGGGAACTAACCATGCCAGAGGAATGGTCCGGCATTGCCAAATACAACGACCTGGATAAGGCCCGGAGCACTATTCGGCAGTTTTACCGTGACTGGTCTGCGGAAGGTGCTGTGGAGCGCGATACCTGTTATGGACCAGTGTACCGTGCGCTCGAGATCGAGAGGGCTAGATATCCTAACCGGCAACCTATGAAGGTGCTGGTACCTGGTGCTGGACTGGGACGCCTAGTTTTTGATCTCTGCCGTAAGGGGTACCTGACTGAAGGTAATGAGATTTCCTACCACCAATTATTGGCATCATCGTATATTCTCAACTCCACCGAGACTGCTGGCCAGCACACCATATTCCCGTGGATACACTCCTTCTCCAATCACAAGAGCCGTGAAAATCAGTTCAGATCCTATAAAATCCCGGATATCCACCCACAAACCACACTTGCACAAACCCAAGGAATTGGGTCAATGCAGATGTGTGCCGCGGACTTCCTTTGCCTATATGGAGACGAATCTCACAAGGACACTTATGACGCTGTAGCTGCTGTTTTCTTCCTCGATACGGCACCGAATCTGATTCGCTACCTCGAGGTCATCCGGAATTGTTTAAAACCTGGTGGTGTTCTTATCAATGTTGGTCCTCTGCTATGGCATTGGGAGAACCATGTCCCTGGCCATCACGGCTATGACGGAGATGGAGATTATGACGAGAACAATTCTTTAGGTATCGCGGACCCAGGAAGTTTCGAGCTCACGGATGATGAGGTCATCGCATTGGTGGAGCGCATGGGCTTCATCGTCGAGAAGCGGGAAGCGGGGTTACACGCCCCTTATGTGCAGGATGCCGAGAGCATGCTGCAGACGGTATATAAAGCTAGCCACTGGATTGCAAGGAAGCCGGATATTGGGTCTGAGATCAGAGCCGAGATCTAGACTGCATCTTATGTGTTGAAGCTTGCCGATAGAATTTAGAACGCATCGCATCGCATCGCATCTGGAGTAAGAGCTTGATTTTACACGAAGGGCACGAGCTATAACGAAGCTATGCCTACCTCCTAACATCTACACATGTATCTTAGATGAGTCAGATAAAACACACATACAGCATGACAATATATCCACATGATATCGATCATAAAATCTCACTCTCGATTGTACATTACGGAATTATATATAATCACAATTTAGGTTCCGCAGCTCCCAGTAATTCACCCCTGTTCCATAATGCACCACCGTCAATCTCTATAGCTGCACCGTTCACATGTGAACCCGCCCGACTCGCCAAATACACAACCGCGCCCGCGATATCCTCAGGTTTGCCAAGTCGTCTCGCCGGGTTGGCCGCAGCGAACTTCTCAACGCCTCCCGACATAGCCAGCAACCCATTCGCCATCTTCGTCGGGAAAAAACCAGGGCAAATCGAGTTAACCAGGATATGTCTTGGCCCAAGCTCAACCGCCAGATTGCGCCCCAGATGTATGGCCGCCGCCTTGCTCGCGCTGTACCCGAACGTCGCCTGCTTCCCCAGCGTCCCGACTCCCAGACCGGCCACGCTCGCCGTGATGATCACCCTGCTCGGGTCATCTACCGTGGCCCGCTTCTCCAGCAGCGGCGCGAATTTCTGCACCGTGAAGAAGATGCTCTTCACGTTCAGGTCCATGACCTTCTGGAACGCGTGGTCCGGGTGCGTGTCGAAGGCCTCGCCCCATGTCGCGCCCGCGTTCGCGAGGAGGATGTCGACGTACTCGGTGTGCTGGCGCACTTGCGATACGAGCGACTCGATGCCTTCGAGCTTCGAGCTGTCGGCCGGCACGGAGATGGCGCGGGCGCCCGGTTGTAGGTTCGGCAGGGCGTTGAGCTGGGCTACGGCGCGCTCGCAGGCGGCGGCTTTGCGGGATGTTATGAATACTTTGGAGCAGCCGGCTTGGAGGAAGCTATGTGGGAGGAGGGATATGTTAGCTGGGTTATACAATATTTCTACTTCTGGTCGACGGCGGGAAGGATTGCGATAACGAGGATTCGTTGGAATATCAGGTACATATAGATTGCAGAGAATAACAACAAATCAAGAAGGGAGAACTCACGCCGAAGCAGCATTCAATCCAAGACCTCTTGAGCCACCTGTCACGACGGCGACTTTGCCCTTGAGGGAGAAGAGCGACGGAAAGTCACTGAGTTGTGTTTCGTCGGCCATAATTTCTACGTCCGGGGAAATAGTATCTCGTCGAGTATGAATTGAATTATTAAATTACAAGGGGAATTGGCAGCTCTAAAAAGTAGAAATGAGTAAAAAGCAGGGTACAATGGCGCTTAATAACAATCAGAAATGTCCTGAATCCTTTGCATTGCTTTCTATCGGTAATGAAGACTGAGGAGCTCGAGCTCGGTCTTCCCCGGGTTTTGCGGGGACGTGCCGAGGTTCGTTGCGTTTTGAGCAAGATGCGATCGCCAAGAGATGGTCCTTTGATGTAACTTACCCCCTACCCATCCCATTCTCTTTGCCAAATTTATATACTAAATGTTATATTATGAAGGTAGTACTCAAGTGTAAGTGATTATACTTGAGTGATTGCGCTACCTATGTATTTCTTAATACCCAAATGAAAGAGAAGAGAAAATGAATAAAATCGATATATTTATCAGATAGGCGGAACTGAGCCACCTAACTGCGTCCTTGGAGTGACTATTCGTGCTGAATGCTAGAGCGTTTCAACAAGTCGGCTCAATTAGTCGTACATGTCTTCTGGATAATCATCCATAGCTACATCGTCGTAGTCTAGCTCAACACCGTCTTCATCCCCTTCTTCACCGTATCCATCGCCGTAGTCTTCTGCTTCATCGTCGGAGTACCCATACTCTTCTTCCGACCCACTCACATTCTCATCCTCAACAAGGTCGCCCTCTAAGATATCGGCATCCCAGGAATTAGTCGGTAACGACTCTTCTTCCTCTTCGTCTGGTTCGTCAACATCATTTCCAGTTTTGCCGTCTAAACTTCCGTTTTCTGGGTTGTCGTTAACGGTGACAGCGGCGTTTGATGAGACATCGGCTGCAGCTAATTCAGGTTTCTTCTGTGGCGCTGCGCGGCGTTTTTTCAATCTCGTATCGAGCTCCTCCATCGGACGCAAGAATGGCTCCATTGTCATGCCGAGTGGCTTGTCATTTGTATCCGGCCACTGCCCAATTTTCTCTGCAAGAAAGGAATTGTATAGGAATCCAGGCTTCTGCGGATTATCATCGTCCGAGCCCATTCGGCCCCTCTTAATGGCAATCATTTTGACCTTCATAACCATCTTGACCTTGGTCCACGTGCTTCTGTAATACCACCCAGATTCGACGTCGCACTCTGATCTTAAGGGCGCGTGGTCGAGGATGTTGCGCACAAACGGATCCGTAACATCGCATACCTGCCAGAACTTCCCGTCTGTCGAATAATTCTCGCCGTCCCAAAGGTGACTGTTGCGATTCTCTCTTTTGTGCTTTTTCATTTGACCCTTCCTGACGACCTCCCACGGAATTTTCTTTGTTCCGATTATGTTCCTCTCTAATTTGAAGGCTAGGGTCTGGTAAATTCGAAAACTTGGGTTGGGGCGAGGATCGACACCGTATTTGACAAATGCATCGCGCCACGGTCCGCCTCTGAATTGATAGCCGACAAGCTGGAGGGCGATCCTGAGAACTGAATCGGTGAAGTTGCCCGTTACCCGGTTGAGAATGGCACGGCGCGTCCATATAGGTCTTTCGTCCATCAAAGTATGAAGCTGCTTCATTAGCGATTCTGGTATCTCCATTGCCGGCTCCCGTCGAGGCTTCTGCGGGACTATCTTCTTGTCATAGTTGATAAAGTATCCATAGGAGTGCTTTTTCCTGCCTTGAATATTTATCAATTGCTGCTTCCCCCCATCTCCTTCTATTTTAGTGTTGGGGTTCTGTTCGTAGTTGTAATTAAACCCAATAACCCTATCTGTGAAGTGCGGCGGAGGTATTATCTCCTGACCAGGGCCCGTTGCTACTCCGGGCGCAAACTTGATCTCACGCAACTTCGAGACTAAAGGATTGTTTAGTAAACGGAGTACATTGATAGAACTGGATGGGGAACTTCTTTACCTTTCATTGGAAGTAGGTGTTCTGCAGTCTTCGTTAAGAATGAATCGCTTGTGTTAGCAAATTGAAAATCTGCTAAGCCTCGATACCTATGCGTATCATGGACGTTTCCGACAGCCTCTACTTGATAATCATCAATATTGTCTTGCATTTTTCGAAGGATAGACTTAGGCCTATCATGACGACCTATAGAGCTGATTTGATCAGCCTCTGAGGTAACGGCTGTGTCTACATCACCCGTGAATGGATCATCAGTTCCCCGTTTCCGTTTCCTGCCTGTCCTCTTTGGGACGGTAATTTTGAGCAGAATATTGTTGGTTGCGGCATGGTGTGATACTAGAGGCTTCGAAGTAGGGTTGTCAGGTCGAAACCACAAAGGGACTGAAGTAGTATCTGCCGTATCAGAGAGAAGCTATTATGGTTGGTCAGTACTGGCTCCCAATACCTATTCATTTTGCGATCGAGGAGAGTGACTACCTTTTGAAAGTCGGGGTCCTGTCCAAATGTTGCGAGTCCTTTGTCGAGGTTGAGTACGACACATGGATGCTCTATAGCAACTATTTTCCTCTGAGGCACATCAAATGAAGGAGCACCTGAGAGATACTCTATATCATCCGAACTGTCATGATAGTATGGATCTTCGGCTTCCATTGCGGTGGTTGGCTGTGAATACCAACCTAATAAGGATTTTGGGAATTTGGATTCTCGGCAGGCACTTGAGGAATCGGTATCATTCTCCAAGGACATACGAGGACTTGCGTATAGACCTACAGAGGATGTGGCGATATCTGTAAGGCGACTATACAGCGCTGATCTCAATACCTACATAGCCTGCCCAGCCTGCCTTACGTGATTTTATGAAGCGAATATAGAATATGACCTATGAAAGCTTCTGACATCAAGTTACGTCCGCGTATTGTGTATCTGCGCTTGTGGATATAAGCCTTATGCGAAGTTATGTGATATCTAGTTGACGCTCTAGAGTTGCAGGTTGCTCTTGAGATGGTCGCGCTTCAGTTTCAAATTCTTGCGCTGTCTTCTCGCTGGAATAGGTGTGGGCTCCTTTTTGCCGCAAGCTTCGCAAACTGCCGAAAATCCTTTTTTGTCTCCTCTTATGCGCCAGTGTCCTGATGGTGAAGATCTCGTAAGTCGACTATTCATTGATAGTTGAACCTGATAGAGAGGTTACAGTGCGAGATATAGTGCGAGTTATCATATGATGCTGGAAGTCAAGCCTATGAGCAAGACCCCGTTTTGAAGGTTGCATCGGCAAAGTTAGAGTACATATATGTAACTACAAGAAATATGTACTAGGTACATGTAGGTAGGTACATACATACATACAGTAGCAACCGTGAATCAAATACACCGTATATGTTCCTTTCTAATGGTTGCAATTTCAATGTTCTTTTAATGCTTACCTTGCACTTACATGAATCATATGTAATGATCTACGGAAGTTTCCATTTGTATCGACAAATTTGTTAATCTTAATCCGCATATTTTACAACATTTAACAGAGACGAGACGGGACTTTGTCAATTTTTTTTGTTATGTACCTAGCTACCGTGTATGTATCTACTGATTTAGTATAATATCCCCTTATTTGAATAAATATAGTGTACAAGCGTTAAAAAGCTAACATGCGCTAAGAAGTAAAGGCAACTGCAAGGAAATTGTTTGTATCTCCACAGGGAAGCAGGGAAGCTCACGAGACATTCATGAGGACACACTTGCCCCGCCGACTAATTTATGATTCGGCGCGGCTCTGTACCACTAAGGTGACTAGTACAAATCTATTATGCAAAAGACTCGGGCTAAAGTAACATATTCCGCCAGCTGGCAGCGACTGGACCCTATCTTCCTGTACAAACACTCCAATGCATAGGCTCATAAGCGACCTGCATCGTTTGACGAACTATGGTAGGTACGTATCTTAACGGTTTAGAAAGCCTTATGATGTTTTGCGATTGACATCTTTTTCTTAAACCACTTGAAAGGAAGTGTCTACTTTCAATTCGCTTCGTACCTCGCGTTAATATCAACCTAATAGTCGTCTCTATTATTGATGAATTAGTTGCTAGGATACCCCCATTCCGTACCGCCGCTGCTTTCTGTTGTGAAAGGTACCATACAAGGTATCGGTTGGCCGTGGCTACGTATGTACCTACATATGCCGTCCCCTTGGCCCTGGAAGATCACCGGAGTCCCTAATCCAACCCGCCGACAGTAGGCATTTCTCCACCTTCCACAACGACAACTCAACTTCATATCAGAACCGTTCAACATTCGACCATTCATTCGTCTCTCTTAAGCTAGGAGGCTCAATCTGAGCTATCTTGCATGAGCCATTGTTATTAATGCTTTACCTCTGACGGCTGCTAGCCCGCTTACCTGACTTATGCGACAGCCGCAACCGTACCGTCGTCTACCTCCTTACGCCTAACCCTTCCTAAATCTTTCCAACGATCCAAACAGACGGTGAAAAGCCAACATAATTGCTCTTCTCGATTACCTACTTCTCAACTCGAGTACTGGTCTACCCTATACATATCGGAATTATCGGAATCCGCTTGAGCGACGCGTCTATCGACACCGATTCAACGACTTTCAATTTCCCACATTATTCTCTAAGTACAGACGAGAGAGTCGGGCGTCCCCACCCCCCAATAAGTAGGGGTTGTGACCTACGAAGATGAAGCGCTTCAGCCGGGCCGTATGTTCTCCCTCTCAGTTCGAATATACATATACAAATATGCCAAGTTGCTAACCGGTAATTGTTTAATAGCTCTCGCGAGGCAAGAGTGACAGCAAGTCCTCTAAGAAGAATAAGGATTCTAAGGATGGGACAGCCTCGCCTTCCTCTGGCGGCTCCCGAGAGACTCAGTCGCCTGTATTGACACCCTCTTCGTCTACTTCGACCTTGAACGATATTAGGAACAAGCCTCTTCCCCCGAATAATGCTGGAACACACGGCGGTGATCATGGTGGCCCAGCTCTGCAAGGCCAGGCTAGTCAAGCGCCAGGTCAAGGTGCTGTTCCCGACAGATTTGGCAATCTGGGACCTCAGCAGTCGCCGAACGGTGCCGCTACCCCTTCTCGACACGGCACTCTCCCGCCAACTGTGGTCATTAGCCCGAGTGCTCCAGTATGCTATCCTCGTCCTGATTGTCAAGAAGTTAAGCTAATTTCGCTTTTTATAGCATGTTCCACCTCCCGGTGCTGCCGAGACGATGCCACACGATCTTGCTCCGCCTAAGGTCGGCCAGAAGTCAATAATGTTCGACCGTCTCCATCAGACTCCGAAGGACGTTCCCGAGGGCCTCAGAACACCCAGGAGGCAGAATTCGTCGCGATTCGACATCTCGACACACCGCGAGCTCGAGAAGCTACCTGGATTCCATGAAGTGCCCCCCAATCGTCGACAGGAGCTTTTCATGCAGAAGATCGACCAATGCAATGTCATCTTTGACTTTAATGACGCTAGTGCCGACATGAAGTCCAAGGAGATCAAGCGTCTGGCTTTACATGAGCTGCTTGATTACGTAGCCAACAATCGTCAAGTAATTACAGAACCTATGTATCCTCGAGTTGTCGAAATGTTCGCCAAGAACTTGTTCCGCCCTATCCCGCCCCCGATGAATCCTCAAGGAGAGGCATTTGACCCTGAGGAGGACGAACCTGTCCTTGAAGTGGCTTGGCCCCACATTCAGGTCGTTTACGAGTTCTTTTTGAGATTTATCGAGAGCCAAGACTTTAACACGAACATCGCTAAAGCTTACATTGACCACAGCTTTGTGCTTCAACTACTGGAGCTTTTCGACTCAGAAGATCCACGCGAAAGAGATTTCCTCAAAACAACCTTGCATCGGATCTATGGGAAATTCTTGAACCTTCGTTCCTTCATCAGACGTTCTATTAACAACGTCTTCTTCCAGTTTACCTACGAGACAGAGAGATTCAATGGTGTCGCTGAGCTCCTTGAGATTCTGGGATCTATTATCAATGGATTCGCCCTACCTCTCAAGGAAGAGCACAAGCTATTCCTGACTCGAGTGTTACTTCCTCTTCACAAAGTTAAGAGTCTTAGCATGTACCATCCTCAACTGGCATACTGCATCGTCCAGTTTCTCGAAAAGGATGCATCCCTAACTGAGGACGTCGTTCTTGGCCTTCTTCGATATTGGCCCAAGGTCAACAGCACGAAGGAAGTTATGTACCTCAACGAAGTCGAGGACATTTTCGAAGTGATGGACCCTGCGGAATTCGCCAAAGTTCAGGAACCTCTATTCCACCAGCTCGCTAAGTCGGTTGCAAGTCCGCATTTCCAAGTTGCAGAGCGAGCCTTATATTTCTGGAACAACGAGTATTTCTGTAATCTTGTGAGCGACAATGTCGAGATCATCTTACCCATTATGTTTGCACCGCTGTATGAGAATTCCAAAGGACATTGGAACAGGTAAGCTAGCTAAACTCAATGGTCAGTTATCACGTCTAACAAAACGGATATAGAACAATCCACGGAATGGTGTATAATGCGATGAAGCTTTTCATGGAGATCAACCCGCAGCTCTTTGACGACTGTTCGCACGAGTATACTGAGCAGCAAA
Organism: Hypoxylon sp. CO27-5; assembly: GCA_002120305.1. Classification (NCBI taxonomy): domain Eukaryota; kingdom Fungi; phylum Ascomycota; class Sordariomycetes; order Xylariales; family Hypoxylaceae; genus Hypoxylon; species Hypoxylon sp. CO27-5. The sequence continues at coordinate 112,867 of KZ112457.1, forward strand.
ATAATGCCGCTGCGAGGGAAGCTGCTCGCGAGAGGAAGTGGGCCGCCATCCAAGAGCAGGCCAACAGGAGGAAGGCCAACGGCACTAATGGGAATGGCACACCCGCTTCGAAGCCACTGAATATATTACCACGCGTTGAGGAGGCAGATTCGGCGGCGGAGGATAACCAGAAGAGGTTGGACTCGCTTAAGCTGCAGGATGCCGACCGAGGTAACCGCCGTCCCAACGTCCACGAACGACAGAATTCGGTGGGCTCTGCAAGAAGCCGATGATTTTGGCTTCACTTTCTCTTCTCCCAGGGACCTTTCGACATTAGGTGTTTCAATGATACTCGACTTCTCTCACGATAGAACTTGTAGGCGATGATGACCTGGTTTACACAAACCTCCAAAATTCTGTTTCGATCCACATAACCATACATTTTCATAGCCTACTTTCCGCAACCATTGGACCGCAACCATTCCGCCCTTACTTGCGTGGTATCCAATATTGGCCATAACCACGTTTCGATTAAAACCGATCAATACGAATTTCGTCTCAATGAAGCGGGTCTAGTGGTCCCAACCCATAGGCGACGCCTTGGTTTGGTCAATCTCTAGGGTGTAAGGTACATCCCAGGCATTTCCTTTTCCAGTACATACTTGGCGGCTCTCTTTATGCCGGTCAAACTCGTCTATCGTCTACAGCATTCAGGATGCGACTGTCTAGCGGGCATGTTCCCCATGAGAAGCCCTAGACTCTTACGAATTTGAAACGACAGAAAAAGTGATTATCATTGAAAAAGAGAACACACTTGGAGATGAAGAAAGAAGGGTTTCCATCTATGAGAGGCATTGTTGTCGAAGTGCCAGCGCTATGGAAGAGATGGAATGTAGGTAGGGTATGGGTAGCTTTTAGCAAGGTTTCCCAGTGTATGGAAATTTCGTGGACTGATTGGTAGGACTGAGGAGTCAAAAAAAGTTAGTTGACTCTTTGACTCTTGTGGCGTCTAGAGGATGGAACAGGGCAATGAGATGACACACGGCTTCTTACTTTGCAAACGATAATGCAATCTTCATAGACTTGTATCGTGGGGCGTCTTTCTTCTCTCACGCTTTTTTAAGTATTTTCAGTCTACGAACACCCATCCCGTGATTATCATACTTATTCTTGTGAACTGGACATCGCCAATAGTGAGCTTCATGAATCTGAGAATGAGCTAATCACCAACAACATGGCCGTCACCAATGAAGACAAGTTGCTGAACACGAGTTATCACCAGCGAGAGGCGTTCCTGATCAACCAGCTGCAGTAATGAGATTTGCGCCTATTATCCTTATTGCTTATTATGATTAATGATAAACCATTGTCTGAATAACACGAAGCAGCTAATTATCAGTACCTAATAGTAGCCGATTTTCAAAAATTACTCTATGAAAAAATAACCTTGCGTTACCTAGGATGTCTCAAGTTTCTCCTTGGTTCTACATATAGTGAACTATAGAAAGCTGAATCATAGCAGTTGATGGATATTCAACTGCAAATTATACCGCTATGGCTACGAAAAATCCTGTAGGTTGCAGTACGACCCTACTATCTCGAAAAGGGACCTCTCTTTACTCTCAAGACACTTATTTTACTTTATTGTAACAGAGTAGGCTTGCTATCGTCCGCCGCCTGGTTGGTAGTATATACATCGTCACCCTTCCACTCACATTTATCCCATCATCATTCCTCCTCCACATACCCCAAGGCCTGACCCATCTTGACCTTCTGCCCCTTCTCCACGGCCCAGACGAAGCCCCTCTTAGATCCCGGGTTCTCAGCAACAGGCGCCTCAAACACAAGCACAATCGTGCTCCCAAGCTTGAACCCACCCATCTCCTCGCCCCGCCGCAACGCATATCCGCCTAGCACCGCGCTCGCCGCAGCATAACTCGCCTCGGAGAACCCAGCATACGGCTCGCCGCGCGCCGCCGCTTCTTCGGCCGCGCGATCGGCCGCGGTGTCGGTCAGCAGGGAGTTCGTGCGCAGCTCCTTATCGAAATTGACAGCGATGGACCCCACGTTCGTCGCGCCCACAGGCACGAAGCTGAAGAAGCCCCAGCGCCACCGGCCTAGCAGCACCACGCGCTCGTTCAGCGTGAACAGGCCCGGAAGCGTGCGCTGCAGGTACGGCGACACAGAGTACAGCTCGCCGGCGAAGTGGCGCCGCCGCTCGACGACCCAGTTCGCGGGAGAGTGGAACCGGTGGTAGTCCCCCGGCGCTAGGTACACTACTGCGTAGTACAGCGCCGTGCGGTTGTCCGGCGAGAGCAGCGCGTACCACGGCTTCTCGCCGAGCGCGAGGTCCGCGCGGACTTCGGAGACGGCGCCGGGGCTGGAGGGCGTTGCGGATTGGTCTTCGAGGGTTTTGGTGTCGTGGGTTTTCTTGTCGGGCCCCGAGAGGAGGTTGGGGAGCGTGTAGGATATCCCGTTTACGCGGGCGAATTCTTCGTCTTTGGAGATGTGCTCTTCGCCGCCTTGTTTCGGCGGTGGGTTTGCTGATTGGTGGGCTGCGGAAGGTTGCTTGTCGGATAGGCTGGGCGGAGGCGTGTGCTTGCCTAGTAGTGCGTCGATGGTGTATGTCATGCCCTTGACCTGCTCGATATCATTGCCCTCGATTTTCCCGAATTGGAGCACACGTCCATCAGCCGGTGACAATAATGCATTCGGATTGGGGTCTAAGGGTCGGACGCCAGGTTTTAGGGTCCGGTAGAAGAAAGCTGAGAGATTCGGATATACGTGGAGGTCTGGCTCGGAAACCTCGTCTAAGTTCACCCCGAAGATAAATGCGTACAGTTTGAAGCCGGGGACTCGGAGGTAATATGGGATAGTGAGTTCGTTGAACTTGCCCCATAATCTGGACATTGCCTTTAGTGGCAGAGTCGACATTATCTGTACTTGCCTAAGAGCGGATCAGCCATTGTGTTGGGGTACATGTACGCTATTGTTTGCAGCAATGGATTGCATACCAAGGGCCATCCGGTCGTATTCGCGCCCGTTTCTTGGGACGGACACCATCGCCCTCAGCTTCCCTCTCGAGCCTCTCCTTCTCACGCGCCTGCGTCTTATAGAATTGTACAAGGCCAAGAAAGCCAATTCCTAAACCGACGGGTATGGGATACCATCGGACCTTCGTATCCTTTAACGCATTACGCAACCTCGACCCGAAGCGCTCGTTATTTTGACATTGCTGTGACGACCGATGGAAGCATGCTTTCGGCGTGGTAGTGAATTGTCTCGTCGACCGTCGTGCCGTAACTGTGTAAGTCTGTCGAAGCATACACGGCGATGACAACGGGCGTTTCAAGGCGGGCGAATGCCCTCGGACTGACGCCGAACACAAACTTGCCATTGACATGTCCCGATTTCTACTGTCTGGGACCTTAGAGTAGTCTCATTTAGATTCAGAGACAGGACACGATATATGACTTAATTTTATGTCGGCGCACATACAGGAAATGACAGGTTATTATTTAGAATTAGTGACATTCGTCTGATATGACAATAGGTAATCGTTAGGATGAGGAGAAGGGAAACAAATCCATTAGTCCCTTCAAATCTAGGGCAACCTAGTGTTCTACTGGGGGAGCTTCTAGATCAATTCGAATTGCAAATAATATTCTGCAGCTAAACTGTACAGTAGCCGACTTGAAGACCCTCAATGACGCAGGACTGGCAGGAGCAGAGCTTTGGTGGGAATGGGCAAAGCTATCCCTTTTTGGATCAAGTTTCAGGGCGGTGGGATCTGGCAGACTTTTCGCATACATTAATGGGTACGTACGTGGGTACCGATCCGCGACCAGGCAACGTGGACGTTATGCGAGGTTATGCCATTTTAGTGCCAATAAATTGAAACTCCACCAATCCCATTCCCGCTAAGGTATCTACTAGAATCTCAGAATTGTTACATTAGATAAGCAAAAATGATATGACAGCTTGCATCGACAGTACCGGCTCGACCAAAAACGACAAACGGTTGTAATAATACTTTCGCTTCTCTGCCTTGACTTTCTTACAGATTTTCCTTTATTGGGGTCATGTTTGTATTGATTTGATTAATTCTCTTGGGGTCCGGGCTTTGCAATTCCATCTAGGTAACGCACATAAAGCAACGTGTCTCTTGCGCGAAATCCTCTGCCTGACATGATTCCCGTCGTCACCTAGGCAATGAACCTACTCAGGTAATGCGCCTCTGACACAGGATACCTTGGTCGCGTAAACCGATCTATTCGCCTAAAGAACGAGTCTCTTGGTTGTCTATTACGTCTGTTGAGATAATCTGGAGCAGTCACAGCTTTCGAGAAAGGACGGCATACCTAGGTTAGGTGGTTGACGCCGTTTGCTTGGTACGTAGACGCAATAGGAAGGACTGGAGTAAGCGTTCGAGTCTTTCTCGGGTAGTGGTAAAGCACGATGGCGTCCGATGAAGCCGGAGGGCCGGCATCTGCAACAGAAGCCGAACCTGCAAGTTTTACGCTACACCTCGTCTCGCCTTCTGTAGGCATCCCGCAACCACTGATTCTCGAGGTCCCGACGGATACCACTGTCAAACAACTAAAAGAGAGAATCCGAAATGCGGTAAATACGAGGCCCTCGGATGAGGCCCAGCGCCTTATACACAGAGGCCGTCTGCTTAGTCGAGACAGCGAGACAATGACGGATATTTTTGGGCGTGAAGCGGTATGTATTTCGTAATTATACGGGCCGCTGATGACAAGGACCTAACTAACCGAGTTTTGAACATACAGCTCCAGTCGACCGACCATCAAACATTGCATCTTGCGTTACGAGAGATACGAGACCATTCCGAAAATCGTGGAACATCATCGTCAACTCCCAATAATCCATTCCACTCCTCGACGTTTCCTCGGCCCCCAGTTGCCCCGACGGGACTTCATGCTCCTTCGCAGCCATATTCCCAGCACCACGCTACTTCAATCTTCAACCAGCCCCAAGCCCAGCAAGCGCGAATTGGCGTGCCCCAATACCATGGTGTCGCCTTCGGTTTCCCTCAAGGGATGCCTATCCCTGGTCAAATACCGGGGGCGATGCTCATCCCCGCGAATCTCCAAGCGCAACAATATGGCCCATATATGAGAGCTGCGAATGCGCAGGGAGGTGGTCCCCACCAGAACCAACGAATGACTGCACAGGGAGCGCAAGACACGTCCGCCGCGAATCCTAGGGGGACGTCGGGAATGAATATGCCTGGAGGGGTTGCTTCGCCGTTCCAGCCGATAGATGCTACCCGCACCACAGTCCGTGAAGGGCTTGGGCCTGATGGCGTACAGTGGCGTGTGACTATGAATGAAACTTTCATTCATCCAACGCAACGACCAGGAGGAACAGAATCGCCCTTTTCGACACCTGACGCATCGAACTCGGGGAGCGCACAACCTCGCTTAGCACTAAATGGAGGCCAGCTCTCTTACAATGAGGTACAAAACTTTCTTCGCGCTGGCGACGTCAGTTCGGCTACTAGGGTTATGACAGATGCCATGCGCCGAAATGCTAGCAGCCCTTCGTTGGCAAATCTTGCATCTAGCCAAGCTCATCGCCCTATCGCACCCGGAGTCACAACGCCTCTGATTCCATCTAGAGCAGGTAGTGCTAACGCTACACCTGATCCCCTCAGAGCTCTCGGACAAACAAGACCTATGTCAACGTCTCAGCCTCAGACTCAGACACAGTCGTCTCAGGGCACACCGGAAGTGTACATTCTATCTTCTCCTAATGGACCACGTGCCCTCTTGCTTAACAACAACTTAGAGACCTATTTCACTCCCCAGGTCCGTGCCGGAAACCAACCATTTGGCTTGTCAGTTCCGCAAAGACCGCTCTCCGCACCGTTCGTCAATCCCTTCAACCTCCCTCATCTAACACCAACGCCAACTATTCAATCTATTGGACGTCACACGACCGGCCCACAGCCAAGCAGTGGTTCTCAAACACAGCATCCGCCTCAGCAACAACACGGACTACCCCAACCACCCCAACATCAGCCACAGCCTCAAATAGGGCACGCCGTAGCACGCCCGGATAACCCACAGGTGCAGGCTATTAGAATAGCCCAGCTGTGGCCTTACGTATGGATGATCATTCGTCTGGGTCTATTTATTTGGTGGCTCACGTCACCAACCTCGAGCTGGTCCCGTTGGTTCACGGTCATTTCTATTGCTATTGTGCTCTTCCTACTGAACGCTGGATTTCTGAATCCTCTCGGTGAACAAATATGGGCTCCATTCCGCCGATACCTTGACAACTTGATACCTCTAGCGGATGACCATCAAGACCCACAGGCACCTGCAGGAGCTGGTAATGCGCAAGGTGGGAATGATGTTGATGCCGCTAACCCCGGTCAACAACAGAGAGAACTGAATCCCGCGGATACAGCAGCGAGGTTAGTACAACAACGACGGAATGCTAATGCGAATTGGTTGATGGATCAGGCTCGCAGACTGGAGCGTGCCGGCATCCTGTTTCTTGCTAGTATTGCCCCAGGAGTGGCCGAGAGACATATTGCACAAGTGGAAGCGGAGGCGCGTGCTGAGCGAAGACGGCGAGAAGCTGAGGCTGCTGCCGCAACCGCTGCAGCTGAGCAGTCCGAGGGGCCCCAGGATTCGGAAACCCAACAAAATACTGAGAATAATGAAGGCCAGGAACAAAATCAAGTAGGTGAGAGTTCTAGGAATGGTGACAGTAATGAGCAGGGCCATGCTGAGGAGGAGCCGCTTATTGCGGCATAATAACGCTTCAATTCAATGAGCGAGCAATCGGCCGTGCGCAATGGTATTTACAAGTCGAGGAACTTCGTATAGTCACCAGTTTACCAACAGCATACCAAAATCAGAGGCTTTATCTTGTCAAGGACAATTTGATTGTGCACATGCCTGCCATCACTTATTAACTCTGAAGCTCAACCCTCAAAGCACAGCAAACACCTTACCTCAACATCCTCGAGCATCCTCTGTGAACTTCAACATGACACTAAATCTCTTGTACCATCACTAACACGAAACCCATGTCTCTACTATCAACCTGACCTTCGGATTGACGAACATAATGGCCTCAATAACGGAAGTGGACTCTTCTGTTTACCTGGCTCATTTTAATGCTGGAAGATAGTCTACGCGTAAAGGAGAGATATACATACCCACTTCAGCTACTTCAACCGTAGCCCAATGGAAAAGGGAGAACTCAGCCAGAGTATCTTCCTATACCTACATTTCCGTCTTGATCGCCCATCGCCATACCCTTTCCTGCGAATTTGTACTTTACCTTTACAGGGTTATCAGCCTGCCGGGCTCTGAGAAATGCATGCTCCTTTGGAAGGACGAGGTCAAGACGGTTCAAAGGACGTATCCGATGTCTACGCTGAAATCTTCAAAGAAGATATAAACCACCCCGTCCCTCCGAAAAGATCCAAACTCATTTCTAGAGCCGCTGCTCCATATAACAACAAGGAGACTGGCAGGCTTGAGGAATAGGGTCTACTCTTTTGCCCTCGCCTATCACAACCCTAGGCACAACCCTAGGCCTCACGTTCTTGTCTCAATGTTCAATATCGAGGTCAATCTCATCGTAGCCTTATAATCTTCATGTATGCCATTATCCCTAGTACTGCATGAACTGGCCAAAAAAATCTCTAGGAAAAAAATGGCATACCACACACGGGGAAAGAACATCGATGGCCAAGGGCTCGTACATTGAGGATCTAATTTGTTCGGAATGATGTAGCCTCAACCCGGACGACTCACCCCGAAATATCACACCTCCTAAACATTCACCCCCACATTTTGAGGTCGCTATTTCGGCGCCTCAACCTCGCCACGTATTATTTCAGAAATGAAACATGCCTGGGCCATTCGGGACACATTGTCGGATCCTAAGCTCATGGAGCGGCGCCCATGTATCTTGAGAACATGGCCTCTGATATTCGCAATAAAGCCAACTGAACTAAGGCTTGCCGTCTTCACTGCCTCTAAGCACTCAACAAAACAAGAAAAAAAAATTAAAGTTCTACGGAGTGGAAACTAACATTGTCCATGGACGTTCATTGACATGGCGATACTACATCTCGTTGGGCCTGTAACGGACGGAAGGTTTCTCTGTAGTTTGGACGGAATTAGTATGTACCTACGCATAGTAGAAAAGAAAATAATCGCAAGGGGATAAAAAAAAAAAAGGGGGGGGGGGGGGGGGGGTGGACCAGAAAATCAGGGCATGAGCGATCATGTCAAAAACGAAATTGATTTCCAGAGGTTAATAGCACGCCAAGGTCTCGAGGAGGTGCCATTCGTCTTCTAGTTGTATTCCTCTGCGTTGTTGTACAGTAGATACGGAGACCTTGTGATTCAGAATCATGATAGTTACGCTTGGACGTGGTTTTGCTGCATGCTGGCTAAAACTTGCTAAAGTGATGACTTCCACTCCATAGGTAGGTACCTACGTAGGGTAGCTACCTCAATTCTATGGATAAACAAAAACCTATCATGACTTGTGCTTGGGGAAGTAGTTCTCGCTAACGGGCCATGGCCGACAATATTAAACTATGATGGGAGATGAATTATTAGGCAGTATACGCAAAGATAGTCCTCTCGTGGGTGCTCTGGATTCGGATAATGGGATTCATCGACTGAGTCAAGGTTAACGCTTGCCACCAACTGAATATTTAACCAGATTCACACAATTAAACAAATTATCAACAGGGAAATTGGAGGCAAAAACGTAATGATTCAATTGTAATTTATGACACTCCCATAGCACTGTTCGACGGTATGAGCATATGCTCTTGCTCTTACTCTTGCTCCTCCTCATTCCTCTCTCTTCTCAGCCACTCCATCTATGTACATCGAACCCGACACCATCTTTGAACCCGAACATCAGTACTCGATTTCTCTTACTCGTCCATGACAGCAGCAAACTTGTCTAGCATGCTCTGTTGAATGCTCTCATACTGCACATAAGTTAGCAATTCAACTTTCTCTCAACTTATAAATGGGCTTATTCGTGAATATGTAACATACCTTCTTACTAACAACCTCCTGTCCCTCACTCGGTAGCTCGAACTTGAGCTGTCTGAGCTGAGCCTGGAGGTCGCTCGTAGCCTCGCGCACCTTAGCCCAGCTCTGGCCCTGTGCGATCGCCTTCTGCGCCTCGTCGTGGAACCCCACCATGAGCTTCATCATCCACTCCGTCTTCCAGATGGGGCAGAACTGGTCGTAGTCCGAGTAACCATTCTGCTGCAAGAAGTCTTCCTTGAGCAGCGTAGCTATATCCAAGGTGATCTTGTCCGGGTCCGACAGCGCTGATTTACCGACGAGCTGGACGACCTGGTCCAGCTCTTCCGAGTCGGAGAGCAGTTGCTTGATGCGGTCGCGCAACCGCGGGAATTCGGGGTAGTCCTTCTCGTACCACTTGTCCAGCGTGTTGGTGTACTTGCTGTACGACAGCGATGTGTTGATGGACGGGAAGTGCTTCCGCTGCGCCAGTCTCTTGTCCAGACCCCAGAACACTTGCACGATACCTAGCGTGGAGCTGGTGACGGGATCGGAGAAATCACCACCGGGGGGACTGACGGCGCCGACAATGCTGACACTGCCTTCACGTGCGGGGGAGCCTAGACAGCTGGTCTTGCCCGCACGCTCGTAGAAACTGGCGAGTTTGGCACTAAGGTAAGCGGGGAAACCCTGATCAGCAGGCATTTCACCGAGACGACCGGAAATTTCACGTAGAGCTTCGGCCCATCGCGACGAGGAGTCAGCCATCATGGCTACGTTCATGCCCTGGTCACGGAAGTACTCGGCCACAGTAATACCAGTGTAAATAGAAGCCTCTCGGGCGGCGACGGGCATGTTAGAGGTGTTAGCGATCAGGGTAGTTCGCTTCATGATAGGCTCTTTGCGGCCCTCGACCTCGATGGATAGCTCGGGGAAATCCTTCAAGACTTCAGCCATTTCGTTACCACGCTCACCACACCCGACGTACACGATGACGTCGCTGTTGGAGAACTTGGAGACGGATTGCGAAATAACAGTTTTGCCACATCCAAAAGCACCGGGAATGGCCACGGTACCTCCTTGAACACTAGGGAAGAGAGCGTCCAGGACTCGCTGGCCGACAATGAAGGGGTTGTTGGCGGAGAGCTTCTCGGTCGTCGGCCGTGGGACACGGACGGGCCAAGTGTGCATCATGCCGTACTCGGTCTTTTTGCCGTTGAACTCGACCTCGAGGATCTTTTCGTCTACAGTGTACTCCCCCTTTCCAGCGATTCTGGTGATGGTTCCTCTTGCCCGCGGGGGCAGCAGGATCTTGTGCACCTTGATAAACGAGTTCTCGAAGACGGTTCCCCAGACATCGCCACCGGAGATGTGATCGCCAACCTTGAGGGTAGGCGTGAACTCCCACTTCTTGGTTCGGTCGAGGGCCGGCGCAGCAATACCGCGAGGGATGTAGATGCTCTTAGACTGCTGGGAGATCTTCTCAAGGGGCCGTTGGATTCCGTCGTAGATGTTGTGTAATAGACCGGGGCCGAGTTCGACGGAGAGGGGTTTGCCGGTGCGGTGGACGGGGTCGCCTACGGTTATACCAGCTACGCTTCATTAGCTTTAATTTATAATAGTTTTTCGTCACGTGTAAGCTTGATTTAAATCGTACCAGTTTCCTCGTATACTTGAATGGTAGCTTGGTCGCCGTTGATTCGAATGACTTCACCGACTAGATTATCGTGTCCGACTTTGACGAGCTCGTACATGGCAACTCCAATCATGTCCTCAGCCACAACGACGGGACTAGATTAGGGATTTGTTAGTTCTGTAGATCGAGAGCTATATGTAGCTGGTGCGGCGTTTACGAACCCGGACACGGAGTAGATCTTGCCTGCACGCAGACACATGGTTAGCTAAAATAAATGGCACTACGTATGATATAAGAGCTACATACCACTGTTGAGCGTTTCATGGTCGCCATTTGTGGCATTCGCTGACTATATATACCAGAGATATTAGAGATCCGGGTTGCGAACTGGCGGGGGAAGACAAGGCAAGCTGGTAGCTTTGTTGTAGATTTGAAGATAGATTGGACGGATGGACGCAAATATGCAGCTTACCGGAGCCATATTGGGAGTCTTTTTGGTAATAGTAGGCTGCTCTGCAGCTATAGAAATGGATGGGACAGGTAATGCAAGGACAGGCGAAGGTGAAGCTGGAGACGATGACCCCGAAATGGATGTTGTTGACGGAGATGTGGTTGTGATGATGGCGGTGGTGGAGCTAGTTGTGGCTGTTGTAGTAGTATCAGTACTAATACTAACGATAGCTGGTGATAGCAACGGGCTGGGGGGCAGTGGATAGTTGGAAGCTTCAGCTATCAAGTAGGGCGTGGCTTTAGTGGCTTTAACAGGGCTGTCAAGACTGCCAGTGCTGCTAGTAGGGCTGCCAGGTGACGCAGGCGTGCCCGGTCGGCTCGAACCTGGGCTTGAACTTTCGCCGTGGTTTCCCCGTCGGATCAGGTCCACCAGCGACGGCCGGGCCCGCAGCGTCGGTCGCAGGCCGAGCATGCAGCAAAGTGGCCGTTATAAACCTTGAACGTTGAGGAAGAATTAACTGTCTTTGATGAGATCTGAGAAGGCCAGGTCTAATATCCTTTGCCAAAAAATCACAGCGCGGCTTGAACTGTAATCTTATGCGTACGTCGCATTCGGGAGTTGATGTTGATTACGACCCAGTTACAATCGATACGAGAGATTACCAGGAATTAATAACAAACTCGAAGTACAAGTACATTGTACAAATGCAAAATAACCCAGCCTCTCCATTGACATCCCCCTCACTTCCGGAATAGCTCCGTTTCACACCTAGGTAAGCTTCTCGGCCATTCATTAGAATATAATACAGATCGCAGCATATTTAATAACTTCCTCATTCTCTCCTTCTTTTATTAACCTTTCCTCTTTCTATTTTGAATTGCCTAGAATTAGAATAGCCAATAAAAAACCCATTCCCACATTAATTTATCATTACTTAAAAATACATTGGCTACCGAGAACTGCATACGCCATCGAAAATGTCCACCCACAAATCTCCTATTGGGAGCATAGAGAATAAATCCCCCTTTTCTTGCGTGGGGGTGTCCCCCCTAATTGGTTGGTCCTTAAATCCGTGGGGATAGGGAGACAGCTAGTTTGGCCTTGAGAAAGTCTTCTATCAAATCACTTAGCAGGTTAGCTACCTACTTAAGGTAACCTCCATACATAAATCAGTCCTCTAACTAATGTTGCTCCAACTATCTTGTTGCTTCAAATTCAACCTCGGTATCTACTAGTATCCTCTTCTTTCTCATATATAAGGAGCCATGTCATTTCCTAAGGTAGAAGACCCTATTTGTAGCTGTACTTAAATACCTGGTATAATTTGTTTATACTTATAACAAGATCGCAATAACGCTTTTGGGAATATTAAGTCATCTAAAAATATTGGAACCCTTTGAAAACATGTAAATTCGTGGACTTATGCTTATTTATGACGTGGTTGGTATTATTGCTAACCCGTATGTTATAATGAATTCACCGTCATCGTGTCAAACCATAGAAGAGGACTCTAATCTCAAATTTTTATTTCGTCAGTTCCTATTATATCTTCGCCTATTCGCATTTCATACGCTATATTTAAGAAACCTGTCTAGTCTAATCAAGAGCCTTTTGTCAACCTAATTCCCATACCCCAGGTATACTACAAAGCTTGTGGCGCATTTTTCTTCTAGTAGATTAATTTACAATTTTGGCCTTCCCTAACAGGTACCTACTAACATTAAGTAATGTATGCCTTGATATCCGACAAATTGTAAATTCATAACATTACGATAAGAGTGAGTACATCATATATGTACAATCAACTAAAGGTTTCAGGATGTCATATCCTAAAGACATAATTTCAATCTTACTATCACGTACACGAGATATCTCTGATACTCTTCTGTTGATTCTAGACTAATACACTATTTTAATATGTCCTTATCCATACGCGTGGTATTCTTTAATATTAAGGTCGGGTAGTTTTTGCGCGGTCTCGATCCTAAGTAACTCGGGGATATAGAGGCATGGAAGACTTTCAAATGTGTGAAGTCTAGGCACATATGTACCTAGATACACTCTTGGGGTGAGTCAAAGGAGAATAGTGTACACTTAGGTGACTTACATGGTCAAGCACAAACTTGATCAAGTCGACAAAGTACACTTTGGTTTGGGGGCGCACTGGCCGAAGGCGTGTGTGTGACCTAATTAGCTTCAGGGGCTACAATATATATACCACCATACATATAAAAGCAATTTCTCTTATTGTGCTCTTCCACCTTTTTATGTGTCCATTATTAATCCCACAGGGGACACATTGTGTGCAATAGTTTTCTTAATACATCCGTACCTACCTAACACAATACTTGCCAAGTAAATCCGGAACTGACTATACATCCCGGCACACATCTGAAATCGACTATCCGCTGCCTGTGTAAGGGAGCTCCGGCCACACTTAGGTACATGTACCTTAGGGCTCAGCTGAGTCCGGTCTCTTAACTCTCTTTCCCACAAGAACCTTTTCTTCCTTTCCCACAAGGAAAAAAATAACATTCCTCAGCTCACAATTTCCAAGCTTGATCCTACACATATTCAAATCCATAATTCCCCCACAGATGAATTCATCACATCAACCTACAACTGCCATCACCACCTCTCAACTTCTCTTTCAACCAGTCCATCTTAGGTTCCAAAGGAACTCTACTTTCTAGTTCATCCTACAATCTCCTCTGCTAGCTCTGCTTCAGTCATCATATTGGCTCATATAAGGTATGTTCCCAACAAGCAAAACATCATCCAGAATACCTACAATCCTTGAACCAGACAAATATTAACATAATAGCACCACCCAGGGATGCTAAGAAGAGACACCACTAGATTGGGATACCAGAATCATTACAAGTAAATGACAAGTAACCCGAGTGACTGGCATCGTTGCCTACACAAATGGTAACGTGCAAGAGCAGCCCGTTGAGCAGACCGATGAAGGTGGTTCCGATGACAATAACACAGTCCGGCCTGCTCTATTGGCATCCACCCACTCCTTCTCCTTCTCACTCACATTCTCTCTCCCTCCATCCTTTCCTCTTCCCACCTACACTCTCTTTCCATTCTTCCAGCTTCCCATTCTTTTACTCTTTCCATCTCCTCTCCTTTTCAGCCACCGACCGACACCTACATTCTCCCTCTTATTCCTCTCGCATATTTTCTTCCTTCATCTCCCTCTGACACAGACATTCTCTCTTCTCATTTCTCACTCTTGTCGACAAGTTGTTAGAATACCCTCATCACGGTCCGTTGACGACAACCTAACTAATACTGGGTGCGCAGAAGCCCCTCACACGCAACATACTTTCCCCAACTATCCCCTTTCACACTAAACACTCAACTACCACTGTAGGACATCACGTATTCATACAGTACGTGTATACTACAGGGTTGCCCGGGCGAGGGGCCGGGCGGACCGGAACTTTCCGGTCCTTCCGGGACACGTCTAACATGCCGAGACCGAAGACACTATGCCTTGTTGTTAGCATTCTGTTGGGACATAGGTACGTGAGTCTGTTCTTCTCTTCACAACTCCTACTTTTTCTTTTTGCTGTCTTTTCTTTCTTTACTGTTTCTTTTCTTTTTCTCTTCAAGCTGTCTTGGCCCCCCCCCGAAACCATTCATACCACACAGCATTTCTCGGCGCTATAGACAGCCACTTCTTCATGTATCTCAACCTCAACACATCGTTTTGGGCTGATCCATATGAATCACTAACACGAAGTTTATAGGTTAGGGTAGGCGATTCACCAGGGTCATATCGACCTAGACTGCACCAAAGTGTCGTGTCAGCAGCTCAGAATTTGTCATGGGTGAGGCTTGGCTTCGCTAGAACGCCCCTGAAGAGGCGAGGAGCTAGGAATGCTGGTAAGTGAAAACATATCATTAAAAGCAGACTCAGTACTGACTATTTCAGGTTGTCGCAAAGGTGGCCGCAATGAGGAGTTAACGTCTCACTTTTCGGTTGAGTAGTAAGAGCTTAGGTAGGTTTCTAAACTAATATCCAAACCAGAGATAGGAACTAATAATGTTATAGGATGTCTTCTTGTCTCTACTTTGGTGCAAAGTCTGGAACAAATGGACAGGCCCCAACCAGAACCAGCCATCTGCAGAATATTGTGGGTGTAAGACATCCAGTAGTTCCATCCGCATCTACTATCTTCAGCCAAATCAATAAGGTTTGGACATCTGGTAAAGACCGGATTGAAGACACGGCGCACTCGGAGCCTGGGGCTGTAAAGGCCTATGGGTTCTCTTTCGAGAACTACGACGAAAGGGTCGACGCCGTGCTAGCAGTCATGGAACGACATCAGAGGGCAGTCTTCTCAACCCTCGTCGACCCTTTCGTCGTAGTTCTCGAAAGAGAACCCATGGGCCTTTACAACCCCGGGCTCGATGAGCGGCCACAGCACGCATTTTCATCTGTCCCTGTCCCCTCCCTTCTCTCGACCCAACTCACGAACATCATCCATCAGTCCCCATAAGGCTTACCGCAGTGAGCATTTGAAACACCTAAGATTAGATCTTGGGGAGAGGAAGATAGAGGAGCGGCCATCCATCAACAAGGCTTACTCTGGCTATTATTAGCTCGCAGTCTTTTCATAGCCTATAGGTTTGGGATCACAGACTCATTTCCGAGCTGTTATTATATCTCGAAACCAATCATTGTCGCAGCCACAGTCTTGTTGAGAAAGAGCTTTACTATTCTGTTAACAACTCTCGGAGTCACATTGTTGTGGGTCTTTTGCGAAGAAGGGCCTGCGTGACACTCATACTAGACGACGCCACAATCGAAGGGCTCGTAAACGACTATAGACGTCTTGACCCCACCCAGGCGTACTGAGAAGAGCAATGGACGGAGATGCAAGATACCTCATTTACAAAGGCTACAAGATTCTTCGCAATAATCCCCACCACGAAGATGTCCTCAGCATAGTCTACGTTACCTCCTAGATCTATCGGGGGATAATGGGTCTCTAGCGCAAGCCATAGTTGTGGCTTCAAGACATTGGCCAAAACAGGGAGAGGAGGGTGGGTTCTATCCTCCCTGGGTACGAGGTATTGATTGACGAAGGTGTGGACAAGTTCTGCATATTATTCTGAAGCACGTCGACATGCCTCTAATACCCAAGTTGCACAATGACTGCATTTAAACCCCCATAAGCACCTGAGACACGACTGTGCCATGCACGTCTCTGACCCTCCCACTGCCCCTCACTGGATATTAGTTTGGGGTGGTCTACAACACCATCATCATGTATTGCTCGATCCCACGAGGATGATAACTAATGAAGCCTATGGTCAATATAGCGGCAAGTCATGGCTGGCACCGTTTCAGGCCGGCCATGACTTGCCGTTACATTCACCCAGAGATGATTCAAAACGAAGAACAGCGAAGGTCGGCGGTGGGGGATGGAAGGATGCCCTCTGACTTCACCTCTGACTTTCGCTGTTCTTCGTCTCGAATCATCTCTGGGCGCAGACGCAATGGATATGAGGCCGCACTACATGAGCAAAGGTCATGCGGCCCAAAGAATGCAAGAAGCTGTACTTTATTCAGGGTCTTGAGTCTTCCGTATCGCTTCTGCAACCTGACGCATCACGCATCACGCATCCTAAAGAGTGGAGGTCTTTGCAGCAGTTCTTTTCTCGGCCACGTCGACGACGAAGCAAATATTTTACGTAACGAGAAAGATGAGACAAGAGTTTCAGAGGTTTGAGGCAAGATGTCCGCATCTGGCCCATGGAGCCGGCCATGAGATGACGAACGGTGCGTTCCTCTCAAGGGAGTTTGGCGAGAGAGACAAGCCAGGATCGATCCCGCCACTATGTTCTCTCTTCCCATCCCTACGCCATTGCGCTTAGCTTGATCATACTTGCAAGACATCATATCTAGTCCTCAGGATATGATGAGTTCATAGCAGCCATCATTGACCTTCACCTACCCAAACCACCTTCAACAAGCCCTGCAACCCCTAGAGCCCGCGAGATCGAACGGCTCGAGCCACAAGATCCAGATATCTGCCAATACGGTCCAACCCCAGAAAGTAGAATGCTTACAAGACCTCAGCTCCAACCATGGAGAGGCGTAAAGATCACGTGCCGAAGGATCAGATGACTAGAACCGGTGCTACAGTGGCTACAGTACTCAAAGAGTCGGAAGCACTGTCTTGGAGGTGAAGGAGATGGCCTGGTTGGATTTCATAGTTGAAGACGACTGTTTCCCCGTACCAAGGAGGAAGATTTTTACCGAGACTGCATCGAGCTACTGGGGTCGTTGAACAAATCCACTTGCCATCTCCTTATTTCCTTCGAGGCGTATCAGCCGACCCTTCTATGCGGCGAACGAGACCACCAGGTAAATAACACTGTGTCTCTTACGACCATATCACACTCTGGCAGTCACAGATTCAAAGGCTTGTTGAAGCACCATGTGAGAGTCAGCCCAGGAACACTCAAGCAAGATGACGCCATGAGTCAAATGGCCGAGAACGTCGTCGGTTTTAATTGTCTGATCGGGGAACCTATAGGGCTTAGAAGAGTTCTGTCACTTTATTTTCAGCAAGCGCCTCACCCATCGTAGGGAGGGCCCGAACGTTGCGCCTCCAGTTTAAACCTTACCAGGAGGTAGAAAACACTGCCACCACGATGGGGGCTGCTACCCGTATAGCCACGAGTATATTCGCAGCAGGAGTCAATAGCCATGTTAATACCCAGGACAACTTTCCCTCCCATACAATCGTGCGGAAAGGAGTGGTGAGGCTTGGGAATCCTTCAAGGTCCTTGAGTATTCGGACTCCGCGTGTGTTGCAGATGTTTCGTTCAAAGTCCAGGGGTTACTCTGCCCCTAATAGCCGAAGCCAGACAAATCTTAGGGACAGACCGTACCACCCGGTGCAGCCAACTCCAGAGGCGAGCAAGAATCAAGACTTAATGCTTGATGGTAAAGGGTGGTCTCCGAGTCCCATGCGGGCATATTCAGCATCATCCTTAACAATAAAAAAGAAAAAAAAGGAAAAAAAAGGAAAAAAAGAAAAAAAAAGAAAGAGCAAGAAGAAGAAGAATAAGAAGAACCGAATCTTACCAAAGATCAACGCAACACAATCGCACACAACCCCTGAAGTCTGCTTGGGTGGCTGTTAGTAGAGCTGTCACTACTAGTTCCATCCTGCACGGTGTTATGCGAACAAGAAATGGACAGCGATGCCCATGAGGGCGAAGACCCACGATGCGAGCTATGAACTCAATTCGGGCCTCAAGTCTGCCCAATCTTTGACGCAGCGGCAGCCAGCGGTGCGGCATACTGGCGGCGCCGGGATCAAAGATTGGGCAGACTTGAGGCCCGAATTGAGTTCATAGCTCGCATCGTGGGTCTTCGCCCCCATGACATTGCTGCCGATGTTGAGGTTTTGGCTGGTACCACTGCTCACCAACTCAACGGTAGCAGGTATTCCTGCTGCTGAGCAAAGTAGCTAGGCCACCGTCAGTGGAGGACTGACTCTAACACATGGCGGTGGCCTAGCTATTGTCTCTACGACTTCCAACCTACTACGGATGTTCATGAGAATGTTTTACAGCATGCTCTAAATTCCTAACCTACATGCTTTGAGTCGCGGACGGGGATTCGGAAATCAGCATTATGAGACTTACCTCGTTTTCGAATCGTGGACCTGGTTATGAATTAGGGGATCCAGATACGTCACCCCCCTGAGGAGCAGTCAATTATCTTGACTCTGTAGTCGTTGAGATAAACTCGATGCCCAGAAGGAACGTGGGCTCCCCCCACTGCTCACGTCGAGAAGCAAGCAATCCTAAGCACTATCATCAAGAAGAGACATGGAATACCGTCAGATACCATTTCTGCCCTGGCTGAATTTGGGCCTAATGTCTTCTTCGACGCCCATTGGGGTCCGCATAGGAGAAGCCTGGCATGAAGGAGGAGGATCGGTGCCGACATACCTCACTTGATCCCGCAGCATTTCTTGATAATAATAACGAAAACACCAGAACATGCTCGCAAGACTAAGTCAGACTAAGGCTGTAATCGACGACTAAGGTCCTTTGACCTTGTTACTATGCATTGCGCTGCGTACGAGCCGGCCGCATCCATACCTCATCTCCTTTTATGCCTATGCGCCACCCCCTTCTCATTACGGGAATTAACCATTTGTAATTCCAACAACCTTAACAATGCCTAAGGGAGGAGAAGCGGGATTCTGCACAGAAGCTGTGCAAGCAGCTACTTAAGCCCGAGCAGCTTGCGCAGGTTGCCGCAGCTTGGGCACGCCGTCGCTTTGGTCTGACTATGAGCTGTAGGTGTAGTTCTACAAGCGACTAGGCACGCTGTGGAACAAAGGAGCCAGAAAAAAGCTACACACTACCATATTGTCGTGGTAAGCTAGACCACGTCGACGGCCCAGGTCGTGTGGTTAATAATGAGAGTCACTCTGACAATAGAATGTCGGATCTAAAAAAGCAAGTCTAAGAGGCTGGCATGTCAGCTTCTGCAGCCCTCGAAGAAAAGCTCAGTGTCTTTTAGGCATTGCCCACCTATCGCCCACCTTGCCGAGCTACTACAATAAATCACCATCTCAGCAAAGTTTACGTCCCTATCGATCTTCCCGTGCCTCTCTAACATCGGGCCCGAGCCGTAGGTCACTCTGGTTACAGACGAGCTGGTTCTTGAATTCCAAGCGATCAACTCTCTGTTGTATCCCAACCCATAGCGTTCTTGTGTCCATAATAAGTCCGCCACACTTTCTTACCCTAAAGCAAAACGGGGGCCCCCCACGACGTTGTCATCACAACATATGACGTGCTGCAGCAGGAGATTTATGAAAAGACGCCTTCTGATCGTCCAATGAGGAATCGCACCGAACACCACTGTCCGAAGTCGGCGTTGATACAGGTTTATTGGTGGAGGCAGTATGTCTTGATGAGACCCAGCAGATTGGTAGCAGCTTGAGTAGTACTGCAGCATATCGGAATTGCATTACTTCGAGACTCATTAATATCGATGAACTAGAAGGGCGAAAACCAGTCCTTTCTATAAATATGAAGTGCGGTATCGTCACTCGTGCTCAACTTTTTTTTATCCCATAAAGCTCGGTACCATGGCTACTATTACCCAGTAGTACGGCCACATCTCTATTCTCCTATCCTACCCACTCCTTGCCCAACGTTTTTGTTAATTCGTCACCCTAATACTTGGTTTGACTCCGCCGTCGACCTTCTGGACCTCTTCTAGGAGGTGATCTACACCCTAGACAGCCTAGATTGACCCACCATTGGAGAATCATACCAACATCACACAAGCGTTTTGAGCAGCTCTGACACGAACAAGAACATGGAACCATAAACTTATCATTAATCAGACACAACCAAAACTATCTGAACTGCGACTTATTAGGAGATCTAATGTTCGACGCAACGCGCTAGCATTTGAGAATACCTCCGGCTTTTATAGCTCTAGATGGCCCAATATTAGGAGGAGCCTTGACGTGCTCTTTCTCAATCCCGCACTCCTCCGCCATCCCATGACGACGTATTTACGAGTAGTGCGTACCGTTACTGGACACTACAGCGCGAAGTGCTCCATGGGCTCGCATTCTCAAGGGCCCGTAATTACAGATGGAGACATTCTCCTCTACGGAGCTCATTCCGATAACAGCTCTGGAACTAGTGTGCCTCCTATTGGAATTTCCCTATTTCCAAGTTGGCCGGATCGCCGTGCCTTTGACCTTACACACGGCACTGTGGTGCACACCGCTGAGTTCATGTTGGGGTGAAATGACCGCAATTACCCTTGAATTGCAGTTAGCTCAGAGATGAATCATTCTGTACGAGTCTACGAGGACTTTGCACCGAAGATTACTTGTATCACAAGATAAACATACCATACCAACGTTTTTCTTGTCTTAAGGCCATTGTCATACAAACATATATCTAAATCAGTTTACGTACGATTATCAAATCGTGTTCCACTGAGTATACACAGGGGATCTTATAAATCCGTTTACAGAACTCACAGACAATCTTGCAAACGTTGTGGCGACGAACCGGTTTAACCATGAACAAAGCATTCGCAGTCATACATTCTTCGTTCACACGCCTCCGTGGCCGTGTCCTGCAAGCGCTTCACAACTGGCCGGACATTGTAGTCCTGGCCTTCGTGTTTAACACTTTCGTCTTGGCATAAGACTCTTGTGACAACACCAACTGGCTCGCAACGCAGAGTACAACCTAGGGACGTTGTTAATCTACTCTCAGGCTTGGATTCTACTATTGACTTTCTGACTGACTGGCTCAACGTTTCGCGGCCGTCATCATGCGCATCCGTGATCCCAAGACCACCATCTTCGAACTACCAGCTCGTTCCGGGCCACTCTGCACCAGTCACGCAGGACCCCAATGCCCCTGCGCGACATCATAACAAATGCAATGGATGATAAAAAAGAGTACCAACGACATTAGAACTATTTTATTAGCTCTGATCAGATTTACTGGATTGCTTGCATTTCTTCATAAAAACGAAAAAACGAAAAAAAGAAAAAACGAAAAAAAGAAAAAAAGAAAAAAAGAAAAAAAGAAAAAAAGAAAAAAAGAAAAAAAGAAAAAAAGAAAAAGGAACAACGACTTGGTGGACGCTCAAGCGGGCTTGCGAGAACCAAGAATTCGAAGCTGTCACCGCTCGCGTCGCTACGAGCCGGGAGTTGGAACGAACCAACCTCCCGAACAGACCGTTTCGGTCTCATTGTGGGGGGCGCCCCCGACCCCGACAACGCCGAGAAGGGCGTCTGTTCGAACGGGGCGTCCTGTCCAAACTCCCACCCCCTTGAATATTGTCTCGTATTCACCTTCACGTATCACAACCGAAATATTAGGCGCAACACAATTGCTTACAGTCTTATTTCTAGCGTAACGCTAGCGACACTGCCTTTACCATACAGCCGTCATCGTCACATGGTGGAGACTTTCCTCCGAGATATTTGGCTTTCCTCACCGTCTTTCTCTGCCTGGGTACCTGCGGGAGTAAGAACATAGCATTGGGAGCATCGTCCCTTAATATGGAGTTGTGTCCGAAGCTGACTAAGCCGACGCTCGTGTCGAATAGGAATCAGCTTGTTTAACGAGAAGGGTGGAACACCACTAGCGGTTGAAGGTGTCACTGAATAAAGTTGACCCGAATACACGACTCCATGCAAACTGAGGGCAGATGTCACTCGCCTCTTTCCATTCCTCCCCATCTTCGTCAACTTCCATTCTCCCATGACACTCCCTAACATTCCCATCCACAAAGCCTACTTCACCCAACTTCACTCCTACGACAGCTGCCAGAGGCATCTTGTTTAGATGTTGGTCCTGGCTCCCAGGCTGCTTCTCGACCAACCCCATGGATCGGGGAGCTCAAAGCCGCTTCTTACTACCTGGAAATTATTCGTCTCCCACGCGGGCCTCTAGCCATAAGGCAGAGGCCCAAGGGGCTGCGGATGAATACCAGAGACAGAGACTTCGTGTAGGATTCTCAGAGCATGACAAGGACGATTGCGACGAGTACAGCATCGGCGGTGTGTGGATGAGTAGATGTATAATCGGCCAGAATTGGCACCTCCATGACGAACGAGAGAAAGCCATCCTTTTCTATTTCCTAGTTTCTTGTTCTTCTGTGATATGCAGACGTCCTGGGGAGGTGACTAGGTGCAGATTTCCAAGCCCTGAGAAGACCGAGATCTTCTGTGTGGGCCGAACAACCCCATTTCGTACTTCTTTCCGCCCATTCAGCAAAGATCGTGGCCGACGGCTAAGCTACCAGGATACAAGTCCCTAGGACTACGGTTGCTGTCAATGGCTAGCCTTGCAATGACACTCGTGCTTTGAAGTCGCTGCTCGGGTCACTATATGCCCAGGAGAGTCGCCTGAAGGCAAGGGAAATTTCACCTCGCCGGGGAGAACCGGCAGACCGGAACTCGAATGGACAGTAGAGTTCTGATCATCAGAAAAGTCATTGTGGACCATTGTTTAACTACGTGTTCCCTGCCCGGCGGGAAGGGACGTTTCATCGGAACAGTCACCAGGATTCGGCAGCGAGTCATCTCAAATGGGTATTGGGACGACTCGTTGCCGATTCCTGGTGACTGTTCCGATGAATATTGGGTTCGATGGGCTGGATCGCTAAGGCATCTGCCTCAGTTAGCTGTACTCCATTAGCCGTTGTACTCACTTCCTAAGGTGACTAATGGATTTATTCTCAAGGAAAAGAACACGTCCTGCCTAGGATTTGAAGAATTTCAACTTCCTCCTCATCCTCCTAACTTGCTAAGCTAATAACCCTCCATGATATATTCTGGAAGGCATCGCTTCGCCATGACTTGCCGATACATTCGACACGAGAGAAGCCTAGACTACGGTGATAGTCTTGATAACGAGCAATGTGATGGCCACTAGGTCTAGCGAGGATCAATGTCACTGCCAATAGCTATTTTAGGTGAAGGTGTTAGTTATATCGCCCCTCATAGGTCAAGAGGCCGGAAAGCCAGCCGAAGTTGGGCTACTTGACGACACTTCCGACACCCTAGACGGTATCGATGAGCGAGCACACAAATTTCCGGACCAGAGCAAGCATGCTAAGCTAGAATGTCATCAAGTACCCCCCTTCTCCAGAAACCGTCTCTTCAGCCTTGGGATTTACGGCTTGTTGTGTTATGGTTTCTCTATACGACTGAGCTGTTTCGTGAGTACAGCTTCGTGTAATGCAACCAGTCGTACCCTGCGATAGGACTGCCTATATCCATGAGAACATACACGACCTAGAATCTCATGTTGGCTCTTGCAAATTCGACGATCATGTCAGCCAAGCTAGCGGCATGATAGGCGCAGCTTCTCAGGGCTTCCGTGAGTCTAATCATTCACGGCCTCCTAAGACCTACACCCCATTTGAAGAATTGCATAAATTCGACCAAGCAACCACACACTAGTTAATAGAATGGTTATTTTGAGAGTCCCCGCAACATGGGGCGGCAGTGTTCTGCCAGCGGAACGAGATATCCGGCGTGCCAACCATCCTAGCTCCGGTTGAGACGGACTAGGCGTGTCGGGCTATCGACGAAATATAACGAGTGGCGAACCCAATATCGACGAGAATCCCCTGCCACTTGAGACAATCAGCACGCTAAATGAGTATTACTCCTCGGATAGGCAGAGAACACGCCTTTGAAACCCCGCCACATTTTCGTGTGTGTCGTCGAGCTGCTTCCAAGCCCCATTAGCGGAGTCTTCTACTTAGAAACCATGAAACGTGGTAAAGTTACGAGTGGTATAGAGAGAGGTTGAAAGATACATAGGTGAAATTGAATAGATTATAAGAAAGAAGCGGCAATGTGATGACTGATGTAAATGGAGTAAGGATTTGATGAGTAAGGATTTGATGAGTAAGGATTTGATGAGTAAGGATTTGATGAGTAAGGATTTGATGAGTAAGGATTTGATGAGTA